>BJKM01000582.1:112500-349309 GCA_015082035.1 Chaenogobius annularis | reverse complement strand
TATGAGTCATACAATTTATTTGTATCTACAACAAAGACATAAACAAGTAAACTACTAATGTCAGAGATTTTTTAAGAGAACATTTACTGGACTGTTGGTTAAAGGTGCATTATTTAACTTTTCTGGTGGCGGGTCAGGGGACAGGACGACTGCACTGTATTAAGGACGGCACTGTCTTCCGCTCTGCATCTCGGTAGCTCGGAAGACAGAGCTCCCCCAAACTGTCAATTTTATACTGTCTCAGGGCATGTTTTATATTAAGTACCGCCTAAGGGTGCTTTATTACTTTTTATCTGGATTACCTACTTCTAAAAACTAGATCTAGGAAGCTAGGAATCAGAATCAGAATCATTGTCAATGTCAAACAAAATCGTCCCAGAGCCCTGGAGACGTACAGGTCCTGCAGAGATGGAAGTCTGCAGCCGATCACCTTCTCAGCAGAGCGCACAATGCGCTGTAGTCTCTGTTTGTCCCTGGCTGTGGCTCCAGTGTGCGCCTCCAGCGTACCACACGGTGGTGATGGAGGAGGTGAGGATGGACTCAATGATGGCCGTGTTGTAAAACTGCACCATCATCTCACTGGCAGCTTTGGCTTTCCTCAGCTGCTGCAGGAAGTACATCCTCTCGCTGGGCCTTTTGATGAGGGAGCTGTGGCGGGCTCCCACTTGAGGTTCCTGGGGGGGGATGGTGGTGCCGAGGAAGTGGAAGGAAGTCCACAGTGGTGATGGGGAGTCTGTCATGATGATGGGGGGCTGGGGGGCTGTGACCTTTCCTGAAGTCCACGATCACCTCCACTGTCTTCTGGGCGTTGAACTCCAGTTGTTTACCGCTGCACCAGGACACCAGCCGGTCCACCTCCCTCCTGTAGAGTGTCTGAGACATTCTTCCCCAGCCGCACCACTGCCTCCGATCCATCAGGAAGTCAGTGATCCACCTGCAGGTGGAGTCAGGCACGTTGAGCTGGGAGAACTTGTCCTGGAGCAGAGCAGGGAGGATGGTGTTGAATGCAGAGCTGAAGTCCACAAACAGGATCCCGGCGTAGGTTCCCGGGGGGTCCAGATGCTGCAAGATGAAGTGGAGTGTCAGGTTGATGCGTCGTCTACAGACCTGTTGGCTCTGTACGCAAACTGCAGGGGGTCACTGACACAAAAGTACTAGCCAACAGCTCAGCTTTATAAACGTTGCTGACTGCTTCAACATCATTCTTTATTAGAAATGGCATCTCATAACTGCGCTTAACTCCACTCATACGCTTAATCATCCCCCAGACATCACCAAGTTGCGTTTCTCTTCCAATTTTGGAACAGTACTGCCTCCAATAGGTAATTTTTGTCGTCTTTACAGTTCTTTGCTCAACTGCTTTCAATGAGGACATCCATAGTGTGAAGACCCTTTGCCTTCTTAAATGCCTTATTTTTTGCCCTAATAGCTTTATCACATGCGTCATTCCACCGGAATCGTCTCTTCTGCTGCTTGTGTGATGGGTAAGACTATTGCATTATTTGCATCTGAGTCAATTCTCCTTCACGCAACCGACAGCCATCAGTTTTCCTTTGGAAAGCCTCTCAGTCTGCACTTGCCAATTTCCACCTTTGGATCTTTGTCCCTCTGTCCACGCAGCTTTCAATGCCAAATATAGTGCTTATGGGATAGTGATCACTTCCAAACGACAGACTACTAAGAACTTCCCAACTACTAATGCCTGCTATCTCCTTCGACACAAGCATAAGATCTATTGCACTTTCCGTATTGCTAACAATATTGTACTGGGTTCCCTGCCCATCTTTCAGACAAACCAACTCTCTTTGATCAATAATAATAATAATCTTCCACCACCAGCCCATTTTTATCCGTACTTCTACCGCCCCACAAAGTGCTGTGTGCATTAAAATCTCCGCACCAAACGGTTTGCCCTTGAACATCCTTGCCAATACCATTTACAGAATCTAGTGTTTGCTCATTGCACGGGTTATAAAAGTTAACTGCAGTGACAGTATCAATACCAAACACAATTCTAATAGCCATAGCTTCTGGTGCTTTACTCACATTGACAACAGACAACTTAGGCCATTTCGAATAAGCATAGCTACACCTCCACCTCTAACCTGCTCCCTGTCATTCCTTACACTCGTATATCCTTGTATTATAAAATCCCATTTAGGTTGTAACCAAGTCTCCTGTACACAAATAACGTGAGGTTTGTTCTGTAATGTAGAAACAAAATGCTTACATTCTTGGCCATTAGCAAGAAAGCTTTGCTCATTCCATTGCAACACAGCAACTGCCATTAAGAACCACCAGAACATGCCTGCGAATGGGGAATTTCTTTACTCTGACACCTTGATAGCACGTTTTCTACTTCTGCCCATTCAGCATCTTTTGTTCCAAGGCATCTTCCGGCGGCTCTAGCGATGATCCTGATCTTTTCAGATTTCTTTTGCGTTTGAGCAGTACAGTTCATAACTTCCATCATAAAGAGGAAAAAATCCTTCCTTTTCATAACTAAGATACCCTCAGCACACTCGGAAAGTTTCACCCTTGGAAGCTTTGCACTTGGAAAATTCACCCTTGGGAGCTCCACGCTGGCTGTGAGCAATGCTGGCTTCTCTCACTTTGCTCTGGCTGTGAGCAGTGCTGGCATCCCTAGCTGTATCCACTTTCACCTCTGCCCCCTGCATAGGATACACCTTGAGAGACTTAAATTTTTTGCTCCTCAACAGCAATTTGGCTACATTTGCATCCCCTGTAAGCAGAGCTATGTTCTTCCCCACAGTTACAGCATTTCAGTTTTGCTCCTTTGTCACATTTCCCGTACTCATGATCCCCTGCACATTTACTTCATCTTTGCTTCCCTTTGCAGACTGCTACTATATGACCATAGTGCTTTAACACTTTACTAGACAGGCCTTTTCCTTCATGTTTTAACATTACTGACAGGCTGTTACATCTTTCTCCAACCCAGGTTGTTTTCAATCACCTGGCATCCTCAACCTAAGCTCCAGTTAAATACTTCTTTACTTCATCCACAGTCACCATTGTGGGGATGCTGTGATAACTCTTCTGACTGTGCTTCTTTCAGACCAAGTACGCTATCACTTAAAATCCACTCCAGTCTCATGTATTCTTGCAAAACAACCGTAACCGTGATGTCAGGATTCAGTGTCATAAAAGACAAGATTCTAGAACGTCACTTTAGACACCCTCCTTTACTTGAAGTCCTCTCCTCTCGTTCTTCTTCTTGTTCTCTCTCTCTCTCCTGTCTCTTTCTCCTTTTCATTATTATTTAGTTTTTACGGTATTTTTTACGGTACGGTAGGTGGTGGTAAATGCACCTTTTCGGTTGGCTGAAAATCGCCATTGAAAGTAACACAACAACAACAACAACAACATTCTTCTTCTGTAACTTTTAATGGCTGTTGGCAGTCAACTGAAAAGGTGCATTTACCACCACCTACCGTACCGTAAAAAATACTGTAAAAACGAAATAATAATAGTAGACTGTAGTACAACTACAACTGTAGTTGTATGTCTAACTTCTTCTTCTTTGTTGTTTTATTGCGGTTGGTATCCATAAAGTGTTACATTACCGCCACCTACTTTAGTTGTACATCTTCAAAGTATGTGTTTTATGCTATAACGTAAAACATTTTTTAATAAAAATGAGAACTCTCGAACTCCATATTTGTAATTTTATTTATTTCGCTGTCTCCCTCCCTGAGCTGCGCTTCTTCTTCTGTTGTGTTACTTTTTATGGCGGTTGTCAAAGTCACTAGTTGAGTTCAGTTGACTTCAGTCGTGAAAAGTCTGCTTGAATTGTCTAAAGCTTTTGTGAGCAGCAGAGTGTCTCACAAATCAAAGGCTTGATTTCTCGTTTGGTTATTACACTTTTACGAGAAAGGTGTACTGGACACTCCACTAACTACACTCCACTTGTAGTTAGTGGAGTGTCCAGTAGAGGGTGCTCCAGCCAGTGCATAATAGAGTGCTTTATGACGTTACACGCATTCCATTCCTTTCTGCTTTGATTCCTCATGTGCTTTGATCTGAAGAATAAAGCCTAAAGAATAAAGTCTAAAGAATAAAGTCTAAAGAATAAAGTCTAAAGAATAAAGTCTGAAGAATGGCGGTAATGTAACACTATGGATACCAACTGCCATAAAACAGTAGGTGGCGGTAAAGGCACCTTTTCAGTTGGCTGCCAACCTCCATTAAAAGTAACAGCAACGCACCATGAGATAGGAGAAATCAGAGAAAAGGAGAAAGCACAGTCTGTGTGTACCTGTAAGATTCAATAAAGCTGAGCCCGTCACCGTTTCTCCTCATTGTCTCCACCTATCCGAATATCCATCCGCCTTAAGTGGTGCTCTGGCCGGCAATCCAGAGCAGTGACAGCCACAAACCTGAACCAACACCTTACGGAGTTATCTCTCCAACAATCAGGGTAAGAAACTTTTTTCTTTGGACAATGACTAGGTTTATTGTAGGGTACCAGCTGCAGTAGGTGGTGGTAATGTAACACTATGGATACCAACCGGCATAAAACACCAAAGAAGTTAGACATACAACTACAGTAGGTGGCGGTAAATGCACCTTTTCAGTTGGCTGCCAACCACCATTAAAACTAACAAGAAGAAGAATATAGCCATTGCCACAGCAACCACATATTATACAAAATGTGAAAGCTCTAAGCCAGGGCTATAATAATGTCTGAGTCCGCTGATTTGTTGTGTGGAGTTCCTCAGGGTTCCGTCTTGGGTCCTGTCTTATTTTTGCTTAATATAATCCCCCTGGGAAAGATGATTAAAGAGTTTAGTGATGTCTCCTACCACCTGTTCGCTGACGATATTCAGTTATATTGCTCGTTTAAGCCTTCTGAGATTCATAAACTGAAGTCCTTAGTCCGTTGTTTAGTGCAAATAAAACAATGGCTGCATAAAAACTTGCTGCAGCTAAATGCAGACAAAACAGAAACACTGATTATTGCCCCAGATGATCCCATTCCAGGGATAAACCAGTATTTGGGTGATCTAGGCCAGTCTGCTAAACCAAGTCTTAGAAACTTGGGTGTTATCTTTGACAAAGACATGTCTTTAGAGCACCACTTTAAGCAGTTGACAAGGAACAGTTTCTTTCAGTTGAAGACAATATTTAAACTCAGAAAAATTGTGTTTCAAAATGATCTGGAACTCTTAATTCATGCTTTCGTCTCTTCACGTTTAGACTATTGTAATAGTTTGTTTTCCTGTTTAAACAAGAAGGAGCTCTCTCGTCTGCCACGGGTCCAGAACTCTGCAGCGAGGACCTTAACCCGCACAAATAGAAGGGCTCACATTTCACCCATTCTCAAAGCCCTTCACTGGCTGCCGGTCTCTTACCGGATACATTTTAAAACCTCAGAGCCTTGCATGGTCAGGTCCCCCTGTATATCAGCGATCTAATCAAACCTTACACTCCCCGTCGCTCACTGAGGTCTTTGGATCAGAAACTGCTGATGGTTCCTCGCACTCGTTTTCAGACCAGATGAGATCGGCGATCCTTCCAGGCCATTGTGCCCAGAGACTGTACACTAGCCGTAAGGAAGGTCTCAGGTAATGGGGAACAGAGGATGAGGTGCTGAAGGAGGGACCATCATGGGAGGACATGCCCCTACATGGGATGTACCACTGGAACATAACTGAAGTGGCTGATATCAAGAAATCCTACCAATGGCTAGAGCGGGCCGGTCTGAAGGACAGCACAGAAGCACTCATCATGGCTGCACAGGAACAGGCCCTGAGCACCAAAAATCGAATAGGTTATTAGTAATAGAGGTCCAGATCTACCACACCAGACAAGACCCAAGGTGTAGGTTGTGCAAAGGGGCACCTGAGACAATCTAGCACACAACTGCAGGGTGCAAGATGTTTACTGTTTACTGGTTCAATCCTGGGTTAGCGCTAGTTTAGACCTGGTTTGTTCTTCATTTTAATCCTTGTTTAATACTTCTTTAGACCTGTTTTGATTTTGCGTTAGTCCTGGTTGGTACTCTAGTCCCTAGTTTAATTCAAGTTCAGTACTGGATGGGCAATTTTGCTAGGTTGGGCTAGGAGGAGTTTGTAAAAGTGTGAAGCGTAAAAATGTGGACATTTCAGAAATGTTGCGATTTTCCCATTGGGATAACATTGGAGGTTTCTTTCATTTGCTGTAAATTTTTTATGGATCTGATTGGCTTTTTTGATTGGGACACCAAAATCGAATTTTGGGCCAAATTTAGCAACATTTTGAAAAAATACATTTTTCGAGCCCCCTTGTCTGGTGTGGTAGATCAGGGCTTCTATTGCTCTGGTGCTCAGGGCCTGTTCCTGTGCAGCCATGATGAGTGCCTCTGTGCTGTCCTTCAGACCAGCCCGCTCTAGCCATTGGTTATTTCACTCTGTAGGGGGCGCTATCGTCCCACTTTTTGCTAATATTCTTTTTCACAATGAGCAAGTCCAAGCTTGAAAGTTTAAAAACTTGATTAAAATTTTGTGAAAATCTGACTCATTTTGCCCTAATTGGAACAATTCATAACTTTGGAACGTTTCAAAATTTCATGGCTGCGCCACACGTAGACTGTGAAATCAATAGAATGTTGATAACTTTAGATCCTCACTTGTCTAATTGATGTTCACCGATTTTGACGCCGGAAGGAGTTTGTTAAAGTAGAATTTTCAATTTAAGATGACTACCATACAGTTAGTCAGGTGGTAAGGCCACAATCATTAATTTTTGTGCTCACGAGAGGAATGCAGGTACAGAATTTCATGGATCGATGGCAAAATTGACATTGGGGCGTCTCCCGAAGGGCAGTGTATTTTGTCTTTTGTTGGTGGCAATGTCGCACCATTTTCTTTTTTTAGTGACATATAATGGCTTCGCCCATTCACTAATTGTTGTATTTGCACTAATTATGTGAGCGACGATATTATCACCTCTAAATGTGAAAATGTACAAATGTAATTTGTTAAACAGGAATTCTCATTCTAACGCTTTCTAAAATCCTTTTTCATTATCAGAAATTTACAACATAACATATTTATTATTATAGATAGATATAGCAAGTCATCGTTCATTATACATTTTGTAAACGAACCATTTCAAAAGTCTGCGTTGACTGACCTCCGTCTGTCACACAATCTGCTGCCTGAGTGCTTGCTCGTAAGCACGTTCAAAACGGGAAGGAATGCGGGAAAAAAATATCTTTTTGACAGCATGTGCCACCGAGCACCGGCCATAGAGGATTCCTCTCCCAGTTAATATTATAGTTCCATGAGGAAAACCTGTTCTATGTCCAATTTCTAGTAGGTGAAATGTATCACTTGTTGATTATTTACTGGAAACGACAAATTATACATATTAGAAATATTAATATTATATTTAAATATCTTAAATTCACACCGACTTCCAAACCTTTACGTGTGGTTTTGAAGCACAATCGGGTAACGTTAAGTTAGCTTGTTACTGGAGCAGTGAATGTAACGTTACAGCTGGATTAATGTTGTTGGCATTCATTAGTCAAACCCACAGAAATAACTGACAAGAAAACATAGCATTGAACAGCCAAGCACTGAACGACCATTGCATGGATCCCGATGACAAGCTTTTACTCAATAAACAATATTAGCGCTAGGCTATTTTATGCCTCTGGTATCATGTGATTCAAAAGACAATTTACAAGCTACTTCATGTGCTCTAAATAAAGAGTAAAAAAAAGTACAATTTAAAGACTTGTTATTTTTTTAATCTAATTCAATTTGACTTTGTTTAGGTTTCAGTATGCAAATTTTTGTCAAGACCCTCACCGGCAAAACCATAACCCTTGAGGTGGAGCCCAGTGACACCATTGAAAACGTGAAGGTCAAGATCCAGGACAAGGAAGGCTTTCCTCCAGATCAGCAGAGGCTGATCTTTGCTGGAAAGCAGCTTGAAGATGGCCGTACCCTCTCCGACTACAACATCCAGAAAGAATCCACCCTTCACCTTGTCCTGCGCCTGAGAGGTGGGATGCAGATCTTTGTGAAAACCCTCACTGGGAAGACCTTTACTCTGGAGGTGGAGCCCAGTGACACTACTGAAAATGTTAAAGCCAAGATCCAAGATAAAGAGGGCATTCCTCGAGATCAGCATTGGCTGATCTTTTCTGGCAAGCAACTTGAAGACGGCCGCACCCTCTCCGACAACGACATCCAGAAAGAATCCACCCTTCACTTTGTCCTGCGCCTGACAGGTGGCCAGTAGATACATACTTTATTACACTCTATACAGTCACTATTTGTTCTTGTAGTTCTTTATTATCTATTACTACTATTGAGTGACTGAGTAATGCATTACACCGTCACTATTAGTCCTTAAGGAGATTACTATAGAAACACGTTTTTCTGACCGTTTCACAGGTCGCATTTCTTGTCCGATTTTCGTCATTCAAGATTCTTTTTGTAGATATTGTTTTTGTTATTCTTGCTGTTTGCTTTTGGTATTGTTGTTGTGTTGCTTTTAATGGCAGTTGGCAGCCGAAAGGTGCATTTACCGCCATTTACTGTAGTTGTACGTCTTCAAAGTATTCAAAGAAAGAGAAACCCAAAGTGAGAGAAAGAGAAGGAAAGAGGGACAGAGCGAAAGAGAGAGAACAAAAGAGAGAGAGAAAAAAAGACAGAGAGAGTTCTGCTTGTTGTTGTTGTTGTTGTTGTCTTACTTTTAATGGCGGTTGGCAGCCGAAAGGTGCATTCACCGCCACCTACTGTAGTTGTACATCTGTTCGTATGGCTTTTACACTATACCGTAAAAAAAAAGGAGCGAGAGAAAGGGAGAGAGAGAAAAGAAAGACAGAGAGAAAGAGAAAGACAGAGAGGAGAGAGAAACGGAGAGAGAAAGAGATTGTCATTTTTAGTTTGTCATCAAATCTTTCCCTAGTTCTTAGAGCGGTGGAATGTTGGGGATGTCGCAAATTCTGGCGCTGTGTGACATCATCGTCATGGCAACGTGCGCAATAGCATCTAATAAAAACATATTTCCATCTGAAACTAGATGCTGTGCAATGTCAAGAAGCCATTGCGAGTGACTGCGCAAAAGCAATAGCAAGCATCAGACGGAGATTACCTACAAAAAAGAAATGCGACCTGTGATATGTGCCGAATATGGGGGTGTGACGATAATAATAATAGATAAGAACTAATAGTGACTGTATAATGCATTACAGTCACTCAATCATTTGTGCAAATTTTGTTTAAAACAGCACACCAAATGTCAGTAGAAGTTCATTTCATTTTAGAATTGTAGTAGTAGTCTACATCGCAAATGAAGGGATAATTTTGTAAATAGGAATTTGGTTATTGGCTTTTTAGGCGTCAAACTTTTACATTTTGAAGGGCTTCTTTTTAAGATGTTTTGAGGAACTTTACTCAGCACTTAAAGTCCTCCCGCTCAACCGCCATCTTGCCGGAAGTCCCCCATTTCTAGTGACATGCATTCAGGGGAGGCAGGGGAGGCAGAGCCTCACCTGTCAATCTTGGGGGCAAAAAACTTAATTATAAAATATAATAAATGTTAATATTTGTCATCTGGTATGTATTATAAACCCCCTTTCCTGTTGAATCCAATATGGAACAATATTTTTTTCAATTAAGAATATCAGAATTCCCATAACTCCCGTTCAAATACAGGGAGGAGAGGCACCGTGAGGTGCACAATATAATGCCTCACAAACTGTGCTGTATGCGATACAGATAATGTGTCGCTGTTCCTCTGTATACAACAAAAATGCTCTACTTCTATATTCTGGATAATGTATGAAATGTATTTCTGAAACGTGTTTTCGGCTCGCAGATTCATTATAAAACAGCAGTAAAAGTTCGCTCGGTGAGGCAAACAATACGCCTGACTCATGGCAGAGGGCGCTTCTGAGCCCGTGGACTGCTGCGCTATCTTCTTCGTGCTTGAACTCATTTATTTCTTATTTACAATCCGGTTTATCAAAATGTAAAGGTAAGACCATAAACTTTTATTTATTTTGGCTTGAAATAAGATGGAGTTTAGCTCAATTGGAATGAATTTTGACCTTAAATAAAATATTAAGGTCTGTGAATAACTGATGCATTTAAATGTTTTTATATTGTATTTGAGGCTTTGACACATCTCCAGTCTTATGTTTTCCATGTTAGCTCATCTCTTGCTCCTCATTTCTTGGGATTATGTAGGTGAAACTGTGTTTTTCAAGATGTTGTGGAGCAGCAAAGCAAGCGTGCGTCTACTCTGGCATCGTATCGAAAGTCCCCGGGATCAAGTGGAAGTTCATAGCCGAAAGAGCTGCTTGGTGTTTTTTTGGGGGAAAGACTAGTTTGCTCTGTTAAGGGGTGTCTCAAAAGAGTAATGGGAAGAGCGTCTCTGAACTTTGAGGAGCTTAGTTCTCTATTCCGAGAAATAGAGGGTACTATAAACTCCAGACCAATCACCTGTATCTACAATGATTTACAAGAGCCGCAACCTCTGACACAGCTCACCTAATTGGAAGAAGACTGACCTCCTTACCACCAAAGCCTTTCTCCACTGTGGGTCAGACGACAAATGCAAACAAAGAAGAACTGACCAGATGATGGAAATATCGCCACAGACTTTTGTCACAGTTTTGGACTTGATGGAGGCATGAGTACTTGCTGGACCTCAGGTTGGCTCACACTTGTGACGCACCAAAATCAACACAATTGAAAAAGGGAGATATAGTTTTCAGAGAAGTGTTGCCAGGGAGAGAGGGACTTGTCAGGTCCTGCACTGTGCACACTCCAACTGGGACAAGTCCAGTTCAACTTATATATACTTATTAAGTTAATACTTGACTATTTGAGCCACTCCCCTCAGGCAGGAGGCTACGGTCCATCCGGACCAGAACCTCCCGCCACAAGAATAGCTTCCTTCCCTCTGCCGTTGGACTCATCAACACTTCTTAAACACCTGTCACTTTAACTGCAACTCTTCGTCACTTTCTGCACTCCAACTGTAAATTTAACTGTAAATTCTTGTGTACATAGTAAGCCTATTTTCAATTGTTTCCTAATGCATGCTCTTTGGATTGGATATATGTTGTTTTTATTATTGCTCAGTGTTCTATGTTGCACCTTAACGCCGATACAAGTTCCTATGTTTGTGAATTTTGTTCATTGACAATGGCAATAAACCTGTTTTCTGATTTCTGATTCTGATTCTGAAACTGCTGTCACAGGGGGGAGGATGTTGAATCTTTAGTTTAAAAGAATGTTTATTTGGTAAAACATTTGGTATTGAGTTTATTTTCAGATTAATAATGATAATTCAGATTTACATTTAGGTATTGTTTTATAGCTATTTATTGCTATATTGTATAAACAAACACAAGTTAGTTTCCTTCAGTTGTGGCACCAGATACTATATTTATACTAACAGATGGTGCTGATTATCTGCGTTCTACAGAAATTTATGTTTTTAACTTATTACTGATAATAAGTACATGTTTTTAGCCAGTTACTACAACATCGCATGTTGTAAAGAAGGAATGACGATTCTGCTCCCTTTTAAAAAAAATGAAATATTGCCCGGACATTTTTTATTGAACGTCAAAGTTGCAGTTAGAATCCACAACAGGAGTGGTGCTGAGGTGGTTTTGATGGATCAGGTACACTGTCTGATGTAAAAAAAAGAAAAAAGAAGCAGGCCCCAGGACTTGGTTTCTAAAGAGACCTTTTCAATTCTAAGTAAACCAAAACTGCCTCTTCAAACGCTTCACAATCAAAGTCCAGGTAGAGTCACTTTAGACCTTTCACTTGGATGTGTTAGCACCTGTGTTGAGTGTGTGTGTTTGTGTGGCTGTGTATTTGTTTGTGGGTGGGGGGGAGGGAGTTGAGATACGCCACCATCTCCACCACTTCTTCCTTCTCTTCTTCTCCTGCTGCTCCTCCATCTGTTCTGCCATCCACCCCATCTGATCCATGTCTCTCCGCAGCTCATCTCTCTCCAGCTCCAGACCTCGCGTCCTCTCCTCCATGCGGGTCTGGGCTGCGGCTCGCTCCTCCAACAGCTGCTCCTGCCTCTCTATCGTCCTCTGCATCTGATCCATGTCTCTCCGCAGCTCATCTCTCTCCAGCTCCCGACCTCGCGTCATCTCCTCCGTGTGGGTCTGAGCTGCGGCCCGCTCCTCCAACCACTGTTGCTGCCTTTCTATCATACTCCGCTGGTCTGATACCTGTTCTCTCAGCTCAGATGTCATGTAAGCCATCTCGAACAGGCTCTGCATAAGTGATTCTTCCAGGATGAAGGGTGGTACCTGGATGCCTTCCCCGCGCTCCATGGTCTCAGCAGATGTGTGTCCAGAATCTGGCTCACGTGTGGTTGTTTGAGTCACAATGTAGATTGGGTTTAGTCTCGTTCGAGAGTTGTCCTAATTGGATGTTGTTGTGTTACTTTTAATGGCGATTGGCAGCCAACTGAAAAGGTACATTTATCACCACCTACTGTAGTTGTACGTCTTACACTTTATTATTTGGACTTTAGTCTATAGACTTTATTCTTTAGGCTTGCTGTCCCAAGTGTTGTTGTTGTTGTTGTTGTTGTTGTTGTTGTTGTTTTTGTGTTTTTAATGGCGGTGCAAGTGTGCAAGCGTGAACCCTCTATGTAGCCTTCAAAGCATTTGAACTCCAAGCACAATTTGACTATGACGTCATTCCTTTGACTTAAGGCAGTATCGTCAGGGTAACAACTTTCAATGACATCACCATAGCCCGCTTGAATGTGACGTCACCCATAGCTTCCGCTTCTTCTTCTTCTTTGGTGTTTTATGACGGTTGGTATCCATAAAGTGTTACATTTCCGCCACCTACTGTAGTTGTACACCTTCAAAGTGTGTGTTTTACGCTATACCGTAAAGAAAAAAAGAGAGAAAGACAAAGAAAGAAAGAGAGAAAGAAAGAGAAAGAGAAAGAGACAGCTTTAGTCGCCTTCTTGATTTTCGTCATCCATAGCGTTTGGCTTCAGCCATATTAAGCCAATTGTGGAGGCAGACTCCATCTGAGAAGACCCAGTGTCAGGGTGGCCCTTGGTCTGTGCACCACAGCCCAATTCTCTCGCTCTTTCTTTCTCTCTTTCTCTCTGTTTCTTTCTCTTTTTCGCTCTCTTTTTTTTATAGGTATAGTGTAAAACACTTTATGGATATCAGCCGCCATAAAATACCAAAGAAGAAGTTACATGCATCCCTTTTAGAGTGCTTTTTTTCCTCTTCTTTTCTCTCTCTCTCTCGTTCTCTCCCTCTCTTTTTCTCTCTATTCTATAGAAGAAGAAAAAGTTAGACGTACTGTAGGAGGTGGCGGTACATGCACCTTTTCAGTTGGCTGCCAACCGCCATTTAAAGTAACAGAAACGATGTGACTGCTGCGACTGCTGAGCCTCTGTCCCTGAGCTATCGGAGCGCTGACTGCTTTTCAACACAGGTAAAAGCTTCACATTTAGTTTGACTTTAGAATGACTCCCTTTATTTCGATCTTTTTGGTAAATGCATGGTTTTATACTAAAATAGATGTATTTGTGGACTGTGTTAATCCCCTTTTACAGATTTAGCATTAAAATGAATGATATCAGCAGTGGTTCAACTTCAGGCCCAACAAAACATTTTCACTGCGAATGGTTTGTTTAAAGGTGTTACTTCAACAGTCTACAAGGTTATTAAAACCCTTTTCAAATTCAAATGAAAAGGTCAAACTAGTTTGAATTTTCTATTACAGTTACATCAAATGTATTTGTAATAATCCCTTTGGATTAACAATGTTTATTTACATTTTCTTCTACCACTCAAGTCATACCTTTTGTTTATTTTATTTGTTTAATTTTTCAATAAACTTTTTTTATTTGAATGTCGGTGTAATCCCTCATTTGTCCAGGAGTGTTCCATTGTAGAAAAAGATTCAGCTGTAGTCATCTGGATTCTGTGAAACAAGTCTGAGAACTCCGGTTTATATCCTACTCAGTGAAAGCCCTGCCCACAGGGCGGGACATCCTTTTTTTTATTTTTTATTTGAAATTAAATATCTCTGTTTATGTTATATTGAATATAACAATTTATCGGTTTTCAATCTACTTTTGTTTGTTTGTTTGTTGTAAGTATGTAAAGTCTAGACATGTGCCTGAGATATGCAGATCTAAGTTAAACTCACATGTGCTGTTGTCAGTCAGACTTGAACGGAGCTAGAGGTTATGACCCTATATGGAAGTATGGTGTGGACGCGGAATGAGATAAAAACTCCAGAGACACACGTGAACGGGGTCTTCCCTCCCTTGGGTTTTGCATCAAGTCTATTCTGTTCCCTCTCTTCTGTTCCTGCATTTCCTATACCTTTGTACCAATCCAATAAACTTGATTCCTCTATATCTGTACTAGTTTTATTATCGGCCTCAGATTGCACCCACCTACATTTGTATACAGAAGTATATTTAAAACAAGAACATTTCATCAATGGAGGCTCATGACCATGGGGTTTTGTGTCTGGATCACCTTGAGAGGACGACATGAAACCAAGTTCAAGACACCAGCATTGTTCTACTTTACTATTCTAATATAATCGTTCATAAGGTTCATGGTTTACTACCTCGTGTTTTCACCCAAATTTTTTTGAAGAATTATTTAAGTTCATTGTGTTTTACAAGAAATAACAAACACCTTAAGAATTGTGCATTACAACAATTCCAATGCATTTTTCACTCACTAGGTTTTACTGTACATAGATTCAAGACACAGGTTTGGTCAAATTAATTGTTAAAACATGGGGTTGGGCTGTCATCATGAAGCAGGGTGAACAGGCAGAAGATGTCTCTTATGCAGGGAACAATCTGGAAATATGCAAATCAGAAAATCTTTAATGTCAGAACAGGATTCACAAACATTTTTATAGCGTGTGATGAGGAAACAGAAAAGAGGTCATTAAAGATCATTTGAAATACATCAAAACTTTAGTTGGTGCCGTGGCTTAGTTTTCATAATAGGGCCCTTTGTGGGGGCACGGGTTAATATACCAATGCAAAACATTTGAATGAATTCTGAGGTCTCTATTAAATTAAGAGTCCAGAGTCTAAAGTTAACACTCAATGTAATTGACTCGTACCTTAATCTAATCCTTTTCAGATTACAACCAAGAGTCTCCAGCTCCTCTGTTCCCCTCAGTCACAGCTAAAGGAAAAGTGAAAAACTTATGATGATGATGATGATGATGATGACTTATATGAGATGACTGATCATACAGGGCA
The DNA here is from genome assembly GCA_015082035.1 of Chaenogobius annularis. Classification (NCBI taxonomy): domain Eukaryota; kingdom Metazoa; phylum Chordata; class Actinopteri; order Gobiiformes; family Gobiidae; genus Chaenogobius; species Chaenogobius annularis. The sequence continues at coordinate 334,036 of BJKM01000582.1, read as the reverse complement.
TACAATATTTAAATTTCATTCACAGCAAGAACAAAGTAAACAGATATGAAGTGGCTGACTGTTACCACTTAAGTGGTGACCACTTTATACTCCGTAAGATTTGATTTCCCAAACCTGCACATAGAGGAAAGGTGATTTATTTATTAGACTATCAGGATTTGCCAAGAGGCAAGATTTAGGCTAAAGTCTGGAAAGCCTGGTTTATTTGGGCAATCCATGCTCATGGAATCTTCGGTTCTGTTCCACCAACGTGGCTAACCAGAGTTGGCACAGTAACAAGCATTCAGGTGTAAACGGTCAAAATTATTTTAGCTTTGTCTCTAAGAACGTCTAAATAAACACTTTAATTCCAAGTTTTAACATGTACACTACAAATAAAGTTTGAAAGAGACTTTTTATTCACATGGAGTCTGATATACTTTTATGACCAGCCTTGTGCTCCTGCACTGGAAAGACGAGTGTGGATGCTGGTATCAACAAATAGGCACAAATAATATAATAGCCTATAACCTTCATCAGTGTTTCTCAAATTGTACGTGAGCTCCTTCAGGTGGATTCCTCAGTTCAAATATTTGCTAAGTAATTTAACTATTGGGTGTGTCCTTGTTAAGAAGTAGTAAAGCAATTGTGTAGTCCCATTTTAAACCTAGAATAGTCCTGTTTTTGCCCTGGTTTAGATCTGGTGGTACCATGAGGGCCAAATATTTTCTCAGGTGGTACTTTGTGTGAAAAATTTGAAAGCACTACCTAAAATTTTAATTATTAATTCATTCACTTTCTACCGCTTGTTCCCGTTAGGGGTCGTGGGAGTGCCTTTGGGCCTTAAAATGAAACTGAGTCTATTTTAATCAATATTTTTAAACACCAATAAAGTAGTCTATATTTCATGCTTTGGCTGCAGGGAGTGAGGTGAAAAGTCGTCCTGCTGCTTTTGCTCACAGACACAGGTTTGGAGCTGGACTCTGAGGTTTTCAGTGGGTTCTGGCTGTGCGCTGCTTCATCACGTCTCTCTCCTCTTTCCCTCGTCTCTCACTTCCTGACAAACTACATCCACATGAGTGCTTTGATTGGTCAATTCTTGTCAAATGCTAATAGTTTGTTACAGTTTTATTTTTACGCACAGCGCCCAGCTCCACACGCAGAAAGAGTAGTCCTTAAGGCTACTGCGCATCGAGAAAAGTGTTGGGACACCCATTGTGTCCATTATTTTCTAAATGTGTCTATTTTTGAATTGAGGCCTGAGGTTATTTTTTCCATTGTGCGGTTATTATATTAGTCCAGTCCTTAATCGTCGGAGTGGTTTGAGTCATCAATTTTTTTGTGAGGGCTTCTTCCAAGCTGCCAGGAGAATGTTCCAAAGATAGCCATCCACTGTGTCCATGGTGTGGGTTTTGAGGTCCAAGTGCATTATTCCAAAATGATGTGGTATTGTTGTTGTGACCTGCTAAAAACAAAGGGGGTTAATATTTCAAGTGTCAGTGTCGTAAATGTTGCCTTGTCCGATCATTTCTGTGTCTTCTTTGACCTGTCTGTTGATCTCACACCGCCTGGTCCTGCAATTGCTCAGAGGAGACACATAAATGACAGCACAGGTGCACTGTTCAAGGACATGACACTTTGAAAATGCCTCGTGTTCTAATGTTGACGATTTATTGAATTCTATTACATCTAATATAGCTGCTTTCCTTATTTATTTAGCTTTAAAATCAGTTTTTGTCTTTTTTCAAGTTTTAATCCAAAAATCTGACAAACCAGCGGCATGTCTGTGAGAAGACTCTTGGGAATGCTGTTGGAAATATCAACAAGAAATTCATGAGCTACAAGCACTGATATTTGCTTTGGAATCTGAAAAAGGACTGCACGATACAATTCCAGTGGCACCCAGTGGTAAGAAGTCCATATTTCTTGCAAGAAAAACAGCTACTTTCAACCTAAACCAGACTGACTTTGTGTCGTTCCCAAAACTTTCCAAAGACCAAGCTTGGCACGAACTTGGTGCGAAGCCTAAGCGATACAAAGATAACGTAACGCCACCAAAAATACAGCTTACAAACAGATTTTTACCACTATCAAAGACTGAAGTAAATGAACAAAGGAAAAATGTAAAACATGACGTGGCGAAAAGGCAGACAGAGACAGTGGGGAAATCTTGATTGGGGATGGTGCGATAAGTCACGTGATGCATGAAAAAATGAAAACGCATTCTTTTCCCAGCGCCACAATCACTGAGATTACGTCACGTATTTCTAATGTTTTAGCCACATATAAAGGAGTTAAACAGCTGTTTGATCATTGTGGATCAAGTTGGGGAGCATTTGTTCCATTCTTTAGACATAATTGAGGTGTATATACAATAGTCCACATTCAGACTAGAAATGGCTCTGTATGAGGCACAATTCAATCGGTCCTTCCCCTCTTTAGGTATCAACAATATGATGGCATCTGAGTTTTCTTAAGCGCCCAGTTAAAAGTTGCCAATAGGAAAGGAGTAAGTGTGTCTTTTAAAGTTTTATACCACTCGCTCCACGGAGATTAATTGTTCTTTAATCTTTTGATTGCACCTTGTATTTTCAAAACTGTTATTTCAGCTCCTAATTTCTTATTTTGTTCTTCTGACATAAGAGGCAAATTGAGGGTTTGGTCTGGAATAATTAAAAAATAAATAAATAAATATATATATATATATATATATATATATATATATATATATATATATATATATATATATATATATATATATATATATATATATATATATATATATATATATATATACTTTATATATATATATATAACAAATATATTATATATAATATAATATTATTATATATTATATGATGTATAATAGTATAATGTTGTATAATATATATATATATATATATATATTATATATAGTATATATTATGTATTATATATATATGTATATATACGTTATATATATATATATAATAATATATTAATATGAAAAATAATATACTAGGAGGAATTAGTTAAGATTAGTTAAGATAAATTTAAGTTTTCCAAGATAAGTTAATTGAGGAAATTTTGAATCAACTCTCATAATATCTTGTTTTTTAAAGAGCATTTTTCTCAACTATTTCCTGTGAAGTTCAGAATTATTTAATTTCTCCTCTTATCTCTTTTACATTTCTTGTAGCATTTCAGGAAATGCGGATTATAGAAAATAGTATACTAGCGTGCCTTTAGGGGTTCAGGATCAAGGAAATCAGGATATATTTATTGCCATTGTCAGTGAAAATTCCACAACATAGGAACGTGATTTGATGACAGATGCAACATGAGAGACATGCATAAAAGCATCAGCTACTGGGCAGCCGTGCGGTGCCTACTGGGGACCTTGAACTCTAGGAAAAATGAAATACAGTTTCAGCCATAAGCATGACAATGATACACAATATACAACACATATTATGCATATGTTGCACGAGGAATTTTTAAGTGGATGTGGGGGAGGGTTCACAAACAAGAGAAGAAATAGATAGAGGGAATTGCATACGGTGGAGTGAAGGCCCATGAATGTTGTTTGTGCATGTGTGTGGCTCGGTTTCACTGGCTATCCAGCTGATCTCAAGGCCAAGGCCGGTAGAAAAGATAAGGAAGAAGGAGCAGGGAGACTGAAACATAACAGGGAAATAAATACTTTTTTTAATACATTTATTTCAATTGTTTTATTTGTTTTATTATTGCTTGAACCTTAAGGCCGAGACAAGCCTACGTTTTTGAATTTTGTTCATTGACAATGGCAATAAACTCTTTCTGATTCTGATTCTGATTCTGATTTGATCAGTAATTTGCCAGATCAAATAGTCCAATCATTTCTGGTCCTCTGTGTTGCGATCCGTTTGTACCATTGAGTTACTCCATCTTTCAAAAAGTTCACTGTTCTTGATCTCGTCCCACAATCTTCTGCATGTCTGTAGTCCGGACTAAGGTGTTTTTGTTCAGTTCTACGAGCCGTGCCATACTGTACTCAAGTCTCTATTTGAGTCTTTTCATCCTTTCACTCAATTCCACCAACTCCTTTTTGTTGTTGTCAGACAGTACCTGGGTGAATTTTCCTTTCTTGCCAATTTTCCGATAGACCAAGGTGACTCCAAGCCCAATTAGAAGGAATAGGTCTTCTATGTCTTCTACGAGCAAGGGCTCGATGCAGAGGACCTGCCATTTATTACAAGAGTCCCGTACGTACCCCGCTGCGTCTGTACATTCGGAATAGGTGGCTTCTCCCGGAGCAGCTTTTCTTTATCCAGTGCATTCAGAGACCAATCAATCAGATTCATTTTTCCAGAGATCAGCAAGTGAGCTCTCCATATGTCCATCAGTCCTATATTCTTCAATAAGATATGGAATTTCTTATTTATCACTCCTCCAGTGCCTCCTAAGCTCGACAGATATTTGCCCTCTTACATTCAAAACTCTGTTTTGAGGCCCCCCAAAAAAACTCCCCAGGCACTCCTGACACAAAATCCTCAGAAAGAACTGGATATATAACCTCCCTGGCTCACCACGTCCTGCTGCTGCACTCTGTAAGTATTTTCCAATTTCCCACAAATCCAATCTCCCACATTTGGCCCATCGATGAGTAGATGTACTTAAACACAAAGTTTATATACTCAAGCAGACAGCCAACATGGGGCATAAAGTCTGAAGTTAAAAACAAATAAATCATGTCACTATCATCAGTCTCTTCAAATTAACAGAAATGTATCACCATGTGACCACAACTCGAACTCACATACCCCATTTGTTTAGCTCTCTGTTTTGCATCCTCCTTAGAAGCACCTCTGCTTCTCCTGGTGTTCTGAGCACGTATTTTTTACCTTCAAAAGTCACCAGAAGAGTCGCGGGGAAAGAGAACCCATGTCTCAGCTTTCTCTTCCTGAGCTCCTCACAGATGTGGTGGAACTTTTGTCGTTGTTGACGAACCTCGTATGGAATATCTGGGGCAAAGAAGACGCGCTTGCCTTTGCACTGGAGGTCCCCTTTAACTCTTGCAGCCTTCAAGACATGTTCCTCATGATCAGGCTTCGTGATTTATCAGAAGCTGGTCTTGGCAAGCTGCACTTAACATCTCAAGCCATATCTAATGATTAGTTATATTCTCTCCCCCTTCCAGTGCAAAGAAGTCGCGAGAATCTCCATCTGGGCCGGTGGGACCCTGTCTGTCCAGCGGGGAGGGACTGCGGTTCTTTGAGGTTTGCTAGCCATGTTAGCCTCGTTAGCTTTGTTAGCTTGTGATGCTGGCTGTTTTCCAATGGGACCATGGGCCGTTTGTTTTGGTCCAGTAGTGTTACCGGATTTGTGTCTTCAATCAATCAATCAAGTTTTATTTATAGAGCACACTTTGCACAAAGTGCAATTCAAAGTTCTTTACAACGGTAAAAACACATAAAAATCACAAGACAGTGTAAGTCACAATAAAATAAATAAAAACATAAAAATACATGAATGGTATTTAAGAAAATAAAAACCAGATTAAAGTATTTCAGTCATGGGCACGGCTAAACAAAACAGTCTTTAGCTTAGATTTAAACACAGCCGGAGTGGGGGCCTGTCTCACAACCTCGGGAAGGCTATTACAGACCTTTGCCCCATAGGACTGGAACGCAGATTCCCCGTGTCTGGTCTTGGCTCTAGGCACCAGCAGAAGGCCGGTCCCTGAGGTCCTCAGAGTCCGAGGTGGCTCATATGGCACTAACATGTCCAAGATGTATTTTGGTGCTAGGCAATGGAGAGACTTATACACAAGTAGAGCTGTTTTAAAGTCTATTTTCTGAGGCACAGGAAGCCAGTGCAGAGACCTGAGAATCAGAATCAGAATCAGAATCAGAAAGGTTTATTGCCATTGTCAATGAACAAACTTCACAGGCATAGGAACTTGTCTCGGCATGAAGGTGCAACACAAAACACTGAGCAATAATAAAACAACATATATTCAATCAAACAAAAAGGGCATGCATTTAAGGGACAATTTAAAATTACTATAGTATAAAATAAAAATAAAAATAAAAATAGGCATTGCTATGTACACAAGTTTACAGTTAAGTTTAAAGTTGTAGTGCAGAAAGTGACACTGCAGTGAGTGATGAATAGTGTAGTTAAAGTGGCAGGTGTTTAGAAGTGTTCATGAGTCCAACGGCAGAGGGAAAGAAACTATTCTTGTGGCGGGAGGTTCTGGTCCGGATGGACAGTAGCCTCCTGCCTGAGGGAGTGGTTCAAATAGTCCATGTCCAGGGTGAGAAGGGTCAGCTGTGATCCGACCTGCTCGTCCCAGAGCCCTGGAGACGTACAGGTCCTGCAGAGATGGAAGTCTGCAGCCGATCACCTTCTCAGCAGAACGCACCAGTGCGCTGTAGTCTCTGTTTGTCCCTGGCTGTGGCTCCAACATACCACACGGTGATGGAGGAGGTGAGGATGGACTCAATGATGGCCGTGTAAAACTGCACCATCATCTGCACTGGCAGCTTGGCTTTCCTCAGCTGCCGCAGAAAGTACATCCTCTGCTGGGCCTTCTTGATGAGGGGGCTGATGGAGGGCTCCCACTTGAGGTCCTGGGTGATGGTGCTGCCCAGGAAGCGGAAGGAGTCCGCAGTGGTGATGGGGGAGTCTGTCATGACGAGGGGGGGCAGGACTGAGCACAGGACTAATGTGCTCATACTTCCTGGTTCTAGTCAGGATCCGAGCAGCGGCGTTCTGGATGTTCTGCAGCTGTTTTAGGGCTCATTTGGAGAGGCCAGTGAGCAGGCCGTTACAGTAGTCTAACCTACTGGAGACAAATGCGTGGATAAGTCTCTCAAAGTCTGGTTTAGACACTATACCTTTGATTTTGGCAATGTTTTGCAGATGGAAAAAAGCTACTGATGTTATTGAATTGATGTGCCTGTTGAAATTCAGGTCTGAGTCCATTATTACTCCTAAATTTCTTACTTTGTTTACAGATTTTAAAGAGAGAGACTGGGGGTGATTGCTAACATTTCTCTTTGTTTCTGTGGGCCAAAGACGATTATTTCAGTCTTGTCTGAGTTCAGCTGGAGAACGTTGTTTTGCATCCACTCACTGATCCGTTGAAGGCAGTGACAGAGTGAATCCACTGGTCCATATTCACCTGCCGTCAGTGAAACGTAGATCTGGGTGTTGTCTGCATAATTGTGAGACACACCACTGTTTTGTATTAACTGTCCCAATGGCAGCATGTACATATTGAACAGAATGGGTCCAAGGATTGACCCTTGGGGCACCCCAAGGTCAGTGTCATGCTGTCAGACACAGTCACTAATCTCAACAAAGTAAAGGTTGGACCTCAACCAACTCAAGGCCATACCAGTGATACCCACCCAGTCAGCACTGAGATCCAGCAAGACTAAAAGAGGCCTTACCAGCATCAGTACTCAGACGGATGTAATTTGTTACCTTAATGAGAGCCTTCTCAGTGCTGTGATGCGATCTAAAACCAGATTGGAAGACATCAATGTAGTCACTAATCACTAGTCACTAGTCTTCCTTGTTTACTCATCTATTGTTCAAACGATGGGACAAACGATGATTTTAAAGCTAAGTTTTGCAGCAGCAGTGTGAGGTGCGTCTACTCAAAGCGCTGCTATAACCGGAAGTCTGTCAATTCTACTACTTTGATTTGTAAAGTAGGTGTCTCTCAGGTCAGAGACCTCCTCCTTGGCTGCTGTGGCTCGGATGTCCGTAATTCTTGGATTTCAAATCACGCATTTTCCGCCATGCTGGATTCCACACGCAAGACAGTTGGTACAAAAATTTGTTTCAGACAGTATTGTCTGTAAATATTCAAAGTGAAAGCAGCACAGCCAATAGCTGCACTGCTACCCAAAGACAGAGTTACAGAGGCACCCCCATTCGAGGTCACCAGGGTGGACTTTGCTGGCTCACTGTATGTAAAAAAGACTAGTTCGCTCTGTGAACTGGAAGAATGTCTCTGAACTTTAAGCTGACTTCAATATTGTACAATGGATATAAAAAGTCTACACACCTCTGTTAAAATGCCAGGTTTTGTGATGTAAAAAAAATTGCACCAAGATAAATAATTTCAGAACTTTTTCCACTTTTAATGTATGATTCAGTTGATATATATATTTTTTTTCAATCCTTTAGGGAGCGGGGAGTAAAAATTAAAAACTAAAATAATGTGGTTGGATAAGTGTGCACACCCTTAAACTAACACTTTGTTGAAGCACCTTTTGATTTAATCACAGCATTTTTTTGGATAGAAGTCTTATCAGCAAGGCACATCTTGACTTCTTTGCAGAAACAGTCCAAAGTTGTCGGAATTCGAGGGCATCTCCTGTGCACAGCCCTCCTCAGATCACCCCACAGATTTTCAATCGGGTTCAGGTCTGGTCTCTGGCTAGGCCATTCCAAAACTTAACTCTTCTGGTGAAGCCATTCTTTTGTTGATTTGGATGCATGTTTTGGGTTATTGTCACGATGAAAGTTCAAGTTCATCTTCATCTTTCTAGCAGAAGTCTGAAGGTTTTTTGCCAACATGGACTAGTATTTGGAACTGTTCATAGTTCCCTTTATAAGGCCCCAGTTCCAGTTGAAGTAAAACAGCCCCAATGCATGATGCTGCCACCACCATGCTTCACTGTGGGTATGGTGTTCTTTTGGTGATGTGCAGTGTTGTTTTTGCACCAAACGTACCTTTTGGAGTTATGGCCAAAAAGTTAAACTTTGGTTTCATCAGACCACAACATATTTTCCCACATGCTTTTGTGAGACTTCAAATATGTTTGTGCAAAATATAGCCTGGCTCGGATGTAATTCTTTGTAAGAAAAGGTTTCGGTCACCCATAGCCCACACATATAAAGAATACGAGAGATTGTTGTCACATGTACACAGCCAGAACTTGCCAGAAATTCCTGAAGCTCTTTTAATGTTGCTGTAGGCCTCTTGGCAGCTTCACTGACCAGTTTTCTTCTTGTCTTTTTTATCAATTTTGGAGGGACATCCAGTTCTTGGTAATGTCACTGTATTTTCTCCACCCCGTCTTTACTCTGTTCCATTGTATACTTAAAGCCTTGTTAATTATTTTGTACCCTTCTCCTGACTGATACCTTTTAACAATGAGGTCCTTCTGATGCTTTGGAAGCTCTGCAGAACATGGTTTTGGCCACAAGATGCGAATGAGAAAATGTCCGGAAAAGCCTACGGGAACAGCTGAACTTTATTGGGGTTAATCAGCGGCAATTTAAATTATTTAAATGGTGTGTACTGACTCCTATTTAACATGAGTTTGAATGTGATTGGTAGAATCTAAACTACATTACTCTAGTTTTTCTATTGTTACTCACTCCTCCCCAAAGGATTAAAAAAGAAAAATTCTACGGAATCATGCAGGTTATAGGGCATGATAAAGGTGGAAAAGTTCTGAAACGATTTATGTTGGTCTAATTTTAAATCACAAAATCTGGCATTTTAACTGATGTGTGTAGAGTTTTTATATCCACTGTATTTATAACAACAGATGGCGCTGATTATCTGCATTCTACAGAAACTTGTTTTGAACTTATTACTGATAGGAAGTACACGTGAGCCAGTTACTACAACAATGCATGTTGTAAAGGAATGACAATGCTGCTCCCTTTTCAGTAAAACTGAAATATTGTCCGCACATTTTTTTATTGATGGTCAAAGAATCCACAACAGGAGTGATGCTGAGGTTTTGATGGATCAGGTACTGTCTGATGTAAAAAAAGCAGGCACCGTGCTGCCTGGTGGTCGAGTGGTTATGGCACTAGTCACTAGTTGCGCTCACAACACGCTGAGCTCTGGGATTGTGGTGAGAAGATCTAACCAAAACTTTGCGTTACTGATTTGAAAAAGGGTGCTGCCCGGTGGTTGAGTGGTGAAGGCATTAGCACATGTATGCTAGGCTCCAAGTGCAGCCGGCCGCAGTGTTGTGAGTTCAATTCCTGACTTTCCTTCTCTCTTATCCCCCATTTCTCTCTACTTTCCTGTCAATTAAGCCTACAGGCAAAACATTGTAAAAAAAAAAAAAAAAAGCAGGAACCAGGGATTGGTTTCTAAAGAGGCCTTTTCAATTCTGAATCAACCAAAACTGCCTCTTTGAATGCTTCACAATCAAAGTCCAGGTGGAGTCACTTTAGACCTTTCACCTGGATGTGTTAGCACCTGTGTTGAGTGTATGTGTGTTTCTGGGTGGGGGGGAGGATGTTGTGATGCTCCACCATCTCCACCACTTCTTTCTTCTCTTCTTCTCCTGCTGCTCCTCCATCTGTTCTGCCATCCACCCCATCTGATCCATGTCTCTCCGCAGCTCATTTCTTTCCAGCTCCAGACCTTGCGTCCTCTCCTCCATGCGGGTCTGGGCTGCGGCCCGCTCCTTCAACAACTGCTCCTGCTTCTCTATCGTCCTCTGCATCTGATCCATCTCTCTCCACAGCTCATTCCTCTCCAGTTCCTGACCTCGCGTCATCTCCTCCGTGTGGGTCTGAGCTGCGGCCTGCTCCTCCAACAGCTGCTGCTGCCTCTCTAGCATACTCTGTAGGTCTGATACCTGTTCTCTCAGCTGAACTGTGATGTAAGCCATCTCTAACAGGCTCTGCATAATTGAAGCTGCTTCCAGAGTGAAGGGCGGATCCTGGATGCCTTCTCCGCTCTCCATGGTCTCAGCAGATATGTGTGTCCAGAATCTGTCTCACGTGTGGTTTGGTTGTTTGAGTCCTAATGTAGACTGGGTTTAGTCTCGTTCTAGATTTGTCCCAAGTGGATTGTTGTTGTTGTTGTTGTTGTTGTTGTTGTTGTGTTACTTTTAATGGCTGTGCAATGGCAAGAAGCCATAGTTTGTTGTTGTTGTTGTTGTTGTTGTGTGTTACTTTTTGATGGAGGTTGGCAGCAGAAAGGAGCATTTACCGACAAGTGTGAACACTCTATGTAGCCTTCAAAGCATTAGAACTCAAAGCACAATTTGACTGTGATGTCATTCCTTTGACTGAAGGCAGTATCGTCATGGTAACAACTTTCAATGACATCACCATAGCCCGCTTGAATGTGACAACAGACTCCATCCAAGCATGTGCTGCTTCACTGTACGGCATATAGAAGAGAGAGAACTGAATTAGTTTTATGATTTCAAAATAATAAACAGGAATTCAATCTGCCGAATCTTCATACAATCCAATCACAAGTATCATGTAGCGCTATAGTTACTTATTTATAACACAGGATTAATTGGAAGATTAGAATTAAGAGCATCTTTGTAGTGTTACACTACAATCTCCTTTTTGGTATACTGGTCACCATTGATCTCCTGTCCACACTCTAGCCAGTGGGTCAGAATCAGAATCAGAAAGAGTTTATTGCCATTGTCAATGAACAAAATTCACAAACATAGGAACTTGTCTCGGCCTTAAGGAGCAACATAAAACACTGAGCAATAATAAAAACAACATACATTCAATCCAATGGGCATGCATTAAGAAATAATTTAAAATTACTATAGTATAAAATAAAAATAAAAATAGACATTACTGTGTACACAAGATTACAGTTAAATTTACAGTTGTAGTGCAGTGAGTGATGAATATTTGCAGTTAAAGTGGCAGGTGTTTAGAGGTCTTCATGAGTCCAACGGCAGAGGGAAAGAAACTATTCTTGTGTGCGGGAGGTTCTGGTCCAGATGGACCGTAGCCTCCTGCCTGAGGGGAGTGGTTCAAATAGACCATGTACCATCATCTGCACTGGCAGCTTGGCTTTCCTCAGCTGCCGCAGGAAGTACATCCTCTGCTTGGCCTTCTTGATGAGGGAGCTGATGGAGGGCTCCCACTTAAGGTCCTGGGTGATGGTGGTGCCAAGGAAGCGGAAGGAATCCACGGTGGTGATGGGGGAGTCTGTCATGGTGATATGAGGCTGGGGTGGCTGTGACTTTCCTGAAGTCCACGATCATCTCCACTGTCTTCTGGGCGTTGAACTCCAGGTTGTTACCGCTGCACCAGGACACCAGCCGGTCCACCTCCCTCCTGTAGACAGACTCATCCCCGTCCGAGATGAGCCCGATGAGGGTAGTCCGAGTGTTTGAGACATTCTTCTCCAGCCGCATTTCAAATGACTTCATGACTACAGACGTCAGCGCCACAGGCCTGTAGTCATTAAGTCCAGTGATCCGGGGCATCTTGGCGACAGGGACAATGATGGACAACTTGAAGTAGGCTGGGACATGGTATGACTCCAGGGAGGTGATAAAAATGTCTATGAAGACGGGGGTCAGTCTTCAAAGTGGTGGGAGAGACACCCTCTGGTTCAGTAGCTTTTCGGGGGTTGGAGCTTCAGCCTCTGTTTGTACGTGGGGATCAGACATCTCATATCTAACTATTTGATTTATTCCTTTTTTTCACTTTTCCTTTAGCTATGACTGAGGGGAATAGAGGAGCTGGAGATTCTTGGTTGCAAAGAGGATTAAATTAAGGTACAAGTCAAGGACTTTAACCTGAGACTTCAGAATTCACTAAAATGTAACCCATTGGTATATTAACCCAAACTAATGTATTCAGTTTTATGTCTATAGTGCTCGTTCCACCAACCAAACCACCCTCCAAGTTTGTGAATCCTTTTAAAGCTATTCTGATTTGTTTTTTCCCAGGTCGTATGTAAACTCCCATCTACCCTCTGTGTCCTATGGACATCCTGGTCCTGGTTCTTCTCCTGGTTCTCAGCATAGGACACATCTTCTGCCTGCTCACCTGCTTCATGACAGCCCAAATCAACACCACCCCATGTTTTTACAATAAACGTTTACTTTTGTTTCAGACATGTTCCTACTTTAAAGGACCAACTAGTAAGGAGTCACTTACATCCCACTCATCCTTCCACTTGGTTAGGCCTTAAAGGAACGTTTCCATGTGGAAATTGCAACCACCGCTCAAACATCGCCCAAACAAGTCCACATCATTTCAAGACCGGACGGGAAAGAACTATGCTAACTGCAACAAATATTTTGTGGTCTACAAACTGGAATGCAAGCGTGGCTGTTTTTACATTGGCAGAACAAAAAGAAGACTTAAAGACAGACTTACAGAACACGTGCCATACGGAAAAGTGACCCCCAGAACCCCATGGCCGTGAATCTGTTCCAAAACCAGTGCGAGGAGGAGCGAGGCTCTCACTTACTCCAACGCGAAACATTTTGGATAGTGAACTTAAAAGCTATTGAATTTCCAGGCCTAAATTATGACCTTGACTTCTCTCCTTTTCTATGGCCTGATGAACACAAACTCGTTTAGCTGTGTAAGAGGAGGCCCATCTTGCCTGTAGGAGACATGCACTTGAGCGACTGCGTTGTATTTTCATGATTTTTTTTTCATGATTATATTTTTATAATTTTTACTACTGTGTTATTGTCAAGTAAGTGCACTTAAATAAATCTATTTAGAATGTATTGTAAATATTCTGTTTTAAATGTTTTCATATTGTCAAACTTAAGAAGTGGAGGGCTCCTCCCTATAAAAGGAGGCTTACACACCTTTTGGCCTGTTTGCACCCTGAGAAAGGCCACGTAGGGCTGAAGCGCGTTGGACCGTACTTTAAGCTAAAAGTCTAAAAGTCATGCTACAATAAAGGCTTTTAAAATATTTTTTACATAAATTAACAGAGTTGGAATACTCAACATATATGTATATATATTTTATTACGATTTATACCCAAATAGACAACTGCTTTTTTGTGCAACGAATCATGCCCTCGCTCCAATTGAGCACCTGTTTAACTTTACTGTTTTTTGGACATTTAAGTACCTATGCAGCGCTCCTTATTTTCTATTTATTCTGAAACTTTTACCAGACCTGTGTCTTGAATCTATGTACAGTAAAACCTAGTGAGTGAAAACGTCTTCTAAAGCAGATGACTGGTTTATGTAATGCACAATATATATTTGCCTTATTTCTTGTAAAACACAATTAATTTAAATAATTCTTAACACTTTGTGCTGAAAACATGAGGTAGTACACCATGAACCTTATGAAAACTAGTTTATTAGAATAGTAAAGTGTTGGTGTCTTGAACTTGGTTTCATGTCTTCCTCTTTAGGTGATCCAGACAGTGGCTGTGGATAGACACAAGAGTCAAGAAACCTCCATTGATGACATTTTTTTGTTTTAAATATACTTTTGTTATAAACAAACAAACAAAAGTAGAGTGAAAACCTAAATATTGCAAAAATAATTAATGTAACATTGTAGTGAACTGCAGACGACCTCTGAAGGATGCCATCTGCCATCTGGAGATTTACTTTGAATGTGATTTGTGCATTAAACAGCAGCATGCAAACTCAAGCAAATTACTTTAGCAATTTTTCAAGTTTACAAACAATTTTGGATCAAGGACAATCTTTAAATTGAGTCTGGATCATGCAGCTTCTTCTGGTTCTGGTCGTATGAATGCATTTCACAATTTGGTTGATAAGATCATTTTAGAATCAACACTAACTCTAACACACAACTAGATAGATCTAGAATAATCATAATTAATATTTCCATCTGTTATCGACTCATTTGCATATTCTATATTCATATTTATCCGTTTAATTATTTGCTTAATAAATCTTCATAAACCACATTTGGTAAAGTGTTCATTCATTTCCAGAAAAGGGGTCAATGTAAAGGTTACGTTCTCACAACCTTCAGATTAACCAGGAAATACATTTTTAATAAATAAATTAATTTAGATATGTGATTATAGAAATGTTTAATGACTAACACAGGATGGTGCCCCACATAACTCTAATAAAATCTACTAAACATTCCCACGCTCATGATGTGTGGCATGTTTTAAATCTTAATCCAATTCTTTAATTAATATCAACTTTGAATGTCACCCTCATTCAGAGGACATGAATAACACTACCGTACTTGTGCTAGTGGAAATCACTACAATTTAAACAGTGATATTTAAAATTCAAATCAAAAGTTTCTTGAAAAATGAAACAAATAGATAAACAACAAGTATGACTTGAGAGGAGGTGGTAGAAGAAAGGGCAAGTCATTTGGGCCAACATGATTGTAAAAAACATTGTTAATCAGTAGGATTATTACAAATGAGTTTGAATTATATAACTGTTACAAAATTCAAACTAATTTGACCTTTTCATTTTAATTTGAAAAGGGTTTTGATAACCTTGACAACTGTTGAAGTAACACCTCAAAACAAACCGTTTGCAGTGATTTTTTTTGTTGAGCCTGAAGTTGAACCACTGTTGATATGTTTAGCTTAATGCTAGCAGTCTGTAAAAGGGGATTTACACAGTATACCAACATATCTATTTTAGTATAAAACAATGCATTTACCAAATAGACACAAATAAAGGGAGTCATTCTAAAGTCAAACTAAATGTGAAGCTTTTACCTGTGTTGACAAGCAGACAGAGCTCCAATAGCTCAGGGACAGAGGCTCAGCAGTTGCAGCCACACACTTTGCATCGCTTTTCTGCTGCTCTGCTTTGGCCTGCGCTATCGCCAGGGAAACCAGCCGTGCGGCAGGAAGGGGGCGAGTACCGTCAATAACCACACTCCGGATTGGCTCTTTGGTTGCTATGATACACGCACTCGGATGGAGGCTTCTTCTACAGAAAAGGTGCATTTACCACCACCCACTGGATTGAGTGTGGACTGGAGATCAACAGAGAGAAACAGAGAAAGCCTTTTTTCTTTCTCACTTGGATGGAGTCTGGCTCCACAATTGGCTTGATATGGCTGGAGCCAAACGCTATGGGTGACGTCACATTCAAGCAGTCTATGGTGATGTCATAGGGCTCTCTTTCTCACTCTTTCTTTCTTTCTCTTTTTCTCTCTCTCTCTCCTCTATCTTTCTCTCTTTTTTTTTTTACGGTATAGCGTAAACACATACTTTGAAGACGTAAAACTACAGAAGACGTACAACTACAGTATGTGGCGGTAAATGCACCTTTTTAGTTGGCTGCCAACTGCAATCATTGACAGTTACCATGACGATACTGCCTTCAGTCAAAGGAATGACGTCACAGTCAAATTGTGCTTTGAGTTCTAATGCTTTGAAGGCTACATAGAGGGTTCATACTTGCACAAACTCTTACAACTACAGTAGGTGGCGGTAAATGCACTGTTTAGCTGCCAACCACCATTAAAAACACAACAACAACAACAACAACAACAACAACTTGTGACAGCTCTAGAACGAGATCAAACCCAATCTACATTAGGACTCAAACAACCAAACCACACGTGAGCCAAATTCTGGACACACACATATCTGCTGAAACCATGGAGCGCGGGGAAGGCATCCAGGAACCACCCTTCACCCTGGAAATTTCAATTATGGAGATCCTGTTAGAGGTGGCTTACATCACATCTGAGCTGAGAGAACAGGTATCAGACCTACAGAGTATGATAGAGAGACAGCAGATGCTGTTGGAGGAGCAGGCCGCAGCTCAGACCCACACGGAGGAGATGACGCAAGGTCAGGAACTGGAGAGAAATGAGCTGTGGAGAGACATGGATCAGATGCAGAGGACGATAGAGAGGCAGGAGCAGCTGTTGAAGGAGCGGGCCGCAGCCCAGACCCGCATGGAGGAGAGGACGAAAGGTCTGGAGCTGGAAAGAAATGAGCTTCGGAGAGACATGGATCAGATGGGGTGGATGGCAGAACAGATGGAGGAGCAGCAGGAGAAGAAGAGAAGAAAGAAGTGGTGGAGATGGTGGAGCATCACAAACCCCTCCCCCCTACCCACAAACACAGACACACAAACACATACACATCCAGGTGAAAGGTCTAAAGGGACTCCACCTGGACTTTGATTGTGAAGCATTTGAAGAGGCAGTTTTGGTTTACTTGGAATTGAAAAGGTCTCTTTAGAAACCAAGTCCTGGGGCCTGCTTTTTGACATCAGACAGTGCACCTGGTAAGGAGGTGAGTCTTCTTCCAAATAGGAGGTGAGCTAGATACAGGTGATTGGTCTGGAGTTAATACTCTTTTGAGACACCACTTAAGACCACCCCACCAATCAGCTCTTTCGGCTATGAACTTCCGCTTCTTTCTCTTTTTCAGAAAAGTGTTCTAACAACTCCAGCTCTTTCAAATTACTTCGCAGAGCCCTCTTTGTGAAATGAATTATTTGAATGCCAAGAGGATGTTTTTTGTCTACATGCTGGAAACTAGTTCAAGGTGCACAGCGTGGGTCACAGCACATGTGAAAAGTGCAATGTAAGCTTTCTCAACATTGTTCTTCGCTTTTGCATACAGTGGGCCAGAAAAGTCCACCCTGGTGACTTCGAATGGGGGTGCCTATGTAACTCTGTGGGTAGTGTCTGCTATTTGCTGTGCTGCTTTCGCTTTGAATCTTTTACAGACAATACAGTCACTCATTTCCTGGGTTACACATTGGTACATTTTGTGTACAGATTACAAATTATTGGCCCTTTTTTTTGCTAATCGCTTAAACACTGGGTTGTCAGATATTATTAATGAGTGTCAGTCTGCCTTTATAAATGGAAGGAATATACATTTTTACACTAGTCTGATCTGTGACATGCTCGACTACAGACAATTAAAAGTTTAATACTATTCCTACATTTTTATAAACCATTTGACTCACTTGACCACAGCTTTGTTATTCAAACTCTAAAACACATGGGTTTTGGTGATATATTTTGAAGTATCATAGACATGGTTTATGCCAATATAAGTGGCCCAATTTCTTTGGGATCAGAAATAACTAATAGTTTTAAGATGTCAAGAAGGATTTGGCAAGAGTGTCCTATTTCTCCAAAAATTATTTATTTTGACGACCCAGATGCTTACTTTGTCAGTAATGAATCATCTAGATTTGTTTGCAAGGCATGACCATTTTTCAGAGGAATTTAAGATTAGTCAATTTGTGGATGATAGATAAGTTTTTAAAAAAAAGGTAAAACTTAGGTCAGCACTGCATTCAAATTCAAGACATCAGGTCTGTCAACCTTAAACTGCTCCCAAGTTTAAATACTTGGGTTAAACCATTTCCAAAGATGCAAAGAGGTTAGCATAGAGAAATGTATAGTCAGTGTTGGGTAGCGTTACTTTTATAAGTAAAGTTATGTTACCTCGTTACTGCCCTGGAAAACTGACGCGTTAAATTACTGCCCTACTGTGTTATAAAAATAATGCGTTAGAGTACTCTTGCGTTACCAATAATTTACATAACCTATATTGTTTGCCAACAATCCCTTTGCGTTACTGAACACAGTGACATAATCATTAAAATATCACAAAAAACAAGCAAAGTAAATGCATTTGACTGAGCTTTATTTATCGTTCATGTTGACAGATTACCACAATACAAAATTAGTGGAATAGCAAGAGCACCGATGCACAACAACAGAACGTGCTTGTTTTAGCACTGTGGTTTATTTAAATCAAGCTCACCACATCGCATCGCTGTTACAATAGGCAAGGCAAGGCAAGGAAAGTTTATTTGTAGAGCACAATTCGTACACAAGGCAATTCAAAGTGCTTCACACAACAGGAAAAAATGCATTAAAATCACAAAGACATGGCAGAAATCACAAATAATAGTTCAAGACATAAAAGAGAAGAGTGCAAAGAAAAGCATTTCAGTCATATGCACAGCCAAACAAAACAGTTTTTAGTTTAAGATTTGAACATTGCCAGAGTAGCGGCCTGTCTCACATCCTCAGGAAGACTGTTCCAGATTTTAGCTGCATAAAACTGAAACGCACATTCCCATGGGTTAGTCCAGACTCTGGGCACCCGCAGGAGTGCCGAGATGGTTCATATGGCACTAACATGTCCATGAGATGTACTTTGGTGCTAAGCCATGGAGAGACTTGTATACAAGCAGAGCTGCTTTGAAGTCTATTCTCTGAGCCACAGGGAGCCAGTGCAGAGGACCTGAGCACAGGTAATTATGTGATCGTACTTTCCTGGTTCTAGTCAGGACTCGAGCAGCAGCGTTCTGGATGTACTGCAGCTGTTTTACAGCTCGTTTGGAGAGGCCAGTGAGCAGGCCGTTACAGTAGTCTAATCTACTAGAGACAAACGCATGGATAAGTCTCTCCAGGTCTGGTTTAGACACTATACTTTTGATTTTGGCAATGTTTTTTAGATGGTAAAAAGCTGCTGATGTTATTGATCTGACGTGGCTGTTAAAATTCAAATCTGAGTCCATTATTACCCCCAGATTTCTAACTTGATTTGTAGGTCTTAGAGCGAGACTCTGGAGGTGACTGTTAACAATTTCTCTTTGTTTCTGTGGGCCAAAGACGATGAGTTCAGCTGGAGAAAGTTGTTTTGCATCCACACACTGATCTGTTGGATGCAGTGACAGAGTGAATCCACTGGTCCATATTCACCTGCCGTCAGTGAAACATAGATTTGAGTGTCGTCTGCGTAATTGTGAATGGACACATTCTCGCTGCGTACATTTTACTCCTAGCTACAAAATAGTAGTTATAACGAAAGAGGACTTTTTCAAAACGTGCATTTGAAAGTTTATTTGTCTTGTGGGAAGGACAAGACTCCCAGTCACTAGTTGTGTGCGCATGCTCACAACACGCCGAACTCTGGGATTGCGGTGGGGAGATGAGACTAACCAAAACTAACGTGTTACTGATTTAAAAAAGTAACTTGCGTGCTGCCCAGTGGTCGAGTGGTGAAGGCATTAGCACATGTATGCCAGGCTCCAAGTGCAGCCGGCTGCAATGTGAGTTAAATTTAATTCAATTCAATTTATTTTTGTAACAACCAAAATCACAACAGCGATTGCCTTGAGGGCGACAGTGAAAAACAGAATAAAAACATAAACAGTGTTCATAGGACTTGATAATGTCCCAGCATCCCGTGTCCTTAGACAGATGTCCCATGCTCCCCTGTCCTTAGACCCTCCTTTTCGTACAGGAAAAACTACCAAACCTCTTTGCGCGAATCCCGATTTTGACAATGTACCGCATGCCCTCCGTTCTCTCTCATCCCCCATTTCACGCTCACCTTTCTTGTCTAATAAACCCTCGGGACTAAAAAATCCTTAAAAAAAAAAAAAAAGTAACATGGGAAGTACTAGTTTACCTGGGTGCACAAAACTAACGTGTTACGTTCCTTGTTATTCTAAAACAGTAATTTGAGTACTCTAACGTGTTAAACATTTAAAAAAAGCCAATTCAGTCAGTTTTCAGTTTTTATGGAGAAATAAAACACACTACTTAAAGAG
Organism: Chaenogobius annularis; assembly: GCA_015082035.1. Lineage (NCBI taxonomy): Eukaryota > Metazoa > Chordata > Actinopteri > Gobiiformes > Gobiidae > Chaenogobius > Chaenogobius annularis. The sequence goes on along the minus strand of BJKM01000582.1, from coordinate 313,796 downwards.
ATCCCAACTAGTTAAAAATACGGAAATGAGAGGGGGGAAAACCTTAAATTTCAAGGTCTTGATTGGCTCCTTCAGAGTCAATTGGTTAAAAAAATGTTTTGCTTCACCCAACTCCATGTGGCTTCACACTCCTAGGGCTATTTTTCATTTTGCTGGGCTAGATTTTCTCCTGCGGTGTGACTTTGAGATAACCAAGATTCCATTTGCATGTCAAATCAAATATTGCATTTTTTAAAAATTATATTCACACATAATTTTACTCCACATAGGCCAGTCCTGTGGAACAAAAGATCCATATTAATTAACAGAAAATCGATATTCAAGTCTGATTGGGTTAACGAGGGAATTCTTTATTTAACTGATATAACGGACCGTAAAGAGGAACTATTAATTTAATTTGGGTTGTACACATAGAGAATATCGTAAAATGTGTAAATAAAATGGCAGAAAAAAATAGCTTCCGTTACTATTATTTCAAAGCCAATGACGGCATACCTCTATCTGCAAGCATGTTACCGTGGCAACCTGACAAACATTGTCACTGACTTACATGGGTTTTGGTTTACAAACATTGTGAATGGGATGAAAACATTTACTTTGACGTAGACAAATAAGGAGTAGAGGCCTGTCTCACATCTTCAGGAAGACTTCCAGATTTTAGCTGCATAAAACTGAAACGCAGATTCCCCATGTGTAGTCCTGACCAGGGCCGGCCCAGCCTATAAGCGAACTAAGCAGTCCCTTAGGGCCCCGAGACGTTAAAAGGGCCCCAATCTGGCAACCTGATTTATGCGAAGTGCAAGTGCAGCATAGTAGTGCTGATAGTGTGGCAGCGCACACAGCGGTAACATATAATTCACAAACAGCATTTATTTGTAATGACAAACTGTCAACCAAGGCACCTGACCTGCGCTGATGCCACTCAGTGGCGTGCCACTCACCTCCTGTACGGTGTGTCTGCTGGAGCAGCAGCATCACAGAGAGAGAGAGGAAGAAGCTGGACAAAGTCATCAAGAAGTCCAGCTCCGTCCTGGGATGTGCTCTGGACTCGGTGCAGGAGGTGGGGGACAGAAGGGTCCTGGCTAAACTCACATCTATGCTGGACCATGAGTCTCACCCCCTGCAGGACCCTCTGTCCGCTCTGGAGAGCAGCTTCAGTGACAGACTGATTAAGTACAACTGATCCACCCTCGCTGTGTGAAGGAGGTTTCGCAGGTCTTTCCTTTCTGCTGCTGTCAGACTTTACAACAAACACTGTTAGTTATGAACGTGTCATTCAGCTTTCATAATCCTGTGCAATACTGTTATACTCCTGTGCAATACTGTTATACTCCTGCAATACTGTGACACTCCTATGCAATACTGTGACCACTGTGACTCTCTCCATCACTCTCCCTTTCTGTCTCCATCTCTCTCGCCCTTTCTCACTCCCTCTCCCTCTCTCCCTCTCTCCCTCTCTCCCTCTCTCCCTCTCTCCCTCTCGGTCCCAGGAGCCCGACACTTGCGTGCCCGCTCATCACCGTACGTCAGATCGCAGCGCTGCGGGAAAGCCTTAACAGCAGATCAGTCGTGACTCGTGATGTCTGTTTTACTTTGACTACATAAGAAATAAGCGCGTCACTGACTAACGAGAGGAATATAAAGGTTTTTGCATGCAACGCCCATCAGCCAATCACATCGCAGCATTGTTTTGTGCAGAGGAAAGTCAGTCCAGTGTGTGATGTTCTGATCAGAACAAATATCTCATGTCAGCTTTATATTCTAATCAACTTTTAATAGAGCAATAAAACATTTCAATGTATTTTAAAAAGCCCCATTAGACTATTTGTTATAAATTATAATAAATTGGTGAATTGTGAAAAATAACTAGGCCTATTATAATTACGTATGTGTACGTATATATATATATATATATATATATATATATATATATATATATATATAATATATAAAAAAGTGGCAAAGTGGCATAAACGTCTTTTCATGATAGAGCCCGGCTTGGAATGGATCTTCACTTCTCGTTCTGTTTATTCTCTATTGGAATTAACATTTTTTTCAGGAGCAGTAAAAGATAAATTAGTAAGGATGACTATTACTTTTACATTTTCAGTTAAATAGAGAATTTGCATTTTAACTTGTTTGTTTACAATGATATCACTGTTATATTTGTAGTTCTGCTGATGTTTGGTCAGTTTGTACTTGACTTTCCTTGTGTTATGTTATGATGAGTTCATCCATCCATGTTAAGTGGTGATTGCTTTAATTGTCTAATAACAACACTTAGTTATTAGTATTAACAAATACATTGTGACCCTCAAGTGGTACATAGTTCATTATGGTATTTAACTTGGTATTCAACAAATAGCCTTATGTTTTAGGTACATTTATTTTGTTATGAACACAATTTGACCCTAACTATTTTTCATAGCCAATAGTAATTAAGTATAATAATGTATTAATAACTGGCTTTAGTCATTTTCTCCTGGCACAGTTTCATCACATCATCATTTTATAGCATTACAACCTCAACATCTTACTTTAGCCGGCTGGACCACTCTTATTGTTAGCTTTCTATTTCCATGGAATTACCGGTAGTGTGCAGGTGAACATTTCCACCTCCAGAAAGCTACATATTTATCAAGTAACAAATACAATAACATAAGAACTATGCTACTATTGCTTGGCTTCTTTCTGTAATGTAATTGTGGAACCATGTATTACTGTAAAAAAAATAATAATGTGTGATCAACCGGATCAAGTTTATAAAAAAAACTGTCTTTATAGTTCAAAGCACAAACAATATTGTTGAGAAGCCAGACTGATATTACAGGTTTACAATATGGTTAACATCATTGAAGGAGGTAAGGTTTATTAGGATCCAGACTGATCTCAGGCCTCATACGTACAAAGTCATGACAAGCCTGTTTATTGTCCAGGTTTAGGCCCACCTTCTGTCTGCTGGGTCAGAGGGTTAGTGACTCAAATGCCATATGAGAGTCAAGGCCAGAGGACCACTCAATTATATTACTTTTTGAAGAAAATTTTACTTTTTAGATACTTTACCTTTTGTTCTTGAGTAATATTTCGTTTGAAATAAAAGTCTCTTGAGTAAAAGTGTTGGTTTCCTCTTCCCACTGTGAGTAAATCTACACGCGACAAAAGCTTTATGTTAATATGAAATGATTTGTTTTTGTTGCACAGCTCCTTCAGATATTTAGTTTTTGTCATTTTTGTTTCAATCTTTTGAAAATACCAAATTGTGTGGATATTTAATGTTTTGTCCTTAATTACATTAATCTCAAATCATAAATCAGATGTTATGCCCAGACGGTTACTCTTAATAGTTTCCCCAAATACTTTTTTACTCACTTAAGTCATTTCTTAGAGCAATACTTTGTACTTTTATATGTGTAATATTATTTTGTAGTTACTTTTACTTGAGTACAGGTTTTGGCTGTGTGCACATCTACAGTGCTGTGTGGACTTTGTGTACAGTGCAGACACTGTCACCTTCTCAGCTCACGTGGAACAGCGTGACACGACACAGAATCCTGATGTTGTTTGGGTTTAGTTTGAACATTGCTCATATTTTGCAGTGGTAGAAAGAAACAAAGTACAAAAGTAAAATCCTGTCCTAAAGAAAACATTTTAAGTATCTGAACTTAAGTATCTTAAGTACATTTTACAGTTGATACTATATTTTCTTAAGGCTTTGGACCTGCTGAAATGGCTGAGGGGTTTATTTTTTAGCACTTTTATGGAGACATATCTTGCCTGCTTTTTTTTTTGTTCTGTTTGAGCAAACACTAATAAACTTTATCTAGAAAAATAACATGGAAAGTTGCCTATAATGATCAAAAAATCAACTGAATTATTAGTCAAGCATACAGTTTGATGCATTAAGACAGGGATTTACAAACTTTTTTTCACCCTGGGCCACATTTTGAAACCTAACAAAGCGTAGGGCCACAATGCGTCTAAATTGCATTTAAAATGTAATTTTAAATGTTACATTTGATGTAGTTTTGATGAGCCACCACAACTTTAGTAAGGCTTGGAACATTCATAATAGGTTTGTATCACACACAAATGTTTGTTATTTAGGTAAAAACTTGCTTTGGATTATTCAGGCCAATTTGGCAAGAAGCCTTCAGGCCTTTTATAGTTCTGAAAATCAAAAATAATTATAATGTATTAAACTTTTTTAATAACTTGCCAAACACTGCCAGAAAACAATGTAGTGTTTTAATAAGAAGCCAATAATTGCACTGCCCATAGCCTGCAATCAGGTGCAAGTTCTAAAAAGGAAAAAAAGGAAAAATCACCCCAAACATAAATTTAAATGATTGATAATTAGAAGTATATTTAGCCTTCTCTTACCCTCCATTTCCACTTCACCACCAACAAATCCTAAACCATTTTCTTTATATAATTTGTTCTCCTTCATTGCCTCTACCTTTAGTCTTAATTATATTTACTTAAATTATATAATTGTAATTCCTGACCTCCACATCACATAACCTGAAACCTCGTCTTCCTCCTGTCTAAGTAGAATTCTAAATCCGCCTGACGACATTTTAGATCCTGCAGTTTTTCCTCCAGTGCAGTATTGACTTGTTTGGTGCAGTCGTAGTCTCTTAGTAGGACTTGGTTTCCCAGCAGGCCGCGCTGCTCCTTCAGCCTGGCGTTGTCCCTCTGAAGGCTGGTGCGAGCTCGCTTGATACTAGCAAGCCTGTCTCTGTGTTGAGCCAAAATGGCGTCCATCTGGGCCAGTTTGTCTAGTTTGTGCTGATGCTCTGTCTCAGTGTTGTGGAGCCTCTGTTTGACATGGGACAGCATCTGAAAGCAAGATATTGTGAGAGAGTAATAACAATTCAAAATATTAATACTACATACAGGTGTCAAGAGAAAAAGACAATGATCAGTCCACAACAGTTGATTTTATTGGAAAACAAAGTCCAGTCCAAATGAGCATGAAACATTCGTGCTCATTTCCACTTTGATTTTTGGGATAAAATGAAATTGGCAAAAATCTCCAATGTCGTGATGGTAAAAGAATTCTTGTTTTTGGACCCAAACAAAATGAAGGTATCAAAAAAATTCTTATGATGATGATGCTTTACTTTTAAGAATAAATATGAGCTAATACTGCAAGACAAGAATGTATATTCAAATTCACTGAAACAAACTTATAGTAGGGCTGGGCAAAAAAATTATCAAGTTAGTTTTTCCTCCTATTGATCAATCTGAATTTTTTTAAATCAAATTTAATTTTTCCAAGTAAAAACAGCTCAATCTTGATCTCGATTAAATTAACTGCACAGCCCTATAACTTGTAGGTATGCAGTGAATTAATATCCAAATGCATTGGGGTGTTGCATAAAGTAAAGTTTTCATGAAACGATTAAATAGTACCCCATAGAGCCCCCTGGGAACGCCTCGGGATCCCCCTGGAGGAGTTGGAGGGAGTGTCTGGGGAGCGGGAAGTCTGGGAGACCCTGCTTAGACTGCTGCCCCCGCGACCCGGCCCCGGATAAGTGGAAGAAGATTGATGGATTATTAACTATAATTGTCCCATTTTTGACCTAGTGTGGTAATTTGAGGTAATTAAAGACATAAAATAAAGCAATATTTATTTTACAGAAAAGGACTTTGAGAATAGTCACCAACTTGACGTTATTTGCAATGTTCTATTTAGTTTATAATCCTTATTATTTAAAAGTGCTCTATAAATTATTATTATTATTATTATTATTATTATTATTATCTAAAAGGAAAAGAATTTTTTTTAAAAACACGGATTCAGAACAAATTAATGGAAAGAAGCATTGTTGTGAGAGTTCATTTATGGAAGACAAATAAATAAAAAAATAAAGAACAATAATGGCATTTAAGGAATACAAAAAAGTTATCATAATAAGCATAAAGAAAATAGGGTTCAAACTTAAGTACAAAAAGGGGACAGATAACTAAGACTGCTCATCTTTCTGCTCCTTCATACTATATAATCATAATGATCATAATGTCATCATTCTCCCAAACCCTACATTGACCGGGACCTTTACCCACCTCCAGACTCCTCTCCACCCTGGTCTGCACTCGGAGCGCCTCCGCGTGCCTCTTCTCCCTGTACTTCTTCCGCTCCGTCCTCCGTGCGTGGAGCTTCTCGTACTCGCGTTGGAAGGGGTTGGTGGCGTTGCGCTCGGCCTCGCTGATCTCCAGCTCCAGCCTCCAGATCCGCTTCTCCAGACTGAAGTTCTGGAGCCGCAGTCTGGTCAACTCGTCCTGGTGCTTCTCCTCCGAGGCCAACGCCGACTCCACTTGAGCCACGGCGTATGGTTTAGCCACGCGCCGACTCAGCACCGTCACGGCCACGTCCTTCTTTAGAGACAGAAGTTCACGCCATTCTTTGTCCACCTACAAGACACAGCGAATTGATGTATAAATATAATACTATCCAAGTATAAGGTAAAGATAAAATGACAATATGATATTGAATTTGCTTTAATGATTGTGGGCTCCTTGTATTGTAAAAGAAATTAAAAAAAATTAATTTGCTGATAAACCATTTGTTCAACTATTGTCATCTTTCAAAGGATATAGTGCAAAGTTAAATTACAATGTTGTACAATGTTGACTGCACAAAAGCAAAGCAAACAATGTGTGTCTCTATGGGAATGTTATTACCTTGCCGAGAATTCTTCATAATATGGCATTAAACGCAAGTTACAAGTCGGATTTGTGGAGAAGCGACCACGCTCTAATGGCCCCTCCATTAGAAAAGTTACAATGTGCACCTCAAGCTAAGAATTTCTGTTAAAGGGGACATAAGCAAAATCAACTTTACTGGGCGTTTAACCTCATTACAACAGTGTTTCCTCATCATTCGTCATCTCAAAGTTGTATTGTGATTGATTCCCGCATGTTTGAGTTCATCCTGTATTGTCCTGCAACTGAGGCTCGAGTGCTCAGAAAATTCCTGTTTTCACCTACCCACATCCCTGTACAGCAACTGGAAAAGGAAGACTCTGGGTGACACATGTAGGGTTCTAAAATGTCACGTAGGTACTTTGAAGTGTGTCCGCCGGTCTGTCCGATGGAGTCGGATCTCTCCTTCACTGTGGAATTCTTTGAGGTTTCCACTTTTCCCAAAGAAGTTTGGTAGTTTTTCCTTGCCGAGAAGGAGGGTCTAAGGACAGGAGACTCCGGTACATTTGTTTAAGGACACTGGACATTGGGACATTAGTCTAAGGACACGGGATGCTGGGACATTTGTCTAAGGACACGGGATGCTGGGACATTTGTCTAAGGACACGGGATGCTGGGACATTTGTCTAAGGACACGGGATGCTGGGACATTAGTCTAAGGACACGGGATGCTGGGACATTTGTCTAAGGACACGGGATGCTGGGACATTAGTCTAAGGACACGGGATGCTGGGACATTTGTCTAAGGACACGGGATGCTGGGACATTGTTCTAAGGACACGGGATGCTGGGACATTAGTCTAAGGACACGGGATGCTGGGACATTTGTCTAAGGACACGGGATGCTGGGACATTTGTCTAAGGACACGGGATGCTGGACATTTGTCTAAGGACACGGGATGCTGGGACATAGTCAAGGACACGCGGATGCTGTGACATAGGGTCTAAGGACACGGGATGCTGGGACATTTGTCTAAGGACACGGGATGCTGGGACATTTGTCTAAGGACACGGGATGCTGGGACATTTGTCTAAGGACACGGGATGCTGGGACATTTTCTAATTTCCTTTGAACATTGTTTAATCTGTTTTTCACGGTCAACCTTCGAGGCAACTGCTGTTGTGATTTCGGCCATTACAAAAATAAATGTGATTGAAATGGAAAATTGAAATGACAATCTGCTGCTTGTTAGAGTGAAATTACACCATAAAGAGACTTATCAGTTCTGCAGTTTTGAACAGGAAGTCAATTAACAAGTATTTTAAGCTGCTTTAAATCAGTATTGCAGTTTATAATGAACAAAATGTAAAATGATAATCTGCATATGTTATTGTTCAATACTACGCACCAAGAAAAAAAACATGATACGTCTCCTTTAATTACATTACATTTACAGTAAGTATTACTGGAGTTCATGTTCTTGCTTTTGAAAACAGTAAAATTGTTAACTGGGTTTTATAGAATTTAGAGCTAATTTGAAAGAGATGAACGGAAAAGAGGTCTTCTATTTGCCCATCTTCAAGCAGCGCTGCAGCACTCCACTGAACCCGTATCTCAGTGACAGCTTTGACCATCACAGTTTTGTATGCATGGTGTGTTTACTTCTGACACACACCAGCTCAAGCCAATGGCTTCTGCGTTGCAGAATACCAACACCACATATTGACACATTTTTTATGTCACTGGGCATCACTATAAACGTTTTGTCTGTTTAGCATTTTTGTTTTTCTCTTTGACTTTGACAAATGTGTATTGCACTCAATAGATCCCATTCATTTTTTCCAAAGACTTTCCAAAGCAAACAAATAAAACATTAAAAGTTTGAAAGTTTGCTTGGGGCTTCTCAGCTCTGGGATAACTTATGGCCACAAGACCTATAATTTTATTTAAAATCTGTTTCCAAAACGTTATAACCTGCTAATGTATTTGAAAATGCTAAGTTTTAAATGTGTTTTTTGGACTGAAAACCGAATTTTGGACATTCGTTCCCACATAGCTGGTTAGCCTGTCGTGTCTTTATGTATATATTATGGGATGGGAAATTTACTTCTGTCACTGTTGAGCTCCACAGGAGGCCTACACTTGTCCATCTTTGGCCATGTCCTGCTTAATCAAATTAAGCTTTTTATTTATTTATTTTTGAAACTGGAAAATATAGATTATTCAGGCCTTCTCCAAACTTACCTGGCTTAGCCTCTCTTGCGCCTGCATCTTCAACCCTTCCGTTTGCCTCTTCGCTACTTCTCCGTCCTCCTTCATGTTTAGCTTTAGCCACGTTAGCAATTCCAGACACTCTTCGTAACATTTTGCATTCAAATCCCCCTGCATAATCCTCTCCATCTCCTCTTTTGGCTTCTTGGCAAGTATCGGAGCTAGCTTCATCTGCAACTTCTTATTATGTTCAATGGCGTTAGCTTGTTCTTTCGTTAGCTGCTCCAGAAGTACAGCGTATTCTTCACAACTCGGCGTGTAGGCACTGGTTGTTCTTCCATGTTCGGGCGAGGAGGTCTCGCTGTCTTGCGTTTCACAGTTTAGTTGGTGTGGGTCGTCTCCTTCACTTTTAAGGGCCTCTGAGAGCAAACTGTCCCCAAATGGGAGACTTTGTTGGTTAATTTCTGTAATTTTGTCACTGTGGTCTTCACTTGGAATCATGGGGTCCAAGGAGTCAGGAAATATTTCTTCAGTTGATCCAGATGGTTCAGTAGAAAGGTTGTGATGATTTGGTAACATTAATTCATTTTCAATTTGTGCTGTAGTATCTGCAAAATAAAAATAATGAAGAATGTGAAATACCTCTTAGCTTCTTGTAGTAAATTCATATGCACAAGCTATGAATGTGCAAAAGTAGAGCTCAGCAGACAAATAACATTTTCTTAATTTCATAGATCCTCATTTTAACAATTAAATATTACTATTCATGTAAACATATTGACCAGAGCTATGCAACTCAATTTCCCCAATAAAAAGAAAATACAAAAGGTTTTTACCAACATTGCTCTCCAAAATTGACAATGCAGTACTGAACCAGGATTATTAAACTAGCAGTAGACTAGTACCAACCAGGACTAAATCAAAACTAATTGTGAATGAAACCAGGACTAAACCAGTAAACAATACAATTTAATATATAATACTAAATATTTGGAATATGGGTGGTGGGCAGATCAGACTGTTTGGAGGGCATGATTTGGCCCGCAGGCCTGAAGTTTAATAGACAAGAGAGACTTTTTTAATGATCTATCCTGAGGTCTCTATACCAAATAATATATTGGATTACAGGATGTATTCTCCCTGAGAGGAAATGTGCACATCTGGAACAGGTAAATTTTCTTAGCATGTAGGCTAGGCTAACTGAATGAAGCTCCTAAGTATTGTAGAAAAAGATTCAGTTGTAGTCATCTGGACTGGAGAAGATATAAACCTGAGTTCTCAGACTTGTTTCACAGATTGAGATGACTCTTGGATGAGAGTCGAAACATTTTATTTTTCTAAAACAGAGTCCAGATGACTACAACTGAATCTTTTTCTACAATGGAACACTCCTGGACGAATGAGGGATTACACCGACAAGCTCCTAAATAGTAAGAATCAAGATTTGGAATGGTATTTTCTTACTTGGAAGCTTTTCTTCAGTGGAATCTTCTGTAGAATCTGGTATCGCAGAAGGTTCTTCTTCATTCTTGGACACAATACTTGTTAGCACATTGTCACCTTCACTTTTTGCTTCTGAAAAATGAATCGAAGAGTCATCTTTATAAGAAGAAGCTGCTGACTTCACTTTAACTTCATCATTATTTGCTATGTTATCTCCTTGGCCTATCTCTTCACTCATTTTAGACAGAAAAGTAGGTTTAAATAAAGTTATTTTTCTATCAGGCTTGTGCTTCTCTATTGAACGAGCCCACCGGTTGTGTTGCGGTTGCCGTGGAAACTTCAGCTCTGAGCCAATCCCCTGCACCATCTCATGAATATTGATAGGGGCTGTTAAATTCTAGGCATTTCATCCAAATAATTTAGATCCCTAATTTTAGTGATCATTGACATTGGTTTTAACTGAAAATAGTATGACTGTATTCCATTCCAGTCCCTTAATTACTAAACTGGTTATGGTCAGTGTTAGAAATATGTATGGAAATATTTACTCACTTTAATCATATTAGTTTAAGCAATTTTGCCCCACATAATTTAACAATAAAAAAATCAACTTACAACACTACATTTATTCTTATCTTAAATGCAAATAAACTTTCTTTTTTTTATAGTGTTTCCCTTTTTCGCTAAGATAATTTTAACCCCGCCCCCGAGCGAAATGCCAGGATTTTAGAGTCCTCTGCGTCGAACCCACTGCGCAGGCGTCAACTTCTGCCTCCAACAACAAGAAGCAGGAGCCAGACAACATGGCCGACCTGGGGAAAAAGTACTGCGTTAACTGCCTTTCGGATGTCACCAACCTACGGCTCCGCTGCACGGAGTGTCCGGACATCGAGCTTTGTCCGGAGTGCTTCTCGGCGGGCGCAGAAATCAGTAACCACCGCCGATGGCACGGTTACCAGCTGGTGGACGGCGGCCGCTTCTCGCTCTGGGGTCCCGAGGCGGAGGGAGGCTGGACCGGCAGGGAAGAGCAGTCGCTATTAGATGCCATCGAGCAATACGGCTTTGGGAACTGGGTACGGCACTTAAAACGCGTTAAATAATGCTTTTTGGAGCTAATGTTTTTGCTTTTTATCTGTTAAAGTGAATAACAAAGCAAGATCGTTTACTTTGTAACTTCAATGCCCTGACGAAAGTTATTGTAACAACTAGCTACCAAGTACTTCATTTGTACATACACATTAGTTTATCTGTTGTGGTGGTGCACTGTTGTATTTTGCTGTACGATTTGGGAAAAATATCTTATTGTGTTCATTTTTCTGTTTGCGATTAGATATGTGATTTATGCTTTAATAATAGAATTCTGAATCATCCATTCAGTCCCAGGAAAATGGACAAAAGGTCTGAAATAGGTCTATTTCAGATTTGATAGAACAATCACATGTATTTGAAAACATGCTTGTACAAATTTAAACTACGGTTTTAACAGTTTTTTAAAAAAATGCAGAATAAGACCGGATATTTTGTTTGTGGTGGCAATTATGGTACATCAAAAACTGAAGAGAGTTGTTAATTGCGCCCGTTCAAATTGTGATAATGATTACATTGTGATTAATCTTGCAGCCCTATGAGAGACTAGTAGAGTGAATGTATGTACGACATAGCTACTGCCTTGACAAGTTAGGCTGATTTAAGACATCATTTGTGCATCAATTTGTGGACTAAAATGGACGAAAGGCGGAACTAGTGGACTGTGTTTGTATGTAAAAAAGTAGAATAAACGTGATTAATTTAATTCTAATTCACTCAATGCCTTTTTCTTTCTTTTATAATCCCAACTAACGAGTAAGAAAAACCTGTATCCATTGACCAATTAATCGACTAACTCACTGAAGGCCCCACTTGATAATCAAACTTTTTTACTCTTTAGTTTCGGCAATTGGAAAATTTGTCAAAACATATCACAAACTTGGCTAAGCATTGGAATGGATCAACATATGTTTTAATGTTAGTACAGGAAGCTGTTCAAATAACTTTGCAAATTTGGTGTCTTTGTTCTGGTCTGATGTACATTGTATGTCGTCCTTGCGTAGGAGGACATGGCGGCTCACGTGGGACCCTCCCGCACCCCTCAGGAAGTGATGGAGCACTACGTCACCATGTACATCCACGGAAACCTGGGTAAGGCCTGCATCCCGGACAGCATCCCCAACCGGGTGACCGACCACACCTGCCCCACCGGAGGCCCTCTGTCGCCCAGCCTCACCACCCCGCTCCCACCTCTGGACATCAGCCTGACCGAGCAACAACAACTGGGCTACATGCCTCTGCGGGACGACTACGAAATCGAGTACGACCAGGACGCGGAGAAGCTAATAAGCGCGTTGTCGGTAAACTACGACGACGAAGATGTAGACATTGACATGAAGCGCGCGCACGTCGACATGTACGTTCGGAAGCTACGCGAACGGCAACGGCGTAAGAATATCGCTCGCGATTACAGTCTCGTTCCAGCGTTTTTGGGGAAAGACAAGAAGGACAAGGAAAAGCCGGGTTCATTGGGAGTCCCTGGCCCCGCTGGAGGTTTGGGTGCGGCAAGTGTTGCTAGCAGCGGCATCGTTGGCCAAAGTTCTACCTCGACAGGTGTAGCCGGGAATGTTCCAAGTACGCCCAAGAGAAAAATAATAAAAGAGGAGAAGGAGCAGCGTTCACGGTTGAAGAGTTTATGTCAGTTCATGGCAAATAAAGAGTTTGAGGACTTTTTCGAGAACATGCATAAGGAGCGTGTTTTAAGAGCAAAAGTACGTGAACTCCAAAGATACCGACGGAATGGTATCATGCGATTGGACGAGTCGGTGGAGTATGAAGCGGCGAGACACAAACGAGAGAAACGCAAGGAAAACAAAAGTGTGGTGACTTCCAAGCGCGGCGGCGGCGGCGGACTCGGTTCCGGGATGGGATTGTGTGGCGCCGGAGGGGGCAGTGGTGCTGCTGGAGGAATGGGCGGAGTCAGCAGTATCAAGGAGGAGAGTAAAGACGGGGAGTTCGCGGCCATCGAGAACTTGCCGGGTTTTGAGTTGCTGTCGGATCGCGAAAAGGTGCTTTGTAGCTCGATGAATCTGAGCCCGGCTCGTTACCTGACTGTCAAAACTATTATCATCAAGGATCATTTACAGAAACGACAGGGGATTCCGTCAAAAAGTCGGCTGCCGAGTTACCTGGATAAAGTCCTGAAGAAACGCATTCTTACCTTCCTCACAGAGAGCGGATGGATATCGAGAGACGCAGCGTAGCTCTCAACTACAACTGTCAACATGTTTACGTGTAGGAGGAGACATTTTTGTGTGTTGTGGTGTTCAAAAATGAATGTGAACTGTTTTATATTCTTCTGCATTCTGAGTGTGGCACATGGAAAACAAAAAAACAGGCATTTTCACATGTGCATGCCTGGTGATGTCGGAGACGGTAAAGTTTGAGGTTTTAATCATTCAAAATGTAAAAAGAAGACCTTGTTTACATGTCAAATTGAACTCATTCTGTTAATACCACAAATGATGAACTGATTGTTGCACAGTTTAGGGCTGTACAAAGTCTAATACGCTTTCCTGCATCTTAAAATGACCGCAGACCTTCGGTTAGAAGGCTGTATTTGTGCGCTCCTTGTTGTCAATTATTGGAGGAAGCAAAAAAAAGAAAGACTTTGATGTGAATATGTACATTTAAAACAAATAAAAATTAATATTTTTCTTACATTAGAACACAGATGTATATTTTTTCATTGTAGATGCCATAGTAAATTTGAAATTGAACAAAGTACAGGCATTTTTGTCAACATTAAAACAACTTTGTCATTTCACAACTTTTTTCAGAGCAATCTTTAATAGATTATCGCATACTTACTTGTAGGACAATGTTAAATCCTTTATGTGCGGTTCCGTATTTTAGGGCAAATGTCATTATTGTAATCTAGTCTAGTCATAAAGGCCTAAACCATAAAAGGCTTTTTGTAATATTCAGTTACCAGAAAGTTTGAACTGTGAATTTTTTGAATCAACATTGCTTATAAAAGCTTTTATAATCAACCAGTCTAAGTCTAAGTTGCAATTCCTCCCATGACCTCTACTGTTTACATCCACACATTACATTTATGTTTTATAGAACTGTCGTCATGAACAAATTGCATAATTTAGTTTTTTTTAGTCTTCTGACATTTTATACAACATGTATTTTTTTTCTACCTATTCAACATGAGCAGTTACAAATTTGGTCTATATTGTTTGTGTTTTGTGTTCATAAATGCTTTATTTATCTTAGACAAATGTTTGGAACGTCTTCCATTAAAATGTGGCATTGGGAATTGCTTTTCCAAATTGAAGGATTTTATGCAGACTTGCGTGCACTGTTGTCGTTACAGCTGTTAAATTTATCAAGAATGTGTCGTTTTTGTGGAAAGGAGTCGAGGATAATTTGTTTTAATTTGACTGTCTCTGTAAATACGTTTGTACATAAATCTGAAGATGTACAGTATTTTTTTCATAGTTTTTTATATAAAGTTCACGTTTGTAAAGTTGGGTCTCGTGCCGTTGTGTGGGGCGTTCTGATGCTGTTGACATGTTCCCGCTGTTTCTCAGTTGCACATAAAGTGGCTTTATTAAAAGTGCAAAGACTTTATTAAACCTTTAGTCCTGTGTTTTCATTAGAAGTTAAATTAGAAATGCCATATCAAATAAGGGAAAAGAGATAAGGACAACGCTGACATTTTCACTGAAATGCTTTAGTAGAGGGTAAAGAGAAAGAAATTCCCCTTAAAATTGTGTGTTAGACTGTACAGTTCACTAAAACATAGTGAACATGATTATATTTAATTTAAAATGTTGATCTATTATATATCAATTTTTACCAACTTATGCAATTTTTATCCATCGATGTGATTATGTCTTTGGCATAATGGCACTTGCAATTTATGTTATGTTTAAATTAGGGCTGTGCCATTCATAACATTTTAATAAACATTGAATCGTCAATGATCAACTTAAGTCTTTTTTTTATGCCAATGATTAAAGCCATTGTTATTTGATTTAAATAAGATAATAAAATGGAATTGAAAATCATAATCAACCAAAATGAGGAAAAATAAATCCAGATTCATTTTTTTGTCACCCAGAACTAAACTTTATTCCTGACGTCCCAAATGCTATGTAGGTAAAATCTACGTGATCTACATGAAAGATGGCCTGTTCATAGATACACAATCAGAACAAGATGTAACTTGACCAAAAACATTGTTCAGCCAATTTATCACTGACACAGAGAAATGCTTATAAATGTCATTATTTTATTTCTTCAGCACTTGGTTTCCTTCACATAACAATCCCAAAACAAAAGAATATAGGCCTAGATAAAGTGGGCTGGAATGATAGTTTATCCATTCTATCAGAAATCAGACGTTTAATCAATAGTAAATCTAATAATCAGCTAAAACAGGTTGAATAGTGTCCAGAGTTTGCTTGGCTTCCCTTGAGGCACCTTAGGGTGGGGCAAAATTGAAGGGTGCCATTTCCAGTCCACTGTACCCTCTGTACTCCACAGAGGCAATACAAAGGTCTCATTTAAAGAGCTCAACGTAAAGTTCACATTCACTTTTTCAATACAACTTCTTAAAAATGTAAATGAATAAGTTTAAAAGCACGTTAACGGTTAATCAGTCGTGGGGTAACTGAAGAGTGTGCTTACCTCTGGAACAGAAAAATAAAAAATGATGTATATAAAAAATAAAAAAAACACCATTACACAAGTATTGAAAACTGGCAAATACTGTAAATTAACAGAATAGTTTTTGAAACAGTGTACGTTTGGTGGGTCCTGAGACAGCTATAAACGTAGTTATTCATCAAGATGAAGTACAGTAAATCTGTGCTTTGAGGATCATGTGGCAAAAGAGCTGAGGAAAGCAGCTTCATGAACTAGGTATTGTTTTTATTTTTTTATCAAAAAATCAGCCAGCCCTACAACTGACCATAGTAATACATTTAATCAAAACATGTGTCTGAGCCTTGATAATTAAAAAATAAATTATTCCAAAACTGATTACCCATTATCAAGCTTTAAACTTTCAATATAATTTTTTTCTCAGTCACCAGAGTGAATACATGTACACATTAGAGAGCAGTTTTTAGATGGTCTGAAAGCATACACTCATTTCAACACATTTTCAGGAGCATGTCTGACTGTTCATGGTTCCATTTAGGTGGCAAAAAAGGTGAATGTGAATAACTGAAAAAGTGTTGGCTAATGCTACCTAGCTTGTGACTGTAACGTTATTTGAAACAAGAGGACTTGTTTAACAGCACAAATCAGTTTTAACCAAGTCAGATTGTGTTAAAACAGAACTCTGATACAACTCAAACTTGAGTAACAGAGCTTCGGACGGAGCAGTGCGTCCAGTTAGCTTCACACCTTCAGCTCATGGAAAAATGAATGTGCACTTTACTCGTGGACCCAGAAGTACACGCCCACATTTGAGCTCCATTCACACATGTAAATCTACTTGGCCACGCCCACAAGAGCAGGCCGTAGAGTGCGTCCATGCAGCTTGTAGCCCACTTTGGTAACTATGGCGACAGTGCCCGGCTCCTTCCCCTCCACCGGCGCGTGGAACAGGGCCTCATGCTCGTAGGGGTCGAACTTGAGTCCGTCGGGGTTGAGCTTCTCCAGGCCGTGTTTGGTGAAGACCTTCTGGATCTGGACCTCTGTCATCACCAAGCCGTCGTAGAGGTTCTTCAGGTGCGGGTTCTGGGAGGTCACCTCCTCTTTGGGCACACTCTCAGTGGCCTTTTCCAAAATGTCTGCCACCTCTAGTAGGTCCTTGCAGAAACCCTGGATACCTGTGAGGACAAAGCGTATGGTATAATAATGTTTACTCAAAGTGGTATTGTGATTGATTCCTGTATTGTCTGCAACTGAGGCTCGAGTGCTCAAAAAAAAAATCAGTTTTCATCTACCCCCCCCACTTCCCTGTAGTTAGTTGTGATTATTTGAAAATTCAGACTCCGAGTGATCATATGCCTACTTTTCCAAAAATAAAAGCATGTAAAGGACAATCTGCTGCTTGTTACAGTAACATGTCACTATGAAGAGGTGGAGCTTACCAGTTCTGCAGTTTTGAACCGGAAGTCAAAGAACTTGTTTCTATTGCTAAGTCGTTTTAGATATCAATATTGTGGTTTACAATTAACAAAATGTAAAATTATGATCTACTTATGTTACACTTCAATACAAGAAAAAATAATGACACGTCTTTGATTAAGTTCAGAAGCACTTAAATTCCTCTCTTTTCAGTTCATATTGTTGTATGTTTTAGCAAGACGCATGTATCCACCACTCTTACTTGTATCTATGTATAATAGGATGTTGTGCTTGGTGTCATTGTTGGTATCTCTAGATACAAGAAGCAAGAAAATGTAACTGCAATTTCTCATTTTGTGGAGAAAAGATTGTTTGACGCAGGAGATCTCACCAAATAATTTAGCATCTTCTATCATCTTCTGACTCCTGGTCCTGAGGTTCTCTGTGTCTGCTAATGCCCGCTTGTATTTCTCCTGCAAAGAAGGACAATATTTGGTTAGACTTTTGCGCAGATAATGAAACCTTGTTCTGCTGTTGACTGGTGGCTGGTAAGGGGTCATCTTTAGTAACAAATCTCAATATATGCAGGACAATATAAGTTTTAACGTATTTATTACATATTCATTATAATCTTACCAATCCTGCCTTCTCTATTCTCATATCACCAAACATACCCTCTACTTCTATACCTACTGTTGTCGATTCAAGTGACGATTGTATTGATTCTGTTCAATCTAATATTCCAAAAAAGTGCTTTTTATCTGGCCGTTTATGCTGCATTCACTTTACTTAAAGGGGACATAAACTAAATCAGCTTTAATGAGCTTTTAACCTCGTTTCAGTGTTTCCTCAGTAGTTTACTTAAAAGTTGTATTTTGATTGATTCCCTCATGTTTATGTTAATCCTGTATTGTCCTGTAATTGAGCTCCAGTGCTCAGTAAAATTCCAGTTAGCACCTACCCCCTATCTCTGCTCACATTCCTGTACTTTGATGTGATTATATTAACAATTCAGCCTCCGAGTGACTCATGTAGAGTTCTAAAATGTCACATAGCCACTCTAAAATGTCACATAATCACTTTTCAAAAGTTAAAACATAAATGACAATCTGCTGCTTGTTGCAGTGAAATGTCACTATGAAGAGGCTTATCAGTTCAGCAGTTTTGAACAGGAAGTCACTGGACACGTTTCTATAATTAAGTCGTTTTAGATCAATATTGCCATGAACAAACTGTAAAATGATGATAGACTTATGTAATAGTTCAATACTAAAAAGTCCCTGAACAAAGCATGATATGTCTCCTTTAAAGTTTTATTTCATAAAGCTCGTCATACATTAGACTCGAAAAATTGCGATCTAATAATCAATGTGAATGAAAAAGTAATAAGGGTGTTTGCATGTGGTGTAATGGTTTGAGGCGATTTGTGAGTTCACGACTGTTTGGTGAATGTCTCCACCCACTTTCTCCCTATTTCATGCAACACCTGTTCTGTTGAATAAAGCCTTCGGGCCAGAAAATCTGAGAAATAATGTAATACAGGTGAAGACTCTTCTCACAATAATCGAAACACTAAGATTTAATAACAAATCTCTCTGCGTCCTACATTTGTCCTATGTACTTTATCTCCACAATAATTAACCATGGGCTTATTCACTTTTTACTCCCGTCATCTAAATACAGTTTTTGTTCATCTCTGTGAAACCTACTGTCATGTCTTTGAGCTGTTCCTCCAGTTTGGTCTTCTCCTCCAGCAGGGCCTTGTCCGCTGCACTCTGCTCTGGTCCAGCCTCCTCCTCTCCGCTCTTCTGCTGAGTCGCTGTGCATAGCAACCGCGGAGAGGCTCTGCTCAGAAACACCATGAATTAGAAAAGAACTAAGGCAATTTTCCCATCAACATTTAGAGCTGGGATGTGGACAGACGGTCAGTTTAATTCTCATACTCAAAGCAATTGTAAACCAGGCTCATCGTAATAATCGAGTAAGGATGTCACAATTATTTGGTTAATCAATAATCATGATTATTATGGTCACAATATAATTATATCAACTAAAAAATAATAATCGCGACAATTTTAGAAGCAAAACCAAGTGGTTTTCATTCAATCTATAGTAACAAATAAAGTATTAAGTGTGCTATAGTAGTGTGATTTCACAGTAATAATTATGAAAAATTATTAGTTCGTGATTTTTCTCACAGTAATTGAAACACACAAGTTTTACATCCCGACTCAAGAGACACTACTTTAGCTTTATCTCGTCCAAATATTGTAAATAGTTTTGCAATCTAAACAACTGATCAACTAATCAAATGAATAACAGAATAATCGAGTGAGTTGGAGCCCTAATTGTAGTCCATGTTTTTTTTTTTTTTTTTTACAGATTGTACATTTAGAAAAGGGTTGTCTGGGGCATAAAACAGTTTATTTCCCCAACTGTAATTACTTTAGTCCATTAGCAAGTCATTTTTCACCAAATACAAACAAATTGAATTAATTTGATTTCCTGCCCAGCCCTCCCCAAAGCCAATGTGTAAAAAGAGGACAGAAAGCGTACCCTCTCAAGCAATTACTGAAACTATTGGAACATGGTCTGCTAGCTGGAAATTAGCTATTACTTTGAGTCAAACAGTGCTGCTGTTGGATTCCATTTTTGGCACATTAAGAACCATCAAGTTAAGAGGTATGTTGCACAGTATCTGTCAAATGCAGAGGACACATTTTCATCCTACAAACAAAAAAGAACATACTAGTCATCCCAAATGTTATGAAATTAAACCTATGGCCTTCTTCAAGTGAGAGTTTGCAGTTGAGGTCCTGAGTTACATCACTATCCCTGTTTATGGCACTGGCAAGCTACTAACACGAGCTAATATGATCTAACAATCTAAATGTAATTTGCTTTTAATCATCAGCAAATTCTACTGAAACCTTAAAACATCACACACTTGACTTTGATAAGAAATATACAAAACAGAGGTCGTTGCAAGAGGCTGAGCTGATCCTGATGTAATGCTAGCTGCTAATGATGCTAACCCGATTCGTTTCTTGCTATGACATAACCGCACTTCTCGGATTTAAAACAATCAAGATCTCGTTTTACCGTACAAACGCCGGCGAAGCTACGAGAGAGTAGCTTTGTCTGACTGCACGTACACACCAGCTCGCCATCTCCGCTGTTGTAACAGGTAAAAACTCCTTGGAGTACACGCTGACGGAGAACACTGCGGTGATGGTAGGACACGTGGGATTCGGCCAATCACAATCCAGGAACAAGAACGCCTCTCATATTCGGCCAATCAGAGTGCTCGTAACATTTGACGCATAGGTGAAGGTTGGTTGAGCTAAAGTGAAAGGTGAAATGTCAACATGTGATCAAGGGCGTCCAAATATAACCACAGTTTGCAAAAGCTAAGGACAAATTTATGAAAACGGAAGTAAAAAGTAAAATATTTAAACTTTTTTCTCAGCATACAGGCAAAATGAAAACGAATCATTGCCACTAGCGTTTTTTTTTTTAGTTTTTTTTTTTTAGTTTTGGTTGAGTGCTGTACCTTTGATCATGAAAAAAATTGGCAATTTAAAGGTTCAAAATATTAAAACTTACACCATTTTAAATATGAAGGTAAGGTTTTGGTTGAGCAAATAAAGCAAAGTTTTAAAGGTGTGATTGCGGGTTAAATAAAAGCATAAAAAAAGAGTCTGCCACCTGTTTGAGAGGTTATTGCTTTTCCTGGAATGTTACACAGGGGTTAGTGATTAGTGATTAGAGTGTGTTATACTGCAAAATTCAATGAAAACTACTCTTGATTTGTAAAACATTCTCTAACAATATTCTTCCATGTAGCATATTTTTGCTTTAACAGGTCAATTATATATATTAGTTGCAGCCAAATTGAGCTTTTCACCTTCGTCATTTTATTAGCATTCTGTATTTAAACTCAGAGTAAATATAAAAGCAAGAGAAATGTGTTTGTGATTGGTGTATTATTGCTATCACATAACTGGTTGTTATGACTTTATTTAAGATTTAAATTTCTTCCATTACATAAAGTCTATCATCTACCATCAGTCAAACCATCCTCGACAGTACCCTTTCTTTTCACTCCCACATCAACAACATCACTCGTTCCGCCTACTTCCACCTTCGCAACATCTCTCGTCTCCGTCCTTCTCTCACTCCTCACACCACAGCCATACTTGTCATGTCTAGTCACCTCCCGGATCGATTATTGTAACTCTCTCCTCTTTGGTCTCCCCAATAAATCCTCCAGAAACTGCAGCTTCTCCAAAACTCTTGCAGCCCGCATTATCACCAGGACGCCCTCCCGCATCACATCACCCCATCCTTCAACAACTTCACTGGCTCCCATAAACAACGGATTCACTTCAAAAATTATCCTAAATACTTTCAAAGCTATCCATAACCTGGCTCCACCGTACATCTCTGACCTCCTCCACATCTCCACTCCTCTCGCTCCCTCAGGTCCTCCCCTCTCTCCAGCTCTCTTCCCCTCTTTCCGTCTTATTTCAATGGGGCAGAGCCTTCAGCCGCTCTGCTCCTCAGCTCTGGAACTCTCTCCCTCCTGACCTCCGCAACATAGACACCCTTCCACTTTTCAAATCCAGACTCAAAACTCACCTGTTCAGACAATCCTACACCACATAAACTCAGTCACTCCACACCATCATCCAGTTCTGTACTGTGGTTTTATTCTGTTGTTTTATTCTCTTGTACAGTGTCCTTGGGTGTTCTGAAAGGCGCTTTTAAATAAATATTATTATTATTATTATTATTATTAGTTAAACCAGATCTTTTCAGGCATTAGTCTGTCCTGAGAGGACTCTGTTAGATTTACTTAAAAAATGTGGAGACATTGCGGATAGTGGCCTGAATACCAAATAATATGATGTTCTATGTACACTATGTGTTCTTAATAAAGATGTCTTGAATTGGCAGTAAATAGCAGTGATTAGATTTAAAAAGGTCTGCGTAGGACAGCGCTGAGATTAATTCTGATTCAATATTTGTAATGGCACAGCAATATTAAACCAAATTCCATAAAATTCTGATTTATGATTACCCAACAGGATGTGAAGAAAATCAGCATGTTAGAAGATAAACAAGCGTCAAAACTGTGTAAATCAGCTGACAATATAACGTCACAGCAACATCATGTGACCACTCTGAAGAAGACTGTGAGTAGCGTTCGAAACACTGGTAATGTCCTTGAGGCCTTCATTTGTCAAAAAAAAAAAAAAAAAACATTCAGTAACACAGGCCATCCAAAAATAATCCAAAAAAGGGAAAATATAGCTTCAACTTTTAATGCGGTAGAAGTTCATCCAAGTTGAAACTAACACCATAAATTTAAATAATTGATTTTAGGGAAACATCAGGATCTAACGAGTTTCTGGCAGCAGTGGAGATTGTTTACACGGCAAAACCAGGACAGAGAAAGGCATCATTCAGGTCAACTCTGATATAGCACAGGCATAGGAGAGTTACAGTATACCAACAGCCAGCAGAGGGCACTGCGACACAGCAACTCTGATAATGAAGACATGAAAATGAAGCGTATGAAAATATCAAAAATCAAAGCACTCTCTTATAATTAAAATGCCTTTATTAATTATGGCATGTCTCAATGGACCGCACTGAGCTCCAGCGCGTTTCAGCCTGATGGCCTTCACCAATCTGCAGATTTGGAAGCTTGTCTGCTTCTCTATTAAACTGTCAATATTTTGTCCTAACCCAGAACAAAGAGCGGCAGTGTGATTGTTATTCATTCTGATTTGAGAAGCTGCGTAGAAGTTGCAAGATTCACAACAGAATGGATTTAGATGGTCAACACACACAGACTTCACACATGAAGAACACCTGTAAGATGTTTTTAGTCACAGAATACTGCATACCTCGCTGAAAGGCACTGGCCTAGATCGGGCCTTTCTGTGTTTAGTTTGTATGTTTCTCCCCATGTCTGGGTGGGTTTTCTCAGGTGCTTCAGTTTCCCCCCATCTACCCAAAACTTGTACAATAGGTAAAATCTTCCAGCCATATTCCTGACCAAGACTAGTACAAAGATGTGGAGCTGGATCCCCGGGTGACCGCTGCTCCTGAGGAAATGCCCCAGCAGCTTTGAAAGATAGGTCAAATGCAGAGGACAAATTTCACAAAAAAAGTGCACCTTATATTTACATAAAGATGTGTTAGAAGAAAAGGAAACAGAAAATTGGGTGAGTGCTTTAAATAAGCTTACTCAGAGCAGGCAAATAACATTGTGTAGACCAAGGAATGGTTGTTGCAAATGACGCACATAAGTCTATAGTAATTTTCAACATTTTACAGTAGTCCTGTGCGTCATCTTGTTTTGAATTAGGTTTGCTATTTCAACCGATGAGCTCCTCTACAAAGTTACGCACCATGCAAACAAAACTGGTTCTCCCTTTCTTGCGTTTTGTACAAAACTGCAACGATAGGAAGTAATACCAGAAATTATTATTTGTTATTTTTTTGGGACATTTCCGATTTCCCTTGACCAGTGGTTCTCAGTCTGTGGTGCCCGTTCTCTTTCTGGTGGCACACAAGATTGTCGTACGGTTTTGTGTTTAATAACAATATTGTAATCCGTTCTTCCTAAATTTATCAAAATTCTTTTATTTCTTTTTTTTTTATATATTCAATGTGTTCAATCTAATATTTTGTATTTTATGTCTCTGAAGCTCTCGTACTCAATACCCCTTACATGGATTTGATGTGAGTGGGGAATTTGGATTATTTGTACGTAAACATCACAACTATAAGAAATGACTTTAGCTTGCAAAGTCTGAAAAATACTTTGCAGCTATAGCTAACGTGGATGCTATATTCTGCACAATTTCTAAACATCTGGGCGTATCGCTAGCATCAAGCTGCTTTCTCGACCATATCCTTAAAACATCAGCTACATCTGTCCCCTCTGTTCCATAATTACATGAGCGACAATACATGACAGCAACAAGAACTTAGTAATGGTTTCTTGTCCAAACATTGCCATACAAGAAACTCATCCAAAACGCAGCCATCCAAATCGTAAGAGTCCAATTCTAGGCGGCAGTCATCCTCATTGCAGTTAACCGGAGTCGACATGGCGTGACATCGGAGTGCCATCTCCCAGCGGTGGCTAATTTACGGTCACACCTTTTTATCCGTAAAATAGAAGACCGTAAAATACTTCGGGGACATTCTGAAGTGAGGTAATTACTCTGGAGATCAGTGAGGTCAGCGATTGGCTGGCTCATTATTAGGGCGGAACATCAAATTATGAATCAAACCGTGTCATGGTTAGTTCTGTGAAAAATAGCTTTCATTCACTTGTCTTTTTTGAAGGAATTTTGGGATCGATAGCGACACAGTGGGAAAAATTGTGGGTAATAAAATTCTTGTGCAATGTGGATTGGAATTTTATTTAAATATTTAACACAGTAAAAATGTAATAACGTCTTTTTCTTCTACTGTTTTTAATGGTGTTTTGTTTTTATTGTGTATTTTTGTGGCTAATTGTAGCGTTTTCAGACATTGAAAGCCCCTATTGTCTGACGCCTTCCTCAGAACCAGGTGCGTGTCAGGTTGTATACCCCCTCATCCTCGTTTACTGTTTCCTTTTTTTTTTTTTTATTAATATTGTTTGCGTTTTCATAAGTTACCTTTCCATAAGTTAAACAGCAATATGATATTCGTTCAATATTAGTTATACAATTCCACAGCTACTTTTTTCTAAAACTATTACACATGTTTTTACAAGTATTTTGCATTACAAAAAAAAAGTTTTTTATTTTACTGTGATTGCGTATGAGACCGCAGATCAGTAGATGCAACGTCCTCTACTCCACCCCTGTTGAGATGAGATAGCTTGGACAGAAAACAGACACCGTGGGGGTCAGCTTTAGCACGCCTACCTCTTTGTAGCTTCGTTCAATCCAACTTCTCCCATATAATGGACAATAAATAAATGGAAGCTATAGTTTGCCGCGCTACACCGATTACTGATGACGCGACTATGACCTCTAATGAAACTCGCATACCCTAACATTGATTACAATCTCTTTGCTTCACTAGAAATCTCGTTCATTCATTTATTCTGCGCTGTACACATCCTGCTTGTTCTTTTCTATCCAACTAGCACACTCCCTGTACAGAGTCACACCACCTTCACATTTACCACCAATATTCACATTAGAAAAAGCACAGGCGCAGATCTAATAACATGTTTCTCTTCATATACTTTACTCTAGACAGTATACGTATTCAGTGGGAACTTAAGCTTGATTTATCACATATGTAGACCTATGTTCCAGTATTCGAGGCCTTTTGCAATCAAAAACGTCCTGTATATGAATAAATGCCAATAAGTTGAATGACTTCCATGAAAAGCAACGGTATTCCATGGAGACGGTAGTGGACCTCCACCAAGATAAGTGGCATATGACGGCAGTGAACTATGACCAGTGGTTCACTCTGTCACTCGCATGCCAACACGATCAGTGGTGATGCAAAAAAACTTCTCCAGCTGAGAACTCAGAAAACGACTGAATATCGTCTCTGGCCACAAACAAGAGAAAGTGTTAATCGTGTCACCCATCGCAGAGTGTCGCTACTAAACCTAACAATACCAGTTAAGACATCTGGGGGTAATAATGGACCTCAGATTTGAATTTTACAGCCAACGTCAGATCAGACACATCAGCACTTATTTACCATCTAAAAAACATTGCCAAAATCAAAAGTATAGTGCTAAACCAGACCTGAGGACTTATCATGCTATTGTTAGATAGATAGTACTGTAACGCCTGCTCATGGCCATCCCACAAACGGTGAAACATGAGTACATCCGAAACGCTGCTTGCTCGTCCTTGACACAGAACCAGGAGATAGTCGATCACGTGAGTCCTGTGCTCAGGGTCTTGCACTGGCTCCCTGTGGCTCAGACATAGACTCAAAGCAGCTCTGCTTGTATACAAGTCTCCCATAGCCAGCTACCAAGTCATTCTCGAGCATGTTAGTTGCCATAGTGAACACATCTCGGATCTGAACCTCAGGACCGGCCTTCCTGCTGGGCCAGGAGTCAGGTCTAACATGCTGGAATGTGCGTTTCAGTTTTATGGCAGCTATCGGACAGGCTTCTGAGATGTGAGACAGGTTCCACTCTGGCATGTCAAATCTAAACTAAAAACTGTTTTGTTTGGCTGTGCATATGATGAAATGCTTTTCTTTGCACTCTTCTCTTTTATGTCTTTAACTATCTGCCATGTCTTTGTGATTTTAATGCATTTTTTCCTGTTGTGTGAAGCACTTTGAATTGCCTTGTGTATGAATTGTGCTCTACAAATAAACTTGCCTTGCCTTGCCATATTTACCTATTGCAGGCCCTATATAAGCTAATGTTTCCTGTAGCTTAAGTGCTACATTTTCCATTTAAATTCTGCTTTAGTTGGCTTTTGCAACCCTAAATAAAGACAAATCACTTTCATGCAGAACACTATAGATACAGTCGGCCATAGGGCTGTAGGCCTTTAGTTAATTACTTGATTAATCGGTTGATGGAGTCTTAGTCAACCCACATATTTATTAGTCGACCTTATCGGATCTATCTAAGTAGTCTATCTAATCTAAAACAGATTTATATGGCTCACAGCAGAAAGGAGAACATTTGGAGTGAGTTAGTTTGAGATTTGGGAGTGAATTTTGAGTTTAATCTTTCAATTTACAGGCAAATACACGGTTTGCTAGTTTTCTATATAAATATTTGTTATTGTGTAAACTCCTGCAATCTGTTGGTTGTGTCAGTTTGAGACGGATACACGGTCTGTTTTAGTGATTCTTATTCATTTTAAGAGCCTTTTTGTCAATTAACTGGTGTACTTTGGTGTCTTTAGTCGACAAAGAATTTCTTTCTACAAAGCATCATAGTGGGTGGTGTGGTTTTTCATGGATGAAAACTCCATGTTGATTCATTGGGGAAAAACGTCTTTTTCCCTCTTTTAAGACATTTCGTGGTGAATTATGAGAATTTTAAGCACAATTAATTCAAGATGAGTCATCCTAACCCTTAACAGATGTTGATGAAATAGCGTAATCCCCGAAAAAATAAACTGATTGTTCTGTATATATTAAAATTAAGTAGGGGGAGCAAGCATCGTGGTTGCATTTAGCCCACAGCTACCATTAGCATTCAACAAATTTGGACAGTTGGATCACTTTATTCTTCTCTGTGTCTTTGTGTCGGCTTTTGGCACAACATAACTCTTAAAGTCTATGTTTGCTCTTGTAGTTGTTGAACAGTGGTTGCTATAGCAGTTCTACATTCAAATTAATTGATTACTTGTGTAAGGGGCAAAGTCATTGTGTGTACTTACAAGAGAGGTCAATGAGGGGCAAATAGAAACAGTTGCCCCTTCTTGACCTCTCTTGTAAGTACACACAATGAATGAGATGTGAATATTCATCTTGGCATACATTTTTAATCCACTGACCATGGTTATGATCTATGGAAGTGTTTTGAGAGACTGTGACACACAAGTTAGCGCTGCAAATGAATTATGTAAGATTTTCCTCCATGCATTATTGACAGTGATGCTTGCTCGATCGTTTGGAAGTGCTGATCGTTAGCTGGCGCTCTCATCTGCAGCAACACTGTCCCACGTTGAATGTGAAAACCAAGTGGGCCCTTTTCTATTCTGTTTAAGGGATCTGCCATCTTTGTTTTTGAACATTTAAACTTTCAAGGCAAATGTATAATGGAATTGATGGAGATGGGAGGATGGGTCAAAACTGAGCTCCTTTGCAGTTACGTTGACCAAGCGCTTCTGTTGACAGTTGGAATCACATGTTTGACAGAGATTGATCGTAGAAACCGCAAGAGGAGGGCTCACTCTGCGACTAAGATTCCAAAAGATCAGGCATGCTTGACATAAACTGCGACTTGTCTTTGGTTGTCATGTCTCACAGACACAGGGAGATCTACAACTCATGTTTTTGGGCCATGATTCAAGGTTTTCCCCCAGCATTCATCTTTCATCGCAGACTGACAAATTTGCACTGTTGACACCCAGAGTAAGTCCTTTCAACTGAACAATGGCACAATAATTATTTGTGTGAACAGATGAGACATTCAACTTTGTGCCAGTTTTGTTTTCATGTGTCACGGTACAGTACGTACAGAGATATGAACCATAAAGCAAGGACAACAAATCTACAATCTGCAAATTCTACCTCAGAACTTGATCTGTCCTTAAGCAGTTAAATTTTAAACCATGTTGTGCTCTCATGTGAATGCAACCAATTAGAATATTTCTCTGACCTTGCTCGGTCGTCACGTCTTGTTATACCCTGTCCATGTGATATGTTTGAGGGAGCTTGTTAAAATGTCCGCCTCGCTGTGATGCCAGTCCAGCTCCCAGCACCGTCAAATATTCAGGCTCACTCTGCTTCTGTGCAGTGGCTTTGGGCACCTGTGTGTACTGATCTGAGACCAGCCGGACATCAGCTGTCCACCTGCTCCACAGTAACAAGGGTCACCTCTAGAGCAGGCTTTGGAGAATGCTAGTCATGGAAATACAATGGACCATATGCAGAGGCTAATCCAAAACGTCATCGTGAAATCAATCAATATTCAGCTTGTACAATTGTTTATGTTCAGATACTAATCGATTCTAAAATGTTAATCAAATATTGATAGGTCTACTCATCAAGATTACATAAATAATTACATAAAACAAACTTGAAACTTTCCTGAACCCTTTTGTAAAAATATTACTACAACTATTTTGTGCTTTATATAGATTTTAAATATTATTATTATTATTATTATTATTATTATTATTATTATTATTATTATTATTATTATTATTATTATTATTGCGGTATCGTAATCAGTTTGAAACGTTTCTATTGTGACACGGATTTTTTGTTGTCTCTTTGAGTTGATCAATCCAGATTTATAACAGAAAAAGCCATATGAAAAACTAAACAAAGACTAGAATCAGGCGTGCGTAGTTCATTGAAGTTCAGTCGTACAATTCATGAAACGAAAAACAAGAAATAAACAATATGAAATTACATTTAAAAAGTGTATAACTTTTTGTCCCATGTAATTTCACAATAAAAAGATAAACTCAATAAAGCAGAAGAAAATAACACATAAACTTAACACTTAAAAGTGCACAATGTAATGGTTTGCATCTGATGATATGGATTTATCTGGAATGATCAATAGTATATCATTCAATTTGTTCATTTACATACACATTTTTGTACTAAAAATGTCAGAAAACACATGCAAGGATCATGGCTCTCACAAATCTGACTTATAACTTGTGTCTATGTCTATTAAAAGACTGACAGACAGAAAAGTTACATAGTGCATCTTTACATGTGGTGATAAAACAAAACACAACTCCATGTTTTTGAGGATGGTACAACTCAACTCAGCATCACACCCCTCTGAGAATGATCAAAGTAGAGCAATCTTCTTAATGAAACGACCCTTTAGCCATGTCAAAAAGGAACAATAGTGCTTCTGATGCGGCATGTGCTAAATGCTAATCCCCCATCACATATAATTGGATAGAACCACAAACAGACGTCACACGTATGAGTTAATGGGATCAAATTTGATCTTTGAACTCTGACCCCACCTGTTTCTCAACCCGCAGACTGTGAGGTAGTGAAGCTAAAATGTGCTCTGCTGAATTAGTTTTTAGCCTACTGTTTTTTATCTTTATATTCCACAAAATATGATTATGATTTAGGTGGAATTAGTGCTAAACTGAGAGACAGTTGTTGTGTCCCTGAGCAAGACATTTATGTATTTATTTATTTATGTGACGTGCTTGTTTTTGAATATAATGTAAACATACCAGATTTAGCATGGAGTTAATTTCATCCGTAGTATTCATCATTACAAACCTCATTACTCAAAGGTAAATATAATAAATACATAATAAAAGACTTGAAGTGTATTGAACATCTGATTCTTACTTAGAACATTTGTTAGTTTGGAGTCAATATCTATTGTGTTTAAACCATGGGTGAATAGAAGTACATCACTGCATACATTACAACATTCAGTTGTGTATATATATATAAACAATAAGAGCCCCTGCACTGAACCTTGAGGAACTCCAACAGAGCTCGAGGGATTTGACCTCATTTACTGATACACATTGACTTCTAATAGAAAGGTATGGCTTTAACTACTTGTAAGGCGAAGAGAAAGCGACTAAAGGACTGAAGGATTGACTGTATAAATGCCTTTTTGAGGTCAAGAAATGCAGCTCCTTCATAAGGATACTTGTCCAATGCACTCTAGTTTTTCTACCTGCATACATTTGGCTGATTCTGTAGAATGCAAGGCCCTAAAACCAAATTGCATTAGGTGCAACTGATTAGTCCCCTTTTCGAGCTGTTCAATTAATTGATTTGAAACCCTTTGTTCAGCCATCTTTGATATAATTGGATTTTAGCCGGATTTTAGGATGGGAGTAATCTTGGCCACTTTCCAAGAGGAGGAAGGAACAACTGTTTGTTTTATTGATCTATTTGACAAATGAGTGATTGATTGTAGGAGAGCAGTAGAATATTGACAAAGTTAGTGTCTATACCATGAAAGTTTTTAGCTTTGAAACATTTAAAACCAGCAATTGTTCTACTTACATCTGTTTCTGCAATATGTGGAGGGGCTGATAAAGTAATTATTAAAATGATTGACTACATTCTCTAGGATCCTTCTCCATGTCATTGTCAACTTTTAGTTCAAATATGCTCTTTTTATCTAAAATCATTAGCTGATAAAAATGTGCTAATGATTAGTTCATTTATTTCTTACTCCTTTTTACCATTCCCATTTGCTTCTGTAATTGTTTCAATGATTTTTTTTTGCCATGGTTTTTCTTAATGTTTGTATTGCTTTATCAGGCATGATTATATCTGTGTATACCAGTATGTACTGTATATATCGGCAGGGAATCTTTAATACTTTTTTCTGTAGAATGTCTCTTCTATTTATCAAATCCCTACAATTTCTATCCAGCCATGGAAGAGTACTACCACTTTGGACATGATGGCTCCATCTCCTGACAAAGCAGGAAATTACTTCTTTGATTTTTTTGACAAGGCGATATTATTGTTTCCGAAGCTTATTAGATTACTTCATATCCAGCCAATCAATATTTTCAATAGCATGTTTTAAGTTTTGAACCATCTTCTTGGGAATTACTTTTGCACAGATTGTAGGAGGAACCTTGAATTGTTTACACAGCCGTCTGTTACTGAGCTTCCTAGATCAGGCATTATGATCTGAGGTGTTGTGAATGATAGATGATTGCTGCTTCAAAAAGAATGAGATGAAATTGGCCTACTTCTAAAGACAAGATGTAAATTGTATCCTGATCAGTCGCCCCTGTAAAAAAAAAAAAAGAAGCATAAATATTGCAATAAAACAAGAGATTAGAATAGAAAAGAGATGTACATTTGTAAAAAAAAAAAAAAAAAGGATATATTTGTAATACATTTTATAGCCTTTACATCGATGAGTTGCAAAAAACAAGACAAAGTCACAAACTTCCAAAAATATTTTTGTAAACAAACAATTTCATATAAATGGGGTCTGTCCAACTCTTTTTGAAAGTGCTTTGCGTTATACATCTTGAGAATTATTTTTTGAGTATCTGTTCACTTAATTATTGAGAAAGTATTTGTTGGACAAGATCCAGTTTTAATTGATTTTAGCCCAATACAACGTAACACAACAACCAGTTTTTTGAGGATGTTTTTCATTCAATTAATAAAAACAAAATAAAGAACATGACACAGAGAGAGAACACAAAAAAACAATACATCCAAGTATGTCCTATATGCGAGGACCCGCATATTTTAATGTAAATTGTAATTTTGGTCCAGTCTTTGCCCAGTTTGTGTCATCCATTTTTTTCATGATGGCCTTTTTCCCTTCTGCCAAATGTATGTTTCAAAGGTATCCATTTATTGCGTCAATGGCAAGGGTTTTGAGTCCCAGATACATAGTTCTGAAGTCCAGTGAGATGCCAATGTAAAAAACAGTAAGCAGCGTCCTCCTAATAGTGATGGACAATACCAGTGATTGTTCATTTAAGCCAATACCAAGTAAAACTATGGCAATTATCGCAATATTGATACCGATAATGAGTTTTGTATTAAAATACATTGGAACTTCTCTATTGTAAAGGGTTTACCTTGACTATCTTTATTTTCTCTCAACCCATCTTGAGCTAATATAAATAATGACATTTATGTGCAGAAAACAATTAAACAATGCATTTCATAAATTGTAAGAACAAATATTTCAAAATTTAAGTTTTTTAAAAGGTAAAGATTTTTTGCACCCAGTATGAATCTTTTCAATACCTCTCTGTATTGATATATCAATATTTGGATTAGATACGCCCATCGCATTATATTAATCTCAGCCCAGCAGTTCTGAGCAATAGCGCAGTCCCATAAACACATGATAGTGACACCCACAGTGTCTTCAGCAACCCTGTGAACAATGTGCACTTTGACATAGTGTTATAAAAACCTTCCTCTTTGAAATCGCTTATGGTCAGGCCAGTTAGGAACAGAAATAAAACCTACAGTTCCCAGCTATGCTGCCCTGGGAGCAACTATACTGGGGAAGTATGGCAGCTTGAGCACTATCCTCTGCTTCTTACTACTTTTCATTCTCTATCATAACAATATTTAATATTTAATTTCACTTGCAATTTGTTCATCGCTTTTCCTTCTTTTTCTCCCACTTCCCCCGACGGGAGTGGAGCAGGACACATCGAGGACCTGTGGATCCAGATGCTCCTCAACTGCCTGGAGAAACGGTCTGACTGGAGAAACGGTCTGCCTGGGGAAACGGTCTGCACTCCATATGAACGGTTATTCATCAGCCTCGAAGAATTAGTTCTCCTCCTGAGTGGGTCCAGCTTCACCGTGTATCTGCAAATTGAGGCGCGTCCGCCATGTCCGTCCGAGGGAGTCAGATCTCTCCCTTCACTGTGGAACTCCTACAGGTTTCTACTTTTTCCCAAAGAGGTTTGGTAGTTTTTCCTGGCGAGAAGGAGGGTCTAAGGACAGGGGGAGCTTGGGACATCTGTCTAAGGACACAGGACGCTGGGACATTACTAAGTCCCAATGAACATTGTTTATTCTGTTTTTCCACTGTAGCTCCTCGAGGCAACTACTGTTGTGATTTTGGGCGTTACAAAAATAATCAGAATTGATTTGAACTAAGTGGTAAAGAGTT
The DNA here is from genome assembly GCA_015082035.1 of Chaenogobius annularis. Taxonomy (NCBI): domain Eukaryota; kingdom Metazoa; phylum Chordata; class Actinopteri; order Gobiiformes; family Gobiidae; genus Chaenogobius; species Chaenogobius annularis. Next base: position 280,065 of record BJKM01000582.1, on the reverse strand, counting down.
TATTGCATTGTCATTGAACAAAATTCAAAAACGTAGGAACTTGTCTCGGCTTAAGGTGCAACATAAAACACTGAGCAATAATAAAACAACATATATTCAATCAAAAAAGGGCATGCATTAAAAAACAATTTAAAATTACTATACAATAAAAAAAAATAGGCATTTCTATGTACACAAGAGTTACAGTTAGATTTACAGTTTTGAGTGCAGAAAGTGATAGTGCAGTGAGTGGTTGAATATTGCAGTTAAAGTGACAGGTGTTTTGAAGTGTTCATGAGTCCAACGGCAGAGGGAAAGAACTATTCTTGTGGCGGGAGGTTTTGGTCCGGATGGACCGTAGCCTCCTGCCTGAGGGAGTGGTTCAAACAGACCATGTCCAGGGTGAGAAGGGTCAGCTGTGATCCGACCTGCTCGTCCCAGAGCCCTGGAGACGTACAGGTCCTGCAGAGAGGAAGTCTGCAGCCGATCACCTTCTCAGCAGAACGCACAATGCGCTGTAGTCTCTGTTTGTCCCTGGCTGTGGCTCCAGCGTACCACACGGTGATGGAGGAGGTGAGGATGGACTCAATGATGGCCGTGTAGAACTGCACCATCATCTGCGCTGGCAGCTTGGCTTTCCTCAGCTGCCGCAGAAAGTACATCCTCTGCTGGGCCTTCTTGATGAGGGAGCTGATGGAGGGCTCCCACTTGAGGTCCTGGGTGATGGTGGTGCCCAAGAAGCGGAAGGAGTCCACGGTGGTGATGGGGGAGGTCTGTCATGATGAGGGGGGGCTGGGGGGCTGTGGCTTTCCTGAAGTCCACGATCATCTCCACTGTCTTCTGGGCGTTGAACTCCAGATTGTTACCGCTGCACCAGGACACCAGCCGCACCACCTCCCTCCTGTAGTCAGACTCATCCCCGTCCGAGATGAGCCCGATGAGGGTGGTATCGTCCGCAAACTTATTTGAAATAATTGAATTGAAATTGAATTATAAAATATATTCATAGAGTTTTCCAACATAATTCTTCCAAAACATGATCATTTGTGGTCCTCCATAACTATGTGCATTTGTCTTCCCATTCTTTGAGGATTCAATTTCAAGTTTGCGAAACAGTACACGTCATGACCCAAAGAGGGAGCCACTGCGCCGCCGCCGCCACCGCCGCCGCTGCTTGTTGCTCCGCGGTGCCAAGCTCCACGCCGCGGCTCTCTCCTCTCCTCCCTCTCTCCTCTCACTCAACAACCTCCCCGTCTCTCCTCCAGCCTGCGCGCAACCAGCCAACCAACACAACCTATTGGCGTGCTCACGCTACCCCGCGAAACCAGCGCTTTTCCCCAGGGTTGCGCACGGCATGAACACCATGGCACTTCTGCGCCTTTTCACGGAACCTTTTGGATTCTCCACCAACACCGTTTTCCTTTTCTTTCTACTTGCAACGTGGACGGCTCGTATCGGACCCGCGCGCTGTCAAGTCGTGCAACGGAGCGACGATGGAGACGCGGCGCTGGGTTTATCCGCGGACCGAGGCTCTCCGCGCCTCAGGAGAGCAGCCTTGCCACCGCCGAAGCAGATGTCTCTACTCAGCAGCTCGTTCGTGCTCAAAGGGGACGCGACCCACAACCAGGCGATGGTGCACTGGACCGGGGAGAACAGCAGCGTGAGTAGTAGTCGCAGCACTGGCTTGTCCCGTCACGTTACGCTCGCTTTTTTCTTTGTCACCTTTTCCTCCTTCTTCTTCTTATTGCTTCTGGCGTCCAGCACGTGCGTATTTCAGATCACATGATTTACATTTTAAAGGATTGTCTTCTTGATTTCCCCGCGTGACATCACCTGGAGGTCGTTGTTTACCGTTGAATCCACGTGCGCGTAATGAAATGGATACGGGTTTTACGCACACAAAGCGCACGCCACAGAGACACCCGTATCCAACATTTTCGAGCGCATTGGAGGCGCGTGTGTTGTAAGGTTGACATTTGCACTGACCCTTTCAAAGTTTGTAAACAAAACAATTCTAAATTCCAGAATGGAGGCAAAAGTGAAGCGGAACATAATGTGATTTCACTGGAGAAACTGGGATTACGGTAACCTCAGAACATCCCGAAATATGAAAAATCACGATGGTTTTGGCAAATGAATCAATCCACTCAGACACATGTGAGCGATGTCAGAGCCTGGTTTAAACACATTTACTATTGGATTTTACATTATTCATTTAATATGAGATTATGACAGACACATTTTTGATGAAGGAAAATCCAGATTTTTAGGTTTTACTGGGCAAATACTCACAGAAAGATTGAGCCCACGATAGTTTTTCCATTTCAGTTTTTCATAGAGATATATTATGGACAACTCAAAGTATACTTTTGTGAAGCTCAAATATACATAATTGGCTAGAAAATGTCTTTATTCCATTCTTTGTTATAGAAAAGCCAACTAACTGACTTTTCTACCAAGGAAAGTCAAAAATCATTCTCACCATTTAGGTCGGATGTCAGTTAATCTTTGAATATGTTATATTGTTAATTTCGTTTTGCCTCGGAATTTTGAGCATTCTTATGACAGAGCATTTTGAAGTGTCACTCTGTCCCGTGCCAAAACAAGCACTTTACGCACGGCTTGCCATAGCCTGCTGCCGCTGTCACACGATGCCCCCTGTTGAAATATTCATAGAGATTTAATGCAGCGCTGCTTTGTTTGGCTCCGTGGGACTGACGAAGATGAAGTTTATTTGTGTGGCATGGAGGAACACTTTGTGAATAGCATGATATACATATATAAATAGTTGTTTTTTTGGTTTGGTTTTAAACATGGGGGAGCTTAAAGTGACACACATATGACAGGTTTTCATGTTTTTCAGATTATGACTTGATTTGGTGGTAAAGGGCCTGTGGTGAATATTTATCATAGGTTTACATCAGTCAAGTTGCAGTTTGCTAAGAAAATATGAAAAAAACAACTACAACAACAACAACAACAACAACAACAACAACGATGTGATGTCATCAAGAAGCGACAGTCCATCCAGTACACACAATTGATTGTTTTCTGACAGTTTAAACATTCATTTAACAAAATTAATGCGTTATCATGTGTTATTATTTGTAAAATCTTAACTATTCTGTAACTTATATGGATTTCAACATTGTTTATAACATGGTTGCTCGGTAACAGTTATGGAATTGCTGACTACCCATGTCCAATCAAGAAGTAACCATTATAAACTCCACCAAAATTGTCAAACAGGAGAAAAGTAAGCACAACTTTAAGTAAAATCTTAAATAAAAGCATGTTCACTATGTTTAGTGAAATGTGTAGTCTAACCTGTCTAATGCACTTTAATAAAAGTACTGTAGTACCTGTTTAAAAATGTAGAGCAACTTTGGAGGAAAGTAGGCTATTTCACACAGATTTTGAGAACCGTTTAAGCGTTAAATGTAGGTCAAGGTCAAGTTTATTTATAAAGCACATTTGCAAAACAGCCATCACTGCCCCAAACTGCTGTACAAAATACAGTATGGCATAACAATAAGATACAGTGTAAAACATATATACACAGTGATAAAATAAATCAAAAAATGGGCATCAAAATTTAAACAATGTTCAGCCAAAAAGTGCGTCTTTAAAATATATTTGAAATTCTCAACAGAAGTGGCTCTTCTAATGCTGAAAGGGAGAGAGTTCCAGAGTTTGGGAGCTGCTCTGGAGAACGCTCTGTCACCTCTGCTCCTGAGCTTATACCATAATACCAGGGGACCTTAACGCTCTGGCTGGGCCGTGCATGGACAGCATTTCAGTAAGGTGGTGCCAAGCCATGACTAGATTTAAAAACAAGCAACAACATTTTAAAGTCAATTCCAAAAACAACAGGCAGCCAATGCAATGAAGCCAATACAGGAGTGATGTTATCGTTTTGACTTGCTCCTGAAAGCAGCCGTGCCGCCGCATGTTGGACCATCTGTAAGCGGTGTAGTGAGTTTGACAAAGAATTGAGTTTGAGTCAACAGTAGCAATATGAATCATATTAATGAATTCATTTTTCGAGTGAATTCTATGTATATATTTTTGTTTGCTCAGAACTGACACTTGAACTCAACACCTTTAGGCAAGATGTCATGACCTGCTAAAATAACCCTCACACCATAAAGAAAGTACTTCTTCAGCCCAGTCCAAAATGTAGAGTTAAAAAAAAAACTGACTCCTGCTCTCAAAAGCAGTGAAGTATTAAAAGTACCATGTAAAATGAACTTAAAGTGCCCCCTACAGTTGTACGACTCATTCAACTAAATCAGTAGTATAAATATTTAGAATTTTGTAATCACAAGATATGTGCTTTTTTTTTTTTTTGTAATTCAACTTCCTTTTTGTAATTGATGACATCACACTGGCATCTAATGTCAATTTGTTTAATTTGACAACAAATTATGTGAGACACCCTTATTTTGTTGAATGTCATGTTTACTAGGAGTCAAAACAGTTTGTTTCTTTGAGTACATTTTGCATAAACTTTGGAACGAGTCTTTTTCTACAGATTTTCAACTTTTTCTCACAAATAGCAACACGATTGGTGTAAAAGTATCATTTATATCTACAACCGCATAAATATACAAATAAATGCACTTTAAGTAAAATACAGATGCCTAAAATCTTAAGGTACAGTACTTGTCTCTACTTCAGTTGCTTAATCTGTGCGTGGCTGAACGGAACAGGATGGAGATGACATGTTCTCCTGCAGCGCATGTGGTTGCATTATTCAGTCATTAGTGATCTTACCGCAGCTGTCACATACAACTGTAGCTCGTGTTATTGTTGTCAGCGGAAATGCAAGGCTTAGAAAGTCTTTTCTGGAATCTCTCTGGATGTTATGATCAGTGCAGTGTCAAAGTGGGTTTTAGCTGCTTTAATTACGTAACATTGTGCTTCTCCTGTTAGTTTGAAACTTTTGATCTTCCCACTGTGAGTAAATCTACAAATGACAAAGCCTGTATGTTTGACAATAGGATTATTAGGTTAATCGGTAATCATGATTATTTCGGTCAAAATATAAAGACAAAATTGGAAGAAAAAAGAAATATGTAGAGAGACTAGATAAATAAGGTGTTTCGGGTGTATTGTATTTTTTCGGTGTATAATTGTACTTCCTGTTCGTAATTGATGACCCCGACACGCTAGTAAATTAGTTGTAACCACTGAGCAAAGGTATCTATCGTTAAAAAAAAAAAGAAAAAAAAAAAATGTGATAACACCTTATTTAGTTAATTATGTTTAGGGTCAAAAAGTAGTCTTTTGGTGTAAACTATGCATAAACTTGGGATGGAATGAGTATCCTAGTGTGATGTCACTTCCTGTTTTTCTACGATTATTCAACTTTTTTTAGTTAATTAATAGAAATGTGACATTTTCAGAAGCAGAATGCTCACTCTTTCCTCAAAAAGTCAACTTAAATGTAATTTTTATTTTTTTTTCTCTTGCTGTTTATGTCAAATTGATCATTCAGAAAGTTTATTTCAACAAAGCAGGTCACATATTGAGGAGCGGTAATGTGAAAATTTGGATGTTATTGTTGTTTTGGCATGATGTAATAATCGCAAATAACATTAAATCGGCGTTTTTCTCACGGTGATCGTTACACTACAATCTGAAATTGTGACATCCCAGTTGACAATTATGATTCGAACAGTTCTTTTGATATGATTGAAAAGATCTGATTTGTTCATCATTTTTTACATTTTTTGCTTCTAATTACATTCCTTCTCAGTCCAGACAGTTACTCTTACAGTTTATGCTTATTGTGTGTTGTCACGATACTAACATTTCAAACTATTCTAAGGAATAGGCTTGATACTCTATACCCAATTTCATTTCTACAATGATGATAAAAACCTAATAATTACTTTCTTTAATGTTGTCCATGTGGTCTTAATATAGTTCTCATAAAGCTTATACATTTTCAAAAACTGTTCAAGAAAGATACATATTGTTCTGTTTTATGTGACTTTTTAGTATCAATCTTGTCAAATGAGTATCTAGTCTTGATACTTGTTTAGTTTTGATTTTTGATACTTTTGCAACCGTTTTACTTAGTAGTCCCAATAATTGTTTTTTATGGAGTAATTTCTTCTTCTTAGTAATAGCTTTTGCATTTGAAATATTAGTCTTGGCTTTTTGGCTGACATACTGTACCTTTAAGTGCATAGCATCATTATTACAGGCCTGAGACTTACATGTGATGTGAAGGTTGGACTAAGAATTGTTCATTGTTTATTTTCCAATTTTTGCGAGATTTAATTATAAAAAATAAAAATAATAACCCAAGTATACATCAACTAAACATAAATACAAACAAAATCACGGCACATTTAAAGTAGAATTAATTTGTTTGTTCCATTTGTTCCAAAGTCTGTCGAATTTGTCCTGTTCATGTTTTTTTAATGTAAGCTAAAATCAAAATGTGTGACAATGGCTCAAAATATTTCATTTTTTACTGTAACTCAAGCTTTTGAATGGCTTTGTTTGCACCAAATGTCGACGTTAAATAAATGCATGATCTCGTTGCATGTAAGTATTGTAAAGTGTATACATTTGAGTGATTTTGTACATGTTTGTCAGTGTAAAAGCAGTCAAAGAAAACAAACGGCCCATTCATTGTGACGTTGCCTGAGCAGTGCGGTGTCTGGAGGGGAAGTCTCTCCAGGACAAGGCCCGACTCTCACACCCCAAACGTATCAGCGCGGAGAGGGGGACGAGTCAGCCAGAAATAACGTGGCAATCTTTAAAGGTGCACCTATGTACGTTTTGTGGCTGAGGCTCCACCATTTGTTTGTCTGCATGGAGATGTTGTTGCTTTGCTTGGAATTAAGGGGATCAATATTGACATAAATAAATATATAAATATATATGTAATATATTCACAATATATTTTAAGAATGGATCAGGAATGTGCTGATATTTGGCTGTAATTTGTCTTGGTTGAGGTTCTAATATCGCACAAAATGTGAATGGACCATAACATTAACCACTAAAGTGCAGAAATATCACTTTAAACACTCGTTGAGCTAATTTTCAGTAGTTTGTAGATGGACTTGAGTTTCTAATTTAGTATATTTCCCAAACCACAATTGAGATATTTAAATAAATCTCTCTCTGGCTCCTTCTCTCTCTCTTGCTCTGTTTTTTTCCCTCTCTTTCTCTCTCCATTTTTTTACGGTATAGTGTAAAACACATACTTTAAAGACGTACAACTACAGAAGACGTACAACTACAGCGGGTGGCGGTAAATGCACATTTCGGCTGCCAACTGCCATTAAAAGAAACATCACAACAACAAACAACAACAACAACAACAACAACAACAACACCATAGTATCGCAATAAACATCCAGCATTAAACTATCTAGCATTTATTGGAAGGCAAATGTTTTTAATGCTCTAAAATACAAGAAAATAAATGCATTCTTACTAGAAGTGGGCTTGCCTCTCCACAGATCTGAGTTGTAACTTGGCCTCCATGGAGATAATCGTTGTTAATTAATGAGTCTAATGTCATACTGTGGAAGCATCTGCATGGCGACAAGCAGGCGAGGGACTCCCCTCCGAAAAAGTGACAAAGTGCACCTTTAATAATCTTTAAAATATATATTATGAGGGTGTAGAAAAGTTGAAGGTCGATGAGTTTAATTTGGGCTTGGAACTTGGAAGGACGGTCTAAAAAATGTCTAGTGCAGAGTTATGACTAGAATGCTTTTAAAGGTGCATTATGTAACTTTTCTGGTGGAGTGTTTTTATTGCCAAAACTACTGCTTGTCTCCAGGGAGATTGCCCAGTTGTATGCCCTTTTGTATAACATTCATTCATTCATTTTCTACCGCTTGTTTCTCTTCGGGGGGTGACTGGGGCCTATCCCGATAACTTTGGGCCTACACCCGCGTAGATAGAGGCCTATTATTTTTGCGCTCTCTCCAGCTGCGCGCCTCATTCTGCAAAGAGGAAAGGCTGCAGTGGACAGGGTTTGGCTTTATTGAAGAATTTTGCAAATTAATGATGCAATTTGTGGCCTCACACATTTTAAATCCAGCCCAAGATTTGAAGCCAGATTTCCCCTTGCAACTTATTTTTCAAAATAATCCAATTGTGCTGGAATACTGTGGACCTGGCAACTATGTATATCTCGCAGCCCGACAAAGGGTCTTTTTAACTGCTCAGGCTTATTCACATATTCTGTTTTGTCATGTCAGGACAAACGGACAGAACGTCTCATATAGGAAGGAAAATAACACCATGTATATTATGTGGCATTGCTTATTGCAGTATACAGTATCAGCTCAGCATGCAGAAATGACTAACTCAATCATGCATTCATGGTATTCTATTTCCTTGACAGCTTAAGTGCTTCCATTGAACACTCACTTGTGAAAGCAGTGATGTACAGCTTTGGACAATTGATGTCCAACTGCTTTCCCCATGTGTCGCGGGGAACTCTCAGAAACAAACTCACTTGAGTAAATCTCATATTATTTATTACCAAAAACGGCTTCTCTTGCGAAAGTGTGTGAGGCGGATGTCAACATTATTTTGATCATGTTTGTATCTGAACTAATCCGAACCTTTCTGTCGGACTCAGCAGATTACTCAGCACATTATCAGTTTGTGAAATGATCATGCACGCTCCATTTCACTGCGATGGGATATCCGCGAGCATTGATGATGCGGATATATCCTTTTTCACCATAAATATAAACTAAAATGACACATATTATGATAAATGACTTTTTTGTGCTTTTAACCATGTTGTAACTTCTCTACCCTCATCAAAAACCTACCAGAATTTAGCTTCAGTCACTCGTGTTCCATTAATCTATTTACAAGGGGCTCTTCAATCTCTGTTGCGTCTCAAGTGAAAGTCCAGAAATCATCAGTGGGCTCGTTCTGTGGTCCAATTATGTTCATAATGCATGAAACTCCCTAAAGTGTTCCATCTACAAAAGCCCTAATTTTAACCAAATTAACTGTTCCTAAACCAAACCCTAAGCCTAATTGTGGAATATCATATTGTCAATAATAAGTATTTGCTTGGAAAATGCAGGAAAATTACACAGCTAAGCTCCGCCCTCGGAACAAAATGCCAAACTTTTATACAGTCCTAAAACATATGTGTTTAAAGACCACCAGAGTGCATTAAATGTAAATCTTAAATAGGGGCACTCATTTCTTTACTTTTTTGTTGAAAAACATGCATTCTTACATTGAGTTATGGTTTTACTGTAAACATAAACCGTATGTTCAACTTATGTTCAAACATTTGCGTCTTATCTATTTTATCCACAGTAAAAACTGCAAAAGCACAAGGACCACATCACATCTGTTCTTAAATCCTTGTACGTTTTAGAATCCATTTTGAAATGTTTATGTTTGTTTTTAAAAGTCTCAATGGCATGGCACCTTCTTATTTATTTGCCCTCCTCCAGCCCCATATCCCATCTAAAGCCCTGCGCTCTGCAGACTTGCATTTCCAGGTTGTCCCCAGGACCAGGCTTAAGACCAGAGGAGACAGGGCCTTTTCTGTTGTAGGACCACAGTTGTGGAACACTTTGCACATCGGAACTGCACAATCACTTGAGCACTTTAAATCCCTGCTCAAGACGCACTTTTTCTTGTTGGCGTTTGACTCCAGATAGAGCGAGATAACCTTTTACTATGGTTGATAGGGTTAGGGCATGTCAAGATTAGAGACCCAAGATCTAAAAAAAATAAAAATAATTTCTATTCAATTTATACTCTTGAATTCATAAAAGAATGATCACAAACTATAGGAAGGGTGATTATTATAGTATTAGACAACGCAGGTGACAGAAAATGAAGGATTTTGCTGTAGAACTGGTGTGGTTCCTTCTCATTACAATCCTCACGTCCTGCATTTTGACATCATGGAGTGTGTTGGATACTGCCGGCATAAATGTGTATGAAATGTTCTGCAATGTCTTAACTGCCTTCGCACACATGCACACAAGATTCCCAGGACCATGAGCTATCCCAGGCTGGTGAAAGACGAGATCTGCTCCATTCAGACCACTGGCTTTGTGTCCCATTCTGGGTTGTCTGCTGAGTAGTTTAGCCGCAGGGAGCTCGCTTTTCTGTGCGCTCAATGTGAAGAGGGCCAGTTTGAAAATTGCAACGTCACTGTAGCCGCAGAAAGGCTGAGGTTCGGGCTTTTGGTGCCGAGTTACTGGTTGCAGACTTTGGGATAAGGTCATATAGGAAAGAATAATGCTGCGAAAGTTATGAGTCAAGACTGTTCGAAAGAATAAATTAAATATTGTCTGACTATTTATCTGACTTCCATGACATCCTTCGGCTTTCTACTGATGTTCAGAGATGTCTTGACCTTCCAACACCCCAGACGCTTCCCTTCCACTTTCCCATTTCAACAAATATGTTAAAATGAGAACATAAAGCTGTTAAAACCAGAAAATAAAGTAATTAAAATGTGCCATTTTCTCGTTTTAACTTGATACTTTCTCCTTTATAAAAAAAAAAAAAATGCATGAATTATTAATTACTCACTCACTCACTCGCTTCACTGACAGTTATACGTTTCTGCACCCTCGCTCCTCCTGATGGGCAAGGAATGATACAGTTTCTACTTTTTCGTTAAGGTTAGCCGTAGTGTTCACATCTATACCAAAGTCTGATATTATACCACTCTGTAGGTGTCAATACTTTTATTTGAACATAAGGATGAATCAAAGAGCCTTGAGCTACATTGCACAACGTTTCTTTCTTGCAAATAGGTAAATTAGATTTTCCACTATAATGTGTATTGTAATAACAGCACTTTGAGTCAACATCAGACTGCTGAGTGCTGCTCGCATATAATGATAAAGCATTGGATGAGGGCTGATTGGCTGTGCGAGGGGGTGTCCACCCTACTTTGCTGCTCCGTTTCTGAAAACTGTTCAAAAACTGTGCACACGGCTACAAAATGTGAGCAGGTAAATACTGTCGCTGTGCCTGAGGGTTTGTGCGAGTTAGGAACAGTTAACCAACATATTTATACCAACTTTCTCTTTTCATGGTTTGAAAATCAAGCTTTAATTCAAAGTACAACATTAAGCAAGTGTATTTACAAATATTATGATTTATATATAAATTAAAAGATGTCTAATTCCAGGGAACATATCTGTATCATATTTTAATTTATATAATTCTACACCAAATTATAAAATGTGTTGCAAACAGTGTTGGTCAGATTACTTTGTAAAACTTAATTTGAATACTACCTACCTATTACTACCTACCGATTACTTCTTATAAAAATAATTTATATTTAAAAAATGTTGCATCCTAATTATTGAATTAATTTGATTAAAAAAAAAAAAGAAAAAAAAAAGGAACATGACCCCTCAAGAACAACTTATAAAACACATTATATCTTCCAACTTATTAAACTTCCAGTTATTTAACCTTATCAAATATCAAATAAGCAACAGCAGAGTGTACCCTCACAGTCCCCCATAAACCGAGCTCATAAATGATCTGCATCTGTCACCAAAAGATGACGTAGTGTGCAACCTGTTCTCTGGATCACACACATGTTTGGAATGTAAAATTCAAAAATGTTTTGAAATAATAGAATAACTAAAAGTTACTAGGGCAAGTAAGTGTAATCTATTTACGCTTTTTGTTTTAGCGTTAGATTACTGCATTCTCATCTGATAACAGCAATCCCTTACTTTTAACTAGCTACTGCCCAACACTGGTTGCTAAGTGATATAACAACAAAACCGCCAACCCTCTCACACTTTTTCTCCATAAAACAACTTTGTAGTTCTGCATGTGTAGGATGAATAATGACAATCCAATGTGCCTTCACTGCAGCAATGAGAATCAGACAAAACTATAAAAAATATTGATCTTGCCTTTTCCTCCAAGGCTGGTCAATAAAAAACAGGCTGCTTGTGATTAACCCTAGACTTCCACACTAACCAATAAGACTCCTCTCCTTTCTGTCAGTGAAAGATGACCCGAGCGTCTCTATCTAGCGAAAGCAGCTCCTTGTTATAAACTGTTTCTACATTTGTCCGCTATCGATCGTGCTGCGGACTATAATCATACATTGGCATTGTGTTCACACATTTTTTAAATCTGCACTGGGCTCGCGGTAGCCCTAAGTGATTAATGAGAGAGGAGAGGGCCGCTGACAGGTCCAACTCCAGGCCCCGCCCCTGTACCCCGCAGGGAATTGTGGGTAATTCGTCCCGCCGCCTGCGTTAAGAGCCCTCCTGGGTGCGAATAAGTAAAAGGCAAAAGAATGCTGACCCTAAATCATTCCTAGCTAGGGTGTAAAATAGTGTGCAAAAAGCGTCTGTCGATATACAGTAAGCAGGATAGACAAATGCTACCAATAAAGGATACTCTGATTATTGCACAAACTTTAATTCATTGTATATTTATTTATACATACTGGTATGTAGAATTAGAATATTGACAGTTTTTTCTGTTATTAATCTCAACATGTTAGAGCATTTTAAGTGTTGAGGACGCTAAAACCTAAACACTGATTCTGAGTATACATGTATACATGAGTATACATATGTTATATGTTATATGTTACTACATTACTAACATGTAGCTTCATTGCTTCACATTGTCATGTGACAAATACACCATACGCCGCCACCATATTTTATCTGGTCGCTAATGTAAACTAATGTAAACTCAAAATGAATCTGCATAATCTGTTCAAATGTCAGAACTAAGGCAATCTTTATTGTCATCTGTGGTTGGGACGACAAATTACATTTTAAAAGGCTTCTTTGCAGCAAATTATGCAAACAAATACAGATCACTTTGTGATTAACATATAGCTCAAACATAGTGGACTCTAAGGAATCTTCTAACAAAGAGTAAATATAGAAATATTACCTGAAGCTCATTTGACAGGTTCACAGACTTTTTCTCATTAGGATGTTGTTTGGTGAGCTAGTCCCTGTGGTAAATAATTATTATGGTTTTTCATCAGTTATGTTGCCGTTTGTGAAGAAAATTTGACAAATAAAAGTTGAAAATAACAGAAACAACAGAATATCTCCACCTCTGTGATGTCATCAAAAAAGCGCAATTCCATCAAAAATGCACAGAAAATTTGCATCCAACTTTTTATGACAAGATAAAACGTGTTGGCAGGTGTAATTATTTATCAAATTATAACTATGGAATGATTGAAATGGACTTTGGCCCTTGTTTACAGTCTGGTTGCTAAGTGATCGTTGTGGAATTACCTCTACTTACAGTATGTCATATTTGCTGGCCATGTCAAACCAGGAAGTGACATTATAAACGTTACCAAAACAGGCAAAAGCTGGTTTGGTAAAATTTTAATATAATCATATTCCCTTTGTTTTACTGAAGAGTGTATTCTAATGTGTCATATAGATTTTAAGTTTTTGGGTGATTTTGTTTAGAGTTTAAACTGATTACTACATTGATACTTTTGCCGGACAAATATGACTTATATGGACTACTCTTTTTCTTTTTGCATTTAAAAAAAATAAGAAAATAAAAATAAAAATAAAAATAAAAATAAAAATAAAAATAAAAATAATAAAGAAAAAAAATTATAATAATAATAATAATACGGCTGTGTAAGTCATGGAAAAGCAGTTTGAACACTTTCTGTCCCTTGTTGTGAGGACTGACTCCGGGAAGCAAGCTTTTTCCTATGCTGCCCCTGGAGCTTGGAACTCCTTACAGTCTGAGTTGAGATTGCGTGAAATGGTCTTAATCAGGGGTTTCATTAGATGTTAAAAGACAGAGAGTCAATCTTTAAAAATTGTCTGTGCTTTTAGAAAAATGGAAAAAATGACATTCGAACTTAATTTGGAAACTGACAATTTTGACAGACTCTGGACTCAATGGGACTTTATATTGGTTTCAATGTGCAGTTGATGTCTGTTTGTATTTATGTTTTGTGTATTACACTCAGGTCGTGCACGTGTGTTTGTATTTGATTTTTGGAAAAATGTCTGTGCTTTTAAATGTAGATTTTGTTTTCTTTTCTTAAATGCCTTTTTAAATGTGTAATGTTTTAAAAATTGTGTGCTGTTATATTTTTACTTTGCCCCTGGTCACCCTTAAAACGAGGTCTCGATCTCAATGGGTTTTTACCTGGTTATATAAAGGTTAATTACCAAAAAAATGTAGTTACTACAACCTTTCATGTAACATTTGTGAACCATTTTTGCATGTGCAAATGGTGAAGCAGACACTAAAGGCCTCCCGAAGATGCAATATTGTGCTGACCAACTACAATTGAGATTTATTTAGTTAAAAGGGACAGTGCGTATTAATGCACATATAATGTAAAAATGCCAGAATTAGCCGATTGGCTACTTTCCATCGTAGTCCCAACGCTTTTTGAGGTTTGTCTTAAAAGCGCTTAATGTCAGACTGAGTCTCTGAGAGTCGCTGGGACGCGGGATCGCACAGTTCGTGATGTATGTTGGCATAAATCGACATAGGCCTTTGTGTTTGAGCATAATATATAATTGGTAATACTTCCGGCTCCATTCTGCACACTCTTTTCAGCGCTGTCTTTATTGTAGCCTAACATCTCATTCCCTCACAGAACCGGGGTTACAAATCATTTCAGTTATTCATTAGATATTAGCTATTTTTCCTACCATTGTAACCCTTATCATTTCATTGCCTTTTCTGGTTACCATGCCAACCGTGCTATCATCTCAGCCAATGCAGTGAGAGGGTTATCAGCTAATCTAAACACCGTGTGAATTTAAATGATGTATTTATGCTTTTTAATAGGATGCTCGCTCCTATTTGCATACCTGGATGTACACTGGCAGTAGACCATAACGCAGCTGCAATATTGATCTCCAAGGTCTTGACTTATTGAAAAGCTTTTATTCACTATTCCTATTTAGACATATTTTAATTTTTTTGATCTTGATTCTTAAAATTCAACCATATGTTGGTATATATACGTAGCATTTTGAGTTAAGTTAAGTGACATCAATCTCCATTTATTTATTTAACATGTCATCCGTTACTATAGGCCTGCAATACATCTTAATAATGTCTTTGCTTTGGTATAACAAGAGCAACATATGTTGAGGTGGAGTCTTGACTTAATGTAAAAGACATTTGTTCACACATGCTAACCTAACAGTTCATTTGGGTTGAGGACAGAAGATTGTTTGCACATGGGGAGCTCGCCTCTCTCCTCGGTTTTCTTTGTCAGTTTTGGTTCATCCACTGCAAAAAACACAGCCCAAACGGCTCAACGGGAGACAACGGCGAAACCTGCCCAACATGGTGGCTCGGGTTAAGGCTTAAATGTTGTGGAAAACACTGAAGATTGATGGTGTGTTTGAGGGATATATGTCAGTGTAATGATGTATGCTGAATGCATGCTGAAGCAATTTATGTAGGTGGCTCAAAACATAGCTTTTGGATGTTGTCAATATATCATGGAAAAAGAATCAGTGTGGCCAATGCAGCTTATACCTTATCATAATTTGGATTTTTGGGTTCAGTATTCAGTACCCGGTTTTCTGTTAGTGTCTTTTTGCAACAGGAAGAATGTTTAAAAAACTCATAACATCTGCCATCAGCTAAACAAGGACTAGTTTATGGACTGAAATCAACTTTACCGTTGAGGCAAATGTATCTTGATGTCTTTAATTCTCTTAATGCTGTCTTTATCCAGTTCCATTGTCTCATCCAGGCATGTTGGCAGAACCATGCGGAGACTTGGCAGGAGGTACGACTGTTATTTGGACTCCACCGTTGCCCCCGTTGGAAGACCTTGGGAGAGCGACTATAGAGATGTGTCTAATTAGGAAATGCCAGGTGCGTGTTGGCAATCGGACAAAACAATACGAAGTTTACTTGGAGACATTGTTTCAAGGGTGCTGGCAGGTTGGTTATTGTCCATGTGGTTTCACGTCTCGTCTTGGCAGCATGCAGGGTTATAAAATATTGTGATAGGAGTTAGGGTGTCTTCACGACTAGGATTTCACGGTAAGATATTTATTGCAATATTGTGGAGAGTCTAACAAAATTGTAGAAATGCTACGATAGGAACTATTTTTTTTTTCTATTTCATACATAACAATAAAAACTCATACATACATACAAATCCACTGTGCTACCAAAGAATGAAGATGTAAATAATGTTGTCTGCACTGAAATTGACCAAAATTTTCCTTTGCGGCACCAAAACAATGCAAGAAGCTTATAATTCGATATTATTGTCAGACTTTTGACGGTATGACAATATTTTGGTTATTGTTAGATCCCTATTCACAATATTCTAGAATCAGATGCACTGATTTTGCAAGAAAGGCAAAATTTATTCGTTTTTTGAAGGAAATATTTCACATCTCGACCCTTTTTTTTAATGTTTGGGAGTGTTTTCCACAAGTATAATATTTGAAGGCTGGAAGTCCTTTCGACAACAATCGCCCAATTGTGTTTGAATATGCAACCGCTTTTTAATACTAGTTTGAAAACAAAAACAAAACCTTCGTTCACTTGAGCGTACGGCAGAAATGTGGAACAACAGTAAGTTTTGTGTGGAAGGCGCAGGTTTTACGGAGATATTAACCATAAACCTTATTATGGCATTAACTTCCAAGCGCTCTGCCTGCATAGGATTTGATGCTTACCATACCAGCCCAATTGTGCATGATTTGGCTTCCATGCCCTCACCAACATGACCGACATCACCATCCCGCCCTTTCTTTGTTCTGATGTGAAAATATCCCAGCATGCATCCATTGTCTTCCCAGTACTGCAACCACAAACACAATACCCCCCCCCTTTCATTCTCTGCTCTATCCCTTGTCGCTCTGCGCTCTTTATCGGCCGGTGCAGTGTTGGCGTCATGGTTGAAAGTTCCCGGTCAGGTTGCCGTGGTAACGTGGTCTAGGAACCGGGGTCTTCCAGTTTGGTTGAATTCTGAAAGCCCCCACCTCGACCAGCGCTTCTCCCGAGGTCCTGCATATTTCATAGAACGCTGGGGCAAATACGTGCCAGCAATGTCAGACGGCAGACACGCTTTGAAAGACAAACACCACGGCATACTCATAGTGCCAGACAGAAGGGAGGTCATGGTGATGTTTTAGTATACAGGATACGTACATAGTTTAATCCTGATCATTTTAGTCCATAATGTTCAGAAAATCGCTATAAAAATCAATATTACGGCCCAAAGTGGACATACACTCATTATGCTTTATTTGAACCTCTATTAGAGTGTTTTAGTAAATATTGAAAGGTTTTTAAATTGATAAAAAAAAAAAAAAACAAGTGCAGTTGGCAAAAGCTTTCGATGTACATTGGCATTAAAAATACGCTTCCCCCCTCATATTGATCCATCTCTATTTTTGACTTATATTTCCTAAAAAATAAAAATGGCGTTCAGTATTGATTTCATGAACGGCACAAACAGGACTGAGAATAAAGCCCCATTTAACACATAAATAGCCCAGTTCCTTCCTCCAAAGGTTAAACTTTGCTCCAAAACAAATGTTTTCACTGACAGAGGATTGGCTGTGAACTCCTCGATTAAATACCCCAAGCATATCATTGACAATTAGACATGATTGAATCTCGATCTCAATTAAAATTTGATTGCCCAGCCCGAGATGAAATACCATTAGCGGAACAAACCACCAACTAACATCATTAGAATATTAAGATCTAAACCTGATGAGTCCGTCCGGGTTTGTGATCAATTACATAACATTTGCATAACTGTAGCAAAGAAAGACAACCATGTGAAAAAAAAAAGTGTAAATGAAGCAAAATACAAATCCAGGTAAGTTGTGGGGAGGGAAAACATGGTTAAAAGCTCAAAGAAGTATATAACCTCAGTTCGATTGTAATACCAGTTGTTTCATTTGGATAAGCCTAATAACTGTAGAGGTATTAAACATTGTTAACTTGATGGAAATGTTTAACTTATTTTACTTATCACCAATACAGTGGAATACTGTGGTTTGTGTCTCTTTTCCTTTATATTTCAGACACAAAAAAGCTGTTTCCTCAAGGAGAGTACACGTGAGCGATAACGAGGCTGTGAAAGAACAGTAGCTCGAATTTGAAATTTGCAAGATTAAAAAACAACAAAAAGTGTATCTATTGGGCTGGGACATTTGATATTTACTACTGTAAGAAAAAAACAAAAAAACAGGACAAATAAATAAAATACACTTTTGAGTTTGATGTCTGACACCCTTGAATACAATGGGGAGAGTATGTAACTTGCTGGATGTGGAAAGTAACCCGTATGATTCCATGTTAAATTCCAAGTTAAAACCATATTTCGGAACATTCTCCATGGAAATAGATTCATTTTATGCCATACTGAGGGAATATTATAGTTAAAGGAACCTATTCCATGGAAAAAAGCAAGAGTAGGTCCTTCAGGCCAAGTATGAGTCAGGTTTGTGGAGATGAAAGCCCGCTCACAGTTAGTACAGATTGTTTTATATTTTATCATTATTATCATCACTTTTTCATACATTTTTAGTGCAATAAAATCAAAATGAAAAAATGGAAAAACATGCTTTTCTTTTGGTCTATTTTATGGCTAAAAAGTGACACAATGTGCCTTTGGCATTGTATTGTTATTGGCCTTCAAACATGCTCTCGAGTACCTTTACTTTTGCATCTCATGTTTTAGAACTTAAAATGAATGCATATACAAAACCGCACAACTTTCTACCGAGGCGTTCCTCTTGATGTTACACTCCGTCTACTGTTAGCAGAGATAATTACCAAGGGGAAATAAACAAAGCTAGCTAGCCTAAACATCAATTTAGGCATGCAGTTGTAATGAACGTAATTTGAGGCAGTACGAGATTTTGACATCCAAAATCTGGGAAATTTGAGTGTTGTTGTGAGGCTCAGCGAAGATGACCTTGTAAACAGGATTAATGAAACAAGTGTGAATGAAGTTAAATACAACTACAGTTACTTTTGATGTGTCTCTCAAAAATCACATTCAAATAACGTTACAGTTCTGTGCATATTGGCATGGCTGGTGTTGTGAGGGGGAGGTGTAATCACCCTGCGGCTTGTTTTGGGGGCTATGGGACGACTTTACCTACACAACCCCGTGGAGAGAGGAGGAAATATGGCCCAGCGGGTTTTTCACACACATTTAGAGATAGGATCTATTTTCTGATTCTAACGTAGGCCAACTGAACAGCACGAGCGTGAGCCAGGCTTCCATGCACCAGCTCTGAAACGGACAATTGGCAGTGTGTGGTGTGATTTGTGTTCAAAAATACTAAATAGTTGTGAAATTTATATTTGGAAATGGAAGTTTATAATAAAGAATTGTTTTGGGCTAAAGAATGATTTTTAAAGGAGATATCATGTTCCCTCATTTATTACTATATAGTTGCATTTTGATTGAGTCCTGCACGTTTTGAATTAATCCTGTATTGTCCTGCAACTGAGGCTTGAGTGCTCAGAAAATAGGGGGTTGAAAAGGGTTAAAATTGAGCATTTAAAAAAAAAAATTTAATTCCCCTTTTTTTATATTATATTATTATTATTATTATTATTATTATTATTATTATTATTAATTATTATTATTTTATATTATATATTAATTAAATTATTATTATTATTATGTTGCTGTTGTTGTTCGAATAACTAGTGGAAACAGAGAGAAAACAGCAAAACAAAAGTGTGAATGTTATTATCTGTTTGGGATCGGCTCCACAAACCAGCAAAATTAATCTTACAGCAACAATCATGTCTTTGGAGTTTAATAATGGCACCACTTTCTAAACCTAGGACAGCAATAATTTCACTTTTGTTTATTTACACTGACAGAGATGACGTTGAACTTTGTGCCAGTTTTTGTTTCATGTGAATAGGCCCAGTAATTACAAAGAAATAAACCATAAACTAAGTCAACAATGCTTTAAACAGTGAATTCTACCATATTCTGACCTGACATCACGCTCAGTTTCAAACTATAGGAACTTTTTTTTTCTTTCTATTTTATACATAACAATAAAAACTCATACATACATACAAATCCACTGTGAATTTCCACCATACTAATTTATATTAGGATTTAAATTAATATTGTGTTATACAATGAACAATACATAAAAAAAAGATCTTCTTTTTTTAGTTGAATTTTATCAGTTCTGTCCAGAGCTATTGCTGGAGGGCTTTGAGAGATCTGCTGGTACAATATTTGTATTTAGATGAATATGACTTAATAAGAGTGATAAGTGTACACTAAAGCCTACACCGTGAATATTTCATTAATTTCATCATCAATTACAATGTTCTCATCTCAACTTTGATTGCATCTCTCAAACTTATTGATTCAAGTCACAAGCATTTAATCTTCATCAAAATCTTTGCCAGCGTGAGTCCTGTACCTGCACGGAACACAATTACCAGACTCCGTCACATATTAAACATCACATAATCACCTCTTTTAGTTTGTGAGGGGCTCTCAGCAGAGTGCCACTCATCTGCCTTTTTGTTTACGCGGCAGATGACTGGAATCGCCCGACACCGCTGTTGTGACAAGCTCCGTTCCCAGCGCTAATTCAATTTGCTCTCGCTGCGCATTTTGTATTCTAACTTGCGGCGCCCGGCTCATCTGTCAAAGTGAAGGAGAAATGGGCAAGGGAAAAGCGGGCAGACTTTATATACCTTAAGACGAATAGGAGACGTGCAGGTGGGGAGTTTTTCCTTCTTCAAAATGAATATCCACACTGGTTATAATGATAGAAATTCAGAATATTCATGTATTCTGTTCAATTCAAACTAATGTACTGACTTCAACTCTAAATCCAAAGCTGCTTCACAGAACTTCTCTCTTGTCATGTGTAAAAGCAGTACATTGTGACAAAATCAGACCGGTGCGTGCTGTCTGTATCTAATTGCAAAACATTTTATTGATCAGAAACGTAAAAGAAAGAGAAATCCAAAAATTCTTGCATGTGAACACAAGTGTTGGGCCACAGGGTTTGTGAAAGCAAACCAGTTAGATTTAAATACGTCCTTATTTATTATTTTATTTATCTTGGAACAGCACATATTACTGAACATCACGAATGTAAATATGTAAAAAAAATGATAGCTTACGTGGCTAATTTACATCTTCAGTCCTTTGGTACGTTGATGTCACAATATCTTCAGGGGGAAAAAATAGCAACAGTCACTCAAAGGTAAAAGTTACACCCCAGCACAGTCAGTATGCAAACTACGGTTCATTTGGAGTACAACACCTCAATATGAAACATTCATGTGGCGACATATTTGACCCTCAAACATGTGTTGACAGTTGTCTTATATGAACACTATATTCAAAGTCTGGTGCTTGGTAACAATAGTAAAAAGCACTTTTTCTAAACGGCAAAAATCCTGTTAGTTATCTGCTTTGGCTTTCTTTTTATAGACTCCTTAAATAATATACATCAAAATGATTTGTTCTCCTAATTAAGAAATGTCCTTTTTTCAAGGTGTGAAAATCCGGTACCCTAGCTTTAACTGAGGGAACTGTTCCTGTTTTGTAGTGTATATATGCAGTTAAGTCCTGACAAATTACACAATTAAATAAAGTCGGTTCAGGCTGGCCATCAAAGTGACTAACGAGAGCAAGCCAAATCAAATAATACAACGTCTTGCAATTATTCATGATTCTTTACTCAATACTCATTGGCAAAAGCTTTATTAAAATGTATTATAAAATGTTGAGCCTAATGTATGTGCTTTAAAGAAGAAGCGTGAGTCTCCATTATAGAATTAAATAAAAAATGTAAGTTTACTTCATTATTTTCCACCGCTACTTCAAACCAGAGACCTTGCTGAAAGACAAGAATGTTACTCTGTTCCCTCCTACTATAACGTCCAAACCCCATGATTTTCCTGCTCATCATGTACTCCAAACATAAATCCCCGCTGTCCTCTGTACGTCAGTGTCACCTCCGACTTTTGGAGTTGCTAACCTCAGCAGAAAGCGTCTCGTCTGCCACAGCGTTTGATCCCACGCCTCCCGGGTCTGCCCTGAGTTATTATGGTACCGCCAGTGCATCCAGTCCATCCTGAAAAACGCTACCGAGGAGAGAAGCGAGGTACACTGCAAAAAACAGACAAACCACAACTTAGAATATCTTGAATTCAGAATAATAACCGTTTTGAGTCGCTTTGACTTGCTTTGTTACACTCGGCAGATGAAATGTTGGCTTGAATAAATATATTATGTGATGTCAGCGTTTTCCCCAAAATGTTTTATGTTAATCAAAAGTATATTTATGTAGATTAAATTAGAATCTTGCTTTTGGTGACATACTTAAAACAATTAAGTGGAAATGAATATTATTATATATAATAATATAAGATACACAATTTCTTGTTTGAACTAATTCATGACTGGTTTTCTCTCTTTATTCACTTGAGCATTAGTTAAAAGCATACAAAGAAAACGTTCAATTCAACAGTAAAATACAAATACAAATGACTCTTGATCAATTTGTATGTATGTGTTTATATGCAAATTAGACCATATTTGTGGATCTTGCATAAATTTTACAGACAGATAAATCCACAGACAGATAAATTGGATTAAAAGAAATGTCATATAAAAGTCAAAAAATACATCTAAATAACTCTAAAGTAACAGCTCAAATTAAGCTGAATCACACAATACTCAGTTTTTACAGTGTAAGAACAAACGAGCAGAGGAGGAGGGAAGACGGATAGCCCATGGTCTCCTCGGAATAGTGCATGTAAACAGAAGCAGTGCATCACACAGGTAAATGAGATTCTCCACACGCGCACACTCCCGTCTCGGCGCGCGTCGCCCTCTCTGCAGGGAAGTCGGACAGCTTGTTTGTATGCAAATATCTCAAGTGGAAGACAAGGCGCAAATAACGCACTGAGGAGGGCAGCGGGAGGGAGGTGAACTGCTCTCGAGTTTGGATGGCTTATTCAAACTGTACAAACTGTTCAAAAAGAGGCCATGTTTGACCCTAAATCCACTCTCTAACGTCAAACTATTCAAGTCTCTTTTTTTTAAATTTAATGACTCCCATGACGTAAATCCCATGTAAACCAATTACCTTTTTTTTTTATGATTGCAATAATGAGTTGATTTTAAACCGCAAACAAGCATTAAAGTGTGTTTTGTTTAAGTTAATCTTATCAGTTTTATTTTTTTATACGATGACTTTGTTCTGAATTGATGGATTGTAGATTTATTTGTTTGCTTTAGGTAAGCTGCGATATTTGGTTTTGCGATGTAGAGAGAAGAAAAAAACAAAGACGGTAGTTTCCTTAGAATTGTTTATATGCAAATATTTTACTTTCAAAACCGCCAGGGAGGATACAATTTCTACAGAGGTGCACCATTGTCCACACACCCGACCTGTTCGTTTGATTGTGTGCTATTGAAAAACAAGCTGCCCTGGTTCTTTCTTTCCTCTGCTAATCCCTGTTCTCATTTTTGCCTTTTTATTTATCCATGAAAACCAGCTTAGCCCCTAAAGCCACCAACCCGAGCTCATTCTCTGGAAACGTCATGCAAAGCAGATTTCTGTAAGGACAGGTTGGAAATTCAATTTTGAATTAATGACCATAAATAAATATTGGTGGAGGGTGCGTACCTATGTTCCCCGGTACCTATGTTCCCCCTTTTCTATGAATGGGGGAACTACAGCACCTCATATTTAAAAAGGTCCTGGTATTCCCCAGTGCATCCATTCCATGCATGTTGTTGAGGATCCTCAAATGATAGAATAGGCTTCTGGTTCAACCAGATATACGGTCGCACATCCCCAATAGTTGTGCATAAATGTATGGTTTTAAAGCAGGTCCCGGGGAATATAGGTGCAGGGAACATAGGGCTGACCCCGAAGATGGATCAAATTGATTTGCTGTCAAATGCACTAAAGTGAGATGGCAAATCAGTGGTACAATCCTTTATAATTGGGCAAGACACATTTCCAAATTAAGGTTTGGATCCTTTTGCCTCGAAGCTATTTGGCACTGTTATTTTCAAGAGTGCTTTGAGTCAAATCTAAAATCATACCTGAATTATACTTTTTAAGCATAAGGCCGATGTCAGCAATTCACAAAATTAATTAATAATTTATGGGCTTTGAGATGTGGCTAAAAGCTAGCGCAAACAGGAAATTAATGTTGTTTTTTTGTCAGCTTTTTCAGTGTTTTAATTTTTTGGGTTTGTCAGATTTTTCAGATTTTTTTTTTCACCAGATTTCTATTGCAGAGCGTCCCCCTCTGATGACATCATAAAGCAGATATTGGTCTGACCCTGTTTAGAGTTTACCCGTAGGCGTGTGCAGCGTGTCTAACGCTACTGTTACATCAGAAGAGGAAGCATCAATGTACCAGCTGATGAAAAGAGGAGTGTTAGTGATGTAATATGATGGTATAGCTTCCTGCTCCGAGAGTCCGGAGGTCACGCTCTGTTCCGCTCTCTGCTCTGGTCCATGGCTTGTTAAAACAGTTTCTTTATCTTGGCTAGTCCATAGAAAGAAGTTGGATCTGCTCAGGGGCACAACATCTTTTTCAACTGGAGAAAGCTGGATTGGCACCTCCATCCCTTTTAAGCCAATGTGGATCCAAAAGTTGTGATGCTGATTCAAATATATTGCCACAAACTTTTGGGAGATAAAAGGGTGGTTTCTATCATTTCAAAAGCATCTATATACTAATTTGTGGAACTGTTTCCAAGCCAAAATATCAAACTTTGGCAATTCCGATGAGATTTAAATCCACATGTTTCACTCTATAACACCAAACTAACCCAATAGAGCTCTCTTATTGAAGCGAAACCAAATTTGACCCCAGGGCCGTCAATTGAACAGGATGGTCTTGAAGCATTTCCCCTAAAAGTAGAAGATCCCTGGTTGGAGTCCAATTTCGAACATTTGAACATATACAGTAGATACAACGCATTGGAGGGGGTCTTTGCATATTCTAACTCATTGAACAAAAAGTCCTTCGAACTACCATCCAATATGTTTTGTCCATTTCATCATAGAAACTGCATTTCCCTTGGATTTCTCAATAAATCCTTTTAATAGAGTTTGCATTTGCCAACACTCTCTTCGCTCCCAGTCCGCTTGTGCCACACAGTCTTGTTCTTGTCCATGTTTTTGCTCCCTGGGTGGGTACAAGTCTGGCATTCGCCTTCCCCACATCCTTCCAGTAGCTGCCAGAATTCCTTCATGACCTCATTCTCATTAGAACTGGCCAAAACAACTGGAAGAGCAACAAGAAAAAAAAATCTTAGAAGCAGTTTGACCTTGATGTTAGATAATTACGGTAGACAAGCTGTTGTTTTAGCGAGCTGCTGTTAGTCTGTGAAGGTCTCTCAAATTAATTACGCCTAGCAACACAGACGCGCTTGAGCGTTTCAGAGCGGAGAAATGCAGCCGGACAGATATTTAACAGCAATTTGTTTTGAAGTAATGACTTATCTCAAGGCTGAAAGGGTGATGAGTCAGGACTTAGACAAATAGAGTTTGATTGGTGCTTGGTTTAATGTTTTATAATTATTTTTGATGGCACATTATCGTAGAATTGCAATTTGGACTAATGTACTATTATGATGCTATATACTGGTTATGTTTACATGCACACCCACATTCTGACCATTATCTACTTTCTGGAGTTGTCAGATTATTGAAATGGTGCATACATGGCTGTATCTAATGTGAGTAATCTGATGTATTTCTGGTATTTTACACTTGTAGTAAGGACAAAGATAAAAAGAAGATTTTTCAGTCAAATAGCAAAGTTTATAGTTTTAAAAAAATATGTTATAAGCCTTTTCTAAGTTTTGATACTTAGAAAAGGCTTCATCGCAATCTTAATGATGAGTTGTGACTGGAGGTCTGAACTTCAAAGTTGAGATTCATCTTAGTGAAAGGCGGTTAGTTTTGAAATGATCATCATTGTTTCATCTGATGTTCAGTATATGGCATTTTTAAAAAAAACATGGAGGAGCACTTCCTGGATCACCTAATGACATGTCCAGGTGGAAATCAGTGTTTTGAATTGTGGGAAAGAACAAAGCCTAAATATGCAGGCTTACTTGAACATGTGTGAACCAAACAAAACCCAACTTTTGGCACGTTTTTGGATTAGGAAACAAAATTAAATGCTAACGTTGATTTAGCGCAATCTTTAATATGGTGACAGGCCACTGATAAATAAAAATGGCAAAACAAAGAACAGCAAAACAATGTATTCACTTACTTCAGTCAAGGGATTATATTTTATGAAATCATGCCCCAAATCTCCTCACTATATTTCCCATGACACCTTAAAACTCTTACCACTCCCCGTTTATTTTTACGTCCTTTCCCCTGTCAACCAGCAACGGGACAGAGTTGTGTCTCTGGGGAAGGCGGAGCCAATGCATCTTTGTAATTTACCCATCATGCATCCTGCCTCATCAACAACCATGAATCCTCCTGTGCTGGATCCAGGACAGTGCCATAGGGAACAGTCAAAATGCTAATGGTAAAAATTAGCATGGGGCCTCGGGGACAATTTTGGCGGGACGACCTTATTATATGGGTGGAGCTAGCCGCGTGAAATACCATTTGCCATCAATTAGCCCGATGGCACCTGTGTAGCTTTGTCATCCCTATGGTGCAACCTCGATTAAGGGTGTAACAATCTTTTATCTGCCCTAGCGTGTGGTATTATCTGTAGATGAGATATGCTAATGCTAGCGTTAACGACATCTAAAAGGGTGCACACCTGCTGCAAATGCATGCGTTATGAGCTAGCGGGTCTGGAACACAGCTGCAGTGAATATGTGTCATTCACTTGGTTTAGAATCTAGTGGGAGAAAGACGTGGCTTGTTTATGTATTTTAGTTGCAACCCATTGTCGGCTTCAAGGAAAGTGGAAGGGCATCTTATATCAAATGTTTTAAGTCAAATCAAAACACAAGTAAAGTTGGTAATAGTATTGGTCTTGTGTTAGGTTTGGGTAAAGTATCTTGTGCTAAAAGGACTGAAAAGCCGTTGTAAGCTAACCAGTATTACCTACACATACCTTTTAGTACTGTCTAGACGTCCAGCAGGTGAAGAAGTAGTGCATTCACAGCGCACCTTGAAAAATAGTGGATAGCCAGTATTTGGAAGTAATTGCTTATACAAACTGAAAATACATATTCAGAATACTAACTTTGAGTAACTATTCCGGTACTTTTTCATTTGATGGTATTTAGAATACAGTTACTTTTCCAAAATTAGAGAAATGCATTGTGGTATTTGATCATAAACTGTAAAACATAGTATTAGTGAGAACAAATATAAATTATAGCATTTAATCATATGCCATGCATTCATACTATAATATTATGCAACTCAATGTGAAAGTATTCTAACTATTCAGAATACAATCTCTGATTAGATAAAGTGTTTTAGTAGCAGATATAAGCGCTGTTTTAACAAAGCTGTTGGCCTGCGTTTATGACTAAACCACTCTTGAATAAACCATTACGGTGTAAAGTTGTTAGCGTTAGCTGCTTACTTAGCTTGAGCTGTTAAACGATCCATAGTTTCTCATCATGGACAAAAAGCTGAATAATGAAGTCCCTTTTGATGTTTGATGTGAGATCTATGTTAAATAAATATTGTGTGAAATACCTGTGTGTTAGATGGATGTGAAAGATATATATTTCGTACAAAAAATTTTAATTTTTACTGGAGTTTAGCTGACTTTTCCCCCCAGTATCACATTTGGACATATCCTTGGTCTTGGTTACCATGAAATACTTCATCATGCCAAATTAGTCTTTAAATGATGATCATTTGGGACCATCCAGTCAGATAATAAAAAAAGCAATTATAATTGGCACTTCTTCTGCATGTTCTGTCTGTTTTGTACAAAGACAACTTATACATCTAAGTCCTTTTTCAATGTTACCTTCTCGTGCCATTGTTATCAGATGTGGCCTACTGCCTTGAACAGCATGCATGATTTTCAAGTGTTGTTCTCACTAATAACTGCTTTTGTGAAGAATGTCTTGCTTGCCTTTTCAATTTCCCACCAATGTCAGGGTTTGCGTCCTCTTTGTGCGCGCATGTAATAGAACTCTGCATGAAAACATGATTGGCCCCAGTGCAGTAACAGCATGTGCTTGGAGATAGTCGACATACACGACATCACACTGGGCGACACCTGTGTGAAGCGGCACCCAAGGGAGACATCATCACCGGCTGGTTGAACATACTGTGAGAATTCTGTCGTCCAAAGCGCTGTGGATTGTCTTGTAAGTTTTGTTTGGGGCCGGTTTTGTTGCGGCCGGTTTAGTCCAGCGGGCGTGGACATGGTTTGGCCCGTATGATATTTGGTGTGGCAGAGATGGACAGCGCGGCCAAATATGTATCATTAAATGTATTATTTTTAGATCATAATACTAGCTATATAATATGTAAATTATTGAAAGCTGATTACTCACGCAAGAGAAAACCAGTAATTGCCAAACATAAAATTTACCGTATTTTCTGCACTATAAGGCGCTCTGGATTGTAAGGCGCACTGTCAATGAATGGTCTATTTTTGAACTTTGTCCATATATAAGGCGCACCGGACGATAAGGCGCATTAAGCTAAAAAAAACAGTCCCAACCTTGTTCAATGGAAACACGTTCTGACACAGTCTGATACGCTAAATCAAACGTTAGCATATTCACAGTAACTCAAAATGGCTCAGTATAAAACCGTAAAAAAACACGGTCAGATACCGGTGAATCAAACGTTAGCGTATTCACAGTACGGCAACTCAAAATGGCTCAGGTATAACACGTAAAAAAACAC
The DNA here is from genome assembly GCA_015082035.1 of Chaenogobius annularis. Taxonomy (NCBI): domain Eukaryota; kingdom Metazoa; phylum Chordata; class Actinopteri; order Gobiiformes; family Gobiidae; genus Chaenogobius; species Chaenogobius annularis. The sequence goes on along the minus strand of BJKM01000582.1, from coordinate 251,221 downwards.
AGTCAGATACTGCTAAATCAAACGTTAGCGTATTCACAGTAACTCAAAATGGCTCAGGTATAACACGTAAAAAAACACAGTCAGATACTGCTAAATCAAACGTTAGCGTATTCACAGTAACTCAAAATGGCTCAGGTATAAACACGTAAAAAAACACGGTCAGATACCGCTAAATCAAACGTTAGCGTATTCACAGTAACTCAAAATGGCTCAGGTATAACACGTAAAAAAACACGGTCAGATACCGCTAAATCAAACGTTAGCGTATTCACAGTAACTCAAAATGGCTCAGGTATAACACGTAAAAAAACACAGTAGATACCGGTGAATCAAACGTTAGCGTATTCATAGTACGGCAACTCAAAATGGCTCAGGTATATAACACGTAAAAAAACACAGTCAGATACTGCTAAATCAAACGTTAGCGTATTCACAGTAACTCAAAATGGCTCAGGTATAACACGTAAAAAAACACAGTCAGATACCGCTAAATCAAACGTTAGCGTATTCACAGTACAGTAACTCAAGATGGCTCAGGTATAACACGTAAAAAAACACAGTCAGATACCGCTAAATCAAACGTTGGCGTATTCACAGTAACTCAAAATGGCTCAGTACAACACGTTAAAAAAAAAACAGTCAGATACCGCTAAATTAAACGTTGGCGTATTCACAATAACTCAAAATTGTTCAGTTTAACACTATATCACGTAAAATAAAAACATATACACTCACTTTTTCAGTTTATTCCTCGTCCACAAATCCTTCAAATTCCTTTACACACACTGTAATGTTATGGTGAAGCACAGTATTACTCCGCGACGCTCCTCGCTACGGTAACCGTAATGCTGGAAGTGGTGCGGCTTTGTAGTTTACCAAAGTTGTGATAAAACATTTTGACGGATTTTTGAGCACAGTGTACCACATAAAATCGGTTCGAGATCAGTAAGCAAACCAGAATTAATCCATACATAAGGCGCTCTGGGTTATAAGGCGCACTGTCATTTTTTGAGAAAAATAAATGTTTTTAAGTGCGCCTTATAGTGCGGAAAATACGGTAGTCAAAATACTACTCACCTACTTGATAACTGTTTGGACGTAATGGAGGTATGTATGGATGTAAAAAATAATTATAAATATTAAAGCACAAATTTGCAAGTCTTAAGGTATATTGCAAGAAACACAAACGTTAAACAAAGAACACTTTTAACTCACAGTGGGAAGAATATTCAAAATTCAGGAATACTGTGCGAGCACAGGTATGCTGTCAGAAAAGTATGTAGTTGGGCTGTACAATATATTATACAATATATTTCAATCTAAATCACAGAGTTTGAGTTGGTGCAATTATCAAATTGCAAAAGCTGCTGTTACTTAGAAAATAGAATCATCAGAAAATAATAAAATATACCGTTTTTAGTAGATAAATCTTGTTCTGAAATACTTTCCAAAATTGTACAGTTACAGTTATTAGTTAAGTATCTTAGTGATTACTACCCACATCTGTTGGTCATGGAATCATCCCAGATTGCTCCTAGTTTAGTTCTGTTTTTTTCTTGCAAAGAATGAGAAAAAAAACTATTCACAAATTGTACATGACATCATACAAAGCACCTGTTGTTGCTGTGGCACCCAAGGGAGCCATTATCACTAACTGCTTGACAGTACTGCAAGAATTCATCAGTGTGTGTCATTGGGGAAGTCCTAGTTCTAACTGGGACTATCCTGGATTTAGTCTTGGATTTACTTCCGCTTCCAAGCTTCCAAGAAATAGTATGGTTTATCTATTTTTTAATTGGTTCCGGGTTAGTTCTGGCTTATGATTTCACTTGCATGTCATTACTGGGTGTCACCTCACCTGTGCACCTGTGCTCCCAAGGGTGTCATCATTTCAGAGACCTATATCCCACTCTTGTTTATCTCCTCTTAGACGAGCTTAGGGTTCTTGTTAAGGAAAACCGTTTTGGGGAAAATAGTCACCAGTAAAAAATATATTTAAAAAAACGACAAAAAATTAAAAAGATTCTGTTCACATTTTAAACATCCAGAAAAATCAACATGCTCAAGACTGAAATATGAACTGTTAATTAATACATTCACATCACAACACCCACTTCATGAGCAAACACAGACTTAAGGATATATTATGAACCAAATGCAGGCCCAAATTTGTAAATATGAAAAATATATAAAAATTACAACAGCTGCGGGGCTAAATGCTACCGCTATGCTTGTGCTGCTTTTTGTATTTTAACATTTTTAGAATGAAGACTTTACTTTTAATGATGACTTGAATTAGGTGTGCTTAAAATACACATCAGCAAACGTCTTAAAAGAGGGAAAAAGATGCGTTCACTATTGAATCACTGACTCGTTCCTTACATGTCAGAACACGGAGGTATGGGCCGATATGGATTGTTTTACCGATATCCGATCATTGGCTTGCTGCTATTGCCGATAACCGATATTTGCTGATGAAAACTAGTAACAGAATGTCAAAAAGCAGATCGAGCAGGTGCTGCACAGGGTTCGCAAAAGTGTTCAGAGATCTTAATTTGACCTTGGATATAAAATAATTTGTTGTATGTGTAAACAAACAGCGGTATTTATTTTTTTAAGTCAGCAGAACTTATTGGTCGATACCGACACCCAACACTGGAACAGATATTTCGCCCATCCCTCGTATAAACTGCAAGGTTAGCATTAAGACCCCATGGCGACGGAACATTTTGTTGTTATTTTGCTTGAATAATCACAACCTTTTGCGATTTCATAATGCAATTTCAGTTCGATTGCGATTCGTTGACTGATCCTCACGTTTGCCCTCTCTTTAATTCTCCATTCACAGCCTTTCACGTCTTCTCTTCACCATTGCCCCACCGCCATCAGGCCTATGCTAAGAGCCTATCCAATTCAGCTCCCTTCTCTCTCACAATGGACTCCATAATTCTCTTTGTGTCCACGTCGTAGCGCTGGTAGCTAGCTGATATCATTTTCAGATGTGCTCCAGCAGACTGTAATGGGCTAATGCCTCCGGGCTTGACGTGCTTTTGTCAGAAAGAGCTACGCGCAAGTGCTCCCAATTGTGCACGAGTCTGTTCTCGGCACATGTGCGGCGCTGGGGGAGAGTTAGTTAGGATTCAAGTAGTGTATTCAAAGGTTTGTCGTTTGGTCGCTGCAATTTAAAACACGAGAGAGGGCAAAGAGGAATCCAGAGTCTGTTCAAATTTGAGAAAATGTTATCAGTTGTCGCTATTACAAATGAGGCAATGGTGATATATTTTGCGTGCATGCTTAACTACTGTTTACACTTTCTCGTTTTTTTCAGATACTATAGAGATATTCCATTGCATTCGTTTGAAGAGTTTGGGAAAATCATGGCACAGCTGCGCCAATATTCTAAAGAACATATTTTATGCAACAAGAACTTTTATGAGCTTTTTATCTTGCTTTAATGTTGTTTCCTCGCCAATAACTTACCTGGCATATATTGGTAGAAAAGGTTTCGAGGGGGGAGGTTTTAGTGTTTTAAAATTGACGTATCAACTGCCAACCGGAAGTCGTTTTCTTTCCGAAGGTGCTGGTCTGAGGATTTGTATTGCTTTAACAAGAAGGGAGTTAGATTAGTTGTGCCCTCAAACTTTGCTCCAGAATTTGTTTACTTGCGATACTAATTTTGGGTCATCCTTTCCTGGCTTAATTTGCTTGATTGGATATTGTTTACTGATGATACGAGCTGATTGCATATTATTGCTGTGCTTCAGATTTTGAATAGTCTAGTCGGCATAGGGATATCAAGATTATAACTGTGATTATTCAGGTGACAATATAGTCGTAAGAACTCTAAAATGATAATTGTGATCGCTATAGAAGGGGAAAAAAAGGCCTTTAATTCAATATATAGTTAAAAAATGCATACATTTCTTTCAACTTCAAATCTTCACAAACTTGAGGAATATTAATGTGTTAGACAATGGGCAAAAAATAAAATGAAAGATGGCATGGTTGTTTGGTCATGGTCTCAGTATCCATCTTAGTATCTAGTCAAGTAAATGAGATGGATTGCCAAATAGACCTGAAATTGAATGTAACATTTCCGCAGAAGTTGAAAACTATTTGTGAATTCTCTTTTGTGGACAGTCGAAGCAAAGTATCCGCTGCCTGAGGAAAAATACTCATTACCAATTCTTCTCCAAACACACATAATATCCTATCATTATAATTCCACAAGCTTTTAAAAACATTAAACCCAGAAAAGTCCAAATGAAAATCTTGCTATTGGCCAAAAGGTATTCGGACGTACTCCTGTCGACTTGGTTTAGTCTAGGCTTAGTTTAGTTAAAGTTTCTAAGCGTATTTCACAACTTTCAGAGGACACAGAGGAGTTTTGCAAGCACAGGTATTGCCGATGTCAACTTCCTGGTTCGTGAAGGATAACATTTTTTATCATTAAATTGGAGACTGCACATAGCGATCAAATTTGTATCGTTTCTGTTATTTTAGCTGTTGTTCAGCACTTTGGTTGACTATGTGGTTTTTTCAAGCACTTATTGAGTAAAGTTGGATTGGATTTTGACCGTAAGAGGTACATTTAGTGGCGGATCACTAAGCACGGACAAAATGTATGATTCATGTCAGCAAAATTGTTAAGAGAAATAAAGGTTTTGTTATTACTGCCATGTCTTCGTGATTTTAATGCATTTTTTTCCTGTTGTGTGAAGCACTTTGAATTGCCTTGTGAACGAATTGTGCTCTACAAATAAACTTGCCTTGCCTTTATGAAATATCCGTACTGGGTCAACACATTTTACTTTGGTTACCACCTCTTAAGTCTTGGTTTAATCTTTTTTTTATTACAAAATCAAATGAAAATGTTTTCAATTTTAAACCTTTCCCTTTACTTTGTTCAAAATAGCCATCCAACACAAAAGGCTCGGAACTTGGCACGGCTTGGACATTCGCGCTCAAAAACGCTGGTGAAAACGACCTACGGCGGATTATAGCAGCGCTCGAGCCAGGCCTAGAAGAGTAGATTGTTAATCTGATAACAGTCCTAGGGCAGAATGGCTCGTCCAAAACACATTGTGGCCCTTCCATCCTGCTAGACCTCTCCTGTAATTACATATTCTTCATGTGGATAGACATGGGAGAAAAGGCATGGCCATATCAAAAGGAGGATTTTTTCCCTCTGAACATTTGAGATATGAGAAAGTGTAGGAGTGAAAGGACTGTTGCGGTGGTAGGTGGGGGCAGTGGCGTGGTGAGAATAGACCGGCAGGATTTCATTATTGAGGTTTGGTTTTCTTTGGTGTCCTAAGCTTCGTCAGTGCGCGCCACCTTTTGAACTGAAGATAGTGAAAGTATTCATAAGAACGAGGGTTTACATTGGCGAGTGTGTACTTGAGATAAAATATGAAATTATTATACATTATAATAGCAATGGTTTTTTTGAAGCTATTGTTAGCTTACACTCACACCAAGGCAAGGTGATGTGTCACAAGGATGTGTGAGGGTGATGTGTCACAAAGGTATAAAGACAATATGCATATACCTGAGATGGAATTAGCTTTCAGACAGCAATGGAAGCTGTTTGATTCTTGCTATGTCTCGTTAACCTTAAAAACAAGAGGGAACAAGTGAACTAAAAGACAAGTATTAAGCTAAGCTAATGTTTGCTAATGCTAGCATTCAGCACAAAAAATACGTTTTAAATCATTTTATATTTAGTTACAGCAAATAAGTATTTAGAATTTGTAAAAATGTAGCTGTGGGGCAAAAGTAAGGCAGCGATCAGGAGTTGAAATCAAAGACCCTTTTTACAATATTGCTTGATTAGTTCTGGTCACCTGAAAAATACAGATCAACACCTATCGTCCCATTTATTTTCTAAAGTGAATTAGCCAAGTCGTTAAAATAAATCAGTTTTTATAGATCACGCATTGGAGAGCCTCACTCACAGCATGTTAGATCTTTACCCACAATGTACAGTAAATAAACGAATTCAACGGTATGTTTGTCTCAGAACATTTAAAATAAAATCACATTTAGTGACAAGGAAATAATTTGTCTATGTAGGTTAGTTCAGTTTTTAAAATGAAACATTTTATTTAGGTTAGCTTTAGCTTAGAGGCGGAATAAACTGTATAGTAAAGTATTTCTAACATACTGTCAGTGATGATCCATCCAGCGGGACTGATCAGGCAGTATTGTGAAAAGGGCCTGTTCCTGCCATTGTTGTACACGCTTTAGCATCGTCTCAACACGCTTGGAATCAGCCCTCACATGTGCTAGCCCCTAGTGGGGAACATGTACAGCCAAGTATAAATGTGTATTCGTGACCCATTGCAGTACAAGCAAGTCCACACATCTGTTTATCAACTCCATGACTGTATTGTCCCATGGCATTTGGAAACCCTGGAGGAAGTGCACTAATCGAATTGTGCCATAGACCCTGATATGCTCCTCGGCTGCACAGAACCTTCTTTGTGGCTGTCCTCCTGTTGCCGTTTTCCCCCCAGCCCTCCCCCCCCACACGGCGTTGCAATGCTTCGTCCAGCTCCGTGTGTCTGACCCATAAATGACCGCGGCAGGCACATACTATATTCCGTCGATAATCTCGCCGGTCACATTCTTAATCACTGGCCGTTCCAATGTGCCTACAGTCTTGGATGCGTTAATGGAATACCAATCCCCAGACGCTTCACAAGAAATGAATCCTTTGTAATGGAATAGAAAATGCAAATGGGATGGTTGGGATGTCCTGTAATTTCCACCTCATCTTCGTGTTTGCTGTTGGTTTTGTATTAGGGGTATATTTACACTGCAAAAACAGAAGATCTACCCGAGGTGGAATGGGTTCAATTTGGATTATTTGTTTGTCTGAATTTAAGAATTTGAGTGTGTTGTTCATACAGCAAACTACAACTAATAACTTCAAGCTTCCTTTTGACAGTAGTTTTTGTAACTTATATATTCCCATGATTTAAATAATTCACATACTTTTAAATGATCATTTTCAAAAACTTAAACGTGTTTCAAATCAAACACCTTCATACAATTTACAATTTACATTTGTACCATTTCAAATACGATCAAGTTAAGAGATTATTCAGTTCTTTGATTATTATCATTACTATTATCTATTATCTTTCATTGTATTCTGTGCTGTTTCTCTCTCTCTCTCTCTTTCGCTATCTCGCTCTCTCGCTCTTCGCTCCTCTCCGCTCTCTCTCTCTCTCGCTCTCTCTCGCTCTCTCTCTCTCGCTCTCTCGCTCTCTCGCTCTCTCTCTCTTAACAAAAAATATCGCTCCAAACACACAAACTCAATCAGAAATAACAAAAATAATTGGGGCCATGTACTTCTTAAAATTATCGAGTCTGTTTTTTTTTGCACTTTATCATTCGTTGGTGTAATTGTGCATTTATTTGTTACTTTTATCTATGAATCTTAATGTATATCTATATGTTTTAATAATGCAATGTTTTTTATTGCATTTCTAATCTGTAGATTTTGTGCAGTGCATGGAAAAGACAAAGGGCGTGCTTGTGTGCTAAGCAGATGGAGGTTTATGGAGTCACGGTTAGGCCTTTGTTAGTCGCGGCGCGGAGGAGACGCGCTCCTGGCTGTCCTCACATCAGCCAGGTGTTGTGGGCTGGAAGAGTTTCCACAATGAACTCATCGCCATATGTGGTAAAAAGCAACAGTGTCAGGTTTTTACGGCTGTAGGGAAAGACTGGCGTTTTAAAAAAAATATTATTAAAAAATATAACACAAATATTTTTCTTATTTGATAAACTTTGGACTAAAATGGGACTTGAATCTTGGACTTGTTGGGCCGTAATTATATTTATGTTTTATCATATTGGTGCCATTAGTATTATTCTCATTATTTCTATAATAATAATAATAATAATAATAATAATAATAATAATAATAATATAATAATAATAATAAATATATTATTATTATTATTATTATTTATTTATTATTATTATTATTATTATTATTATTATTATTATTATTATTATTATTATTATTATTATTATTATCTTCTTGCTCACTGGTTGAGTTTTTTTTTGTTTTGTGTGTAAATATTCTCTTACTAGTTTACTTCTGACATCAAATAAGCTCGTTTTTTCAAGAAATTGCATTATTTTTACAGCAATATCTTCCTCAATTTAACATTAATAGTAAAACAAACCACTACCAGACCAGACCAAACATTATGCAAAAAACTGTAAATTATTGTAATATCACACTAAGGCTAGCAATTTAAGCTGTAGCTTACTTGCTGTGTGTTGTAGCACACATAAATAAGTTGTATTTAGCATTTTAACCACACATCTAAAAATGTTCATTGATTGCCACACATGAAATTTTAAACTTTAAGTAAACTTTCATTTCAAAACATTCCATATATAAATTTCATTTGCTGACATAAAGGAATACCAAATGTTTTTTCTCCCATAAGGCTGCACAATAATACCTGGCCCTGGTTTCGTCCTCAGCCAGTGGAGCTCTAGTTCTGCGGTTCTTCTTTGAGCAGATGACGTGGAAGGATCTGGCCTGACCTTTGCTGGAGACGGTCCCGGCTTTTTGCACAATGCCCCGAAACTTAACACCGTCTGTGGCATTTACAGTCTGTTCTAGCGGAGTCTCTGTAATCAACTGGAACGCTCCTGAATAGAGAGCCACAGGAGCGGGTTGCTGGTGAGGAATGGTCACGTCACTGCCTTGGCACAACTTAAGTTAGCTTAATTATTACTACTCCTCACTGACTGTATACTAAAACCTACTGTGTGATCTTAAATGGAATTATATGAGCTTTCAGCCAGGTCAAGATTTATGTTTTGTTTCCTTCAAGCGCCTTTGGCTGCTTAGGGGTTAGATTGTTTTTTTTCTCCCCAATTTGTTATTTAGAGTCAAATATGTGAATATGTGATAAAGTGACGAGCTAACTACACTGAAACTAACAGAAGCTAGTTGTTTACAGTACTGTAAACTAGTGCTTCTTAACCTGGGGTTCGCAAAATGATTTCAGGATGTCCTGAAAGATGTATGCAATCGTTTTTAACAAGGCTTTACAAAACTTCAAAATCATTGGTAAATGCAGATTCCTATTTTTTGGCCTACTTAATTAAATTATCTAGGCCTATGTCCTAAAAATGAAAGCATACTAGGCGCATAGCCTATTTTTGTGTTTGGCGGTTCTGACGGTTTTTATCCTGGGGTCGCGCCTGTAAAAGAACTACTGCTATAAACAAAACTATAGTCTATAGTCTTACTTAAACAGATTACTCAGGACTGTAAAAACTATAGAGTGTGTTAGTTTCAGTGTAGTTAGCCCCCCCTTCAGACAGATATAAGGCAGTGACTCACTAAACATTGTCAGAGGAACTGAAGAAGCTACTTTGACGTAGTCACTGACAGAATTCAATTTTATTTTGCTTTTGCTGCAAATTGGTCACCCGTACTTTAGCTTAGTTTGTTCTGCAAACCTCTCCAGCCTCTGTCGTCCTGGGTCAGGGCTGGGTCAGGGTGGATGTTGTGTGGGGTGATATTGTAATCAGCAGCTCTCAGACCTTGCAGGTGATCACTTTGGCTGCCCTCAGACCTTGCTGATGTTCAGGTTGTAAACAACTGAGGTTCTTTGTGAGGGCTGACATGGCTGTACCTGTCCCCTCTCACCTGTAATGAGTGCTGACCCAGGGGCAGTGCTAATCAGACAAGAGTGGAGCACCTGCAGACAGAGACACAGCTAAAACGGCTACTGCTCATGTCCAAAGAGACCTGTTTTGGGCTTGCTTCATATGCTGCAAGGAACAGAGGAGAAAATAAATATGCAACGGTGCTCAACAGTGACAGTTCCGAATGGGAAATTCGCACAAATGTTTAAACTTTTTTTTCGCCACCAAAATATAAATGTGATTTATAGTATTATTATTGTTAGTTTTATATATTTTGCATGAATTAGAGGGCGCAGACGGTGGTTGGTGTGTGATAGTTTGAGGTCATTGCGACTGGGGGACTTTATATAAGCACATTTTAGTCATTTATAATTGTATTCAAATAATTGGCCTACTCAATAATTGTCTAGCACTAATGAATGTCATGAATTAATGTTGGCAAAGTTAGAAATGATTTCAAGCTTCTTTGTGAATTTAATTCCTATTTACTACACATTAGCTTTCCTTAGCTGCCCATAACAACAAAACAGCAGTTTTAAATAATGTGTGGTGTCAAGCAGGTCACGTGCACACAAACATGTATGAAATGGAGCAGTTTTGATTCTCACATTTGACATAACGAGTATACACACCATGTATCAGGAAGCATCAGGAAGTGGCTACTGTGCCATTTCAATAATTGTTTTTCAGCGTGCATCTCTGAATTTAGCATTGTGCGCAAAATTTCACATTTTTGGATTGTAGTGCATCGTGGCCTAACGCATGGTTACACCCCTCACAATATGCAAGACTGCTGAAAAATTTACAAAATGTTTTGGTGACAACATAACCTTACAATTAAAAGCAACACATTTATGTCTATCATCAAAAGTTCAATAAAAAACGATGTTTTAATTCCAGAAAAAGATGTAACTAGCGAAGACATTTATACACAATTATCTATCAGCTATTTTCAGTCATTGCACAAAACACATCCACCATCTATTACACACAGGCTACTTTTCTGTACCACCTGGTAACTTTCCAGCGGAAAGTTTGTCTGACAGTAATGAGCTGTCCTTTCCGACTGCACCTCTGTAATGATAGAAGATGTGTGTAGTTTTCCACCTGGACTATGTTTTTTCCTGTTCTTCTGCCTTTGAACACCTGTAAGGCCAAGTGTGTGGGCAGCTAAACCTAAACGCTTTCCTCAAAATACTCAATATGAACTGTAAACGTGGGCAGAATCTTTTCTTCCATGCTAACTTTTGTGCCCCCGGGAGTTGAGTTTGTAACTTTGGCAACTGCTCCCTGCATGTGATCTCCTCACGTTTTAACTGTCACCATAGAAACTACAATGTGCCACAGTATGTTTTTGTTTGTATATGGAGAGTGTACAATGTTACATTGACTTATACCAGGTTATTCATGGCTTTCAGTCACTTGAATTATTTGTTGTCACAGCCATTTTGAATACATTATGAGTTATGAGTTTTTCCAACTTGTTGCTAACAAAAGCAGCACAACAAACTGCAGGGCTTTCCGTCTGCTCTTCCTCATCCACAAGCCCTCTTCACCAGACAAGCCCTCAAAGCTTCCAAGAGCATGGACTTTTTGTCGGATCCTAAATTATAACACCCAAACAACTGGAAATTAGGCTTGTTAAAACAAGTAGGCTAATGTTTATTAGCATAGCTACACAGTAACATGTAAACTAGCATTAGGCAGCTGCTAACTAGTTCAGCCTCAGTCTGGAGTGATTTCTGTAAATCCACTGGTCCCTTCTGACCACAGTTATACATTTCTGGACAAAAAGGGGTTTTTGGGGATGTTACAGAAGAGGAATCCTTTGTTTTGAGACTTTTTGTTGACAGGGCCCCCAGTGAGCATGCAGCATGGTCACGCCTCGGAGTAACATCTGATAAGACACGCCACAACATCAGATTTACCTGCTGATGGAGGCGGAAGTCCTGCTGCCAAAACATGCCAAGTAAATGAGCTATTGCTTGTCTTATTAGAAGAAAAGTAACATTCTAATTTTTAAAAAGAAGACAGAATAAATTTTCCAAATATAATCCTCTCTAAATTTTAATAGATATAGTTACATTGGATTACGCGCAGGCTAGCCAGGCAAGGCCTATTCATACTTAGGAAGGGGAATGTTTACCTTTTCAGATCTCCTTTCAAACATCTTTCAAAACAATAAGGACTGTTAGCATGAATTGAGATACACATATCTTTATTTACTTGTAATAACATACTTTGATTGGCTGAATATCTATTGTTTGTTGTATGTTCCTGTAATGTATATTCCATACCCCTCTATTGACACAAACATTTCAAGTGTAAAAAATAATTGAGACATGTTGGCCAGGCATGTCGACTGTGTCATAACTTTGTATACAATCTGAACAGCAGTTTTCTGGAAATGAAATGCATTATCCAGGTATGTTTACACAAATCAAAATTCCCCATTTGGAATTATTGTCCAAATTTAATCAGTTTTCGTCACGTTCCCTTGCTAACTTAAATGTACATTTGCCACCATCAAAGAACTCAAGCCTCGGAGAACAACACTGTGGCCTTCCATGCATGTAAATGGAGAAATTGTTTAGTCTGGAGGCCCGAAGGCTCAAACTGAAACCAGGTAGCAGCCGACTGTGACAATCGAAGAAATTGAGAAGACTTGGCGAAGGAAGAGGATGTTGCACGGGGCAAAAATATCTGACATGAATAATACACCTGCCTTTGTAAAGCTATACCCCGGTGTCAGCCTTCTACTATATGAATATGCTAATAAGAATTACAGCGTATACAAGAAAAAGCTAAATATAACACATGAGGAGATACAATGGGGTGTGCACACAGGGAAATCTGGAGATATTCAATATAAAAAAAATGCCGGAACACAGACATAAATTAGTGATGGTTACATTATGCCTTTTATGAGATGTTGTGGAAGTGGAAGAATTAGACTTGTGGACAATTGGCTCGATGCACAATGGCACCAGACTAGCAGTTATCACCACTTCTGCTCCGTTTAAGCGATATCTTAGGATCTTTAAGTTTTGCCAAGTCGTGCCAATATCTAGAAGAAATTAAAGATCGGACTTTTTTTCTTGATGCTAATGCTAATTTGAAAGAGTAATAAATATTCAAAAAAAAAAATTGAGACACAAACAACAACCTTTTCAAAAATATTCGCTTAGTTTCTAAAGAGCTTAACATGTGAATTAACCCTCCTTTCCTGAGTTAAATTTGCTGGCCTCAATTCAAGTTAAGGCTAACAATGCTATTGATACTAACGCCAATTGTGAACTATTGCACAAGATTATGTAGGTTCTGAACTTTCAAATGGAGTAGTACACATCCACATAACTCATCCAGCTTACATTTCAAGCCAATAGAAATTGTGATTGTGTCTTATCAAATTATATGTTAGCCTAAACCAATTGGAATTTGAGTTACTACTTGAGTTAGGGTTTACTCTCGATCTCTCAATCTCGATCTCTAAGCCCGCCTTGACTACCCTACTTTTAAGTAAACAGTTCTTACTACTTTGTGATTACACTTTTTATTGTCTCTCCTCCCCTTGTTGAGGCTAGACTATCTTCTCCAGATGCTCCTGACTGGCTTCTCTCCTGGTTAAATAAGCTTTCTAATGATGTGGCGTGGTTAAATAAGCATTCTAATGGCGGTGTGCGGCGTGTGATTAAACCTGGTGCTGTGAGAATCAGGTGTGTGTCTATAATTAACACTCACTAATTCATTTACTCTGAGGGCGACGAGATAAGGCCATTTCGATCAGGCTGTAAGGAAACATGGGGACAGGAATAACCGATAAAGAGAAACCATGTGCATTAGTCCCTATTATACGAGGACCAAGACTGGACATTATCACACAGGTGGCTTGTTTGCCTTGTGCAAATAGTGTGGAAAGGAAAACAGATAACATGGAAAACTGTAGTTGATCTATACAATAATGATTTTAAGAATTTCTACTGACATTTCAATAGGTCATCATATCTTGAAAAATGTTTGACACTATATACTTATTTAGGACAGAAACAGAAAGCCAGAAAATGATGCTTAAAACTTTGTCCATTACTATCATCTTAAATCATGATCAGTCATTTATTTGATTACATTTCTGTTTATCAATTTGCAATATAAATGCGAAGCAATAGTAAGCAGTAAAATGCGCACTTTTCCCATTTTCGACTACAGTAGCTGTTGTTTTACATTCATTTTGGACATAGATCTTAAGAATACATTGTTCTTAAGATCTATGTCCAAAATGAACCCCTATTCTTTGGGGTTTATATTCTAGTTTTACTAAGCAGTGGATCAGCAATGATGGATAAATGTTGGATTCGCCCAATAAATGATTTAATGACCTATTGTCTTCTAACTGGTGCCAAAAAATATCCATTTTCTAAAATTTGGCGAGCCAGCCAGGAATTGGTTGACAAATTCCTCTATATTATGTATCCTGTATTCGTGTCTTTCTCTGTCAAGTGTACTCAGATTTACATATGGCTTTCCTCTTGTTAAGTACTCCGGACCAGGATTCTTCTCATGTTGCATGTTTTCAAGGTGCACTTCTTAGCTTTCCTGTTGAGGTTAGAGGTTAGATCTAAGGAGGGATGACCCTCCTTACAGAAATAATGCAGGTATTTTTGAACAATAAAACACCTGTAATTATATAAACTCCAAATAGACACATTCAAGACCATCCTTTGGAAAATTCTAGGCAAAGCAATAACATCTCCATGGAGAAAAGCAGGTAGAAAAGTTACGTAGTGCACCTTTAATAATCGGCCTTAAAGGATACCGCATTGTTTCTTTGTAGTTTTTTGCGTGTTGTTTTTTTTCCGCAGGAACTGTGGCAAATGGAATTAAGAAAAGCTATTTCAGCACCAAACAATAAGCGTCTAATGCCCTAACATTACTGGTATATTCTTTTAGAGAATTAGCCCTCTTTCAGCCAGGTGAAGCGTGAAATGATCTCTCTCCCCTTACTCCCTCTTGCTTTGCTTTTAGGAGAAAACAGACAGTCCTTCTCAGAAGTCTGTTAAGGTCAAAATTACGTTTAATACTAGTATCTTAAACAGCCCTCTAGTCCACCTAAAAAGTGGCTTGACCACATTAGTGACTGACAATCTGCAATTCATCAGCAAATAAAATACTTACTTGTACTTTGTGAACAATATATACCATTTTTTTTACTAAATAAACTAGCTCAATACAAATTGCACTTAAAAATGTAAGTTTTTTTAGTCATTTCACAGCATTTAAACAGAAAGGACAAGTGAAAACTTTATCCAAGCATTTCTCTATTTCTCACTTATGACTATCATTGTACTTGGATTTACAACGATGCCTCATTGACATCTCCAATAATGGTACACCTGTCGTGGTCATATGTCTGCTATGCATTGCAGACATCACTTTCAGCCTGGTGAACTCCTTATTCTACCTACTTTAGTGTCTGTGTACATCTGAACATGTCTCCTTAGTTCATTTTCCCCATTTCCACTCCCTTCCACCACTACTATTATCCCCAAAGCCATAACCACCTCTATTAGAATCACTTTTCCACCTTCACTTTCATTTCACTTCTCGTGCACGCTCATCCTCTGCATGCACGCTCAGGCTCAGTGCACACAGCAGATAAGAGGCAAGTGGGGATGTTGTCTTAAGCTTGTCAATGTCAGTGGAGATAAAATAAGAAAGCAGTGTTAGCGTAGCTGCTAAGCTAACATACACAGGTGGTCATGATATGTCCCAATGGTGGTGTTGTCTACGAACCAATGTCAACAGAAAACTAGTTTAGAAGAGGAGATATTATAACTGTTGACTTTAATATGAGTTAGGTAGTAACGCCAGTATTGGAACTAATTTGGGTATAGCATTGCTCATTTTATTTAGTGATTTAGCTAAATGACAAAAATAAGGAGACGAAAAAATTGCAGTGAATCTGAAATATATAAAACAAAACAAAAACAAGACAACTGAAAAATGGAACTTACATCACTAAATCAAAACAAACATTTTTAAATTATATAAAATACTGCTTAAGGTGAACTAATGTAAGACCAGGATTAACATTACTACCAATAATAATAATAATAATAATAATAATAATAATAATAATAATAATAATGATGATGACGATGATAATAATAATAATATAAAAACAAAAAAACACAACAGTCAATATTAAGGACTAAGACTTTTGGAAACTAAATGCAATGTTATTTATTTATTTATACAGTTATTAGCTAGAACAGGGCTGTCAAACTGATTTTGGGCTGCGGGCTGTGAATTGTCGATGCTCGGGGTGGGTTATATAATATATATATAAAACACTCAATAGCTTTATATAGCCTGTAATTCTATATTGTGGACCAGGTTGCAAAAATCTGTGCATACCTGTGAGAAAGATTTGAGTCCGATATTCATGCTGTTGGCTTGCTGCTTGCTCAAACTAATATACTAGATACTATTTCTTATAGTTGAAGCTTATTTCAATGATAAACTATTCATGTAGTGAATCAAATGAGTGCGTTCTGATTGTATTCACACAGTTCTTCATTCACAGTAGTGTGGACATAAGATTCTGGGCTGGCAGAGCTTTGAGCAGCTTCACTTTGTCATATTAATGCTTTATTACACTCTGACCTGTGTAAAACATCTTTACCTGTAGTTCCTGATCTGTCCAGGTTTGCACTGGTTTGGATATTTTCCTCACAGAGCTGTCATCACAGAAGTTTACTTTCTTGTTGTTAGCTCCACATTAGCGGCGCTTTTAGCACAGCTCTAATGTCCACATACAGGCTCTCTCCTCTTCCACGTGTTTCCCAAAGCTACACGTTTCTTTCCCCGCTCATACCGCTCTGTTGAAGTCAATTCTGTAAAGTTTTGCACAATTTGGCACTTTGACACCCCTGAGCGAGAGGGAAAACATATTAGCATCTCAAAAGTAACATACAGCAAAATAAGACAAGAGCCCAATAGGGACCAAAGTTAATTTAAAACCTAGACCAACAAGAATAGAATAAAAATGATCTAGGTTGGTGAGCAATTTACCACTGCGCACACACACTCACACACACACACACACACACACACACTAAAACTCATTAAAAAAGTGACTATGCTAATAAACTGTAAACCTTCACTTGCCTGAAAACATCACTGTCCTCTGCTGCTAATCATGCTAAGTACAGTGTCATCAATATGTCATTCATTGTTGCTTTAGCAGCTCAATATTGGCTACTCCCCATACGTCTTCTAACAGCGCATATGACATTGTTCCTTCCCATCAACACTCGAGTCGTCCCCAATGGCATCCCAAGGTTATACGGCGAAGGGGATTGTGTTTGCCAAAGGTGTCCGCCCCCGTCGCTGTACCTTCTGCTTCCCCGTGCTGCAATCTCCGGTGTCCCAGCTGGTCAGCGTGTTGTCTTTCTAGTCTTGCGGAGATCAATGTTGTGTACTTGTGTAAAAAAAGGGATCTTTATAAACTGTCAGATTTTTGTAGAGGTGATGGTATAGCAGAATGGATTATCTGATTGCAATTATTGGCAAGCAGCAACCTTTACTACTTAAAGAGCCAGATAGGCCTATTTCAAACCAAATTAAAGTCGGAAAAAGCTGCAAGCAACTATAATTTGATCCAAAAATGAGACAAACTGAGGAATTCATTAAAAAGAAGTTGGACTACTGTTTTTCGCTTACTGATATACAAATAATAAATAATGTGTAGTTAAAAATGTGTGGTGGAGGGGCTAAAGAGCGTTCTTCCCCAGGAAACTTTGGAGAAAATTAAATGTGGTTTCCTGCATTCTGGTGCAGCTAACTGTAAGGCTATTTTCACTAGATCTATATTATATTTTAAAGACACCTGTTAACTAATAAATGTTAGACTGATCATTTTAATGCGATACTGTGAAACATTCTAAGCAAAGCTATAACATCTTGATGGGGAAAAGCAGAGGGAAGACCGTCAATGAGAAAGTTTTGATAGTCAGTGATTTTACATCACTGTACAAGTTTTAAACTAGTCCAAGGAAGTTGTGAAACATTCCAGGTAAAGCAACAACATCTCAATGGAGAAAAGCAGATAGCGGACCATCAACAAGAAAGTTACATAATGCACCTTTAAGTGCTCAGAATATCAATGAATATATAGTCAGTGATTTTACATGTCAAAAACTTTCCAGGAAGTTATGAAACTTTGTTGGCAAAAAGTATTTGAATCTTGCAAAACCCAACTATTTCCTATACACTGTATATAGCATTTTGTTTGCACTTCAGTTTGCCAATAAGCACTTCTCCGAGGTGTTCCTGCCTCGCAATATGCTGCATCAAGGCACCCAGCCAGCCTTCTTATAACCTTCCACGTTATTCTCTCTTCAGTGCAATCCCGCCAAAGAATGTTGCTTAACCTAGCATTGCTGCTAATGAAGTGCTCTGATTATTGTCGTCTAGCTGGCACACATCTGAAACAATACAGTGAAAACCCGTAATACTTGGTTGTTCATCAAAGGAACAAGCTGCCAGGGTGTCTGTTGGTAGCTGAGAAACATGCACTATCCGGGGGGAGCAAGAGCAGCGGCGGGTGGCAGTGGTCCAAGCTTCACGCTCAGCCCGGAGGAACAGACGATCCTGCCAGCAACGCTCTGCCTGTCTGCTCCCACTCCCATAGAGGCCTGTTGTCCCTGCAAAGAGCAGAGATACGTATTAATAGATTCATGCTGTGGGATCGAGGAAAGATGGTGTCTCGAGATGGGTTTTGCACGCACGATGTGATAAAAATGTATACGGATTTGAATGGATAATTTTGCGTAAAGTTGTGACAATGTGATGATTTGTTGTTTGTTCCAAATTGCATGTTTGTTTGTTTTTTGATTAGACTAAATGGATAAAACTGAATGAGGGAAAAACTAAAATTCACAAAAAGCTTAGATTCTGCTGCGTTTTGATTCTCAACAAAAAATATTGTTCACTAATGGGCTTTATGACCTCTGAGGCCTGGTTTGTTATATACACAAACTAAACTAAACAAAATGGTATTCACACATTTTGTGACATTTTGTCTGTCTATCCTTTTGGAATTTCATTCCAAAATGTGAAATTGGAGAATGGAATTTGAGACATAGGGTATCTAATGTTAATCATTAAATACAATAACGTTTTAACTAACATTTACAAGTTCTAATACATGTTATTAACCTGGTAATGAAGAATTGGAGAACATCTCCCACCTATAGCAAACCTCTTCAGTCTAACCCTCCACGTTGGTACCAGGAGACAGTTCCTTTTCTCCGCTTTCTTACATCCATCTTCCGGAACACTGGCTCTTGACTTCACAGGCCGACCTGCTCGCTTCCTCTCTGGGCTAACAACGCTTTGAAGGCTTCTTCTTCCTCCTCCCAGTTCAGTTGTCTCCTCTACTGTATGTGCGCCCCAGGCAATCTCCATCTGTCTGAGCCTGCTGCACTGGGACATCTGTCTGTACTGTCTAGACTCCGCCATGGTTTGGAAGAAGAAGCCTGTTGTCAGTTTATAGAAGTGATAAAAAATTGTATCTAATGCAATGTTATGTTTAGATGGCTGGAAGTACAATTGGCTTGTCCCTATCTGACATTGTGTGGCGTGAGTGTGGCGTGTGAGTGACTGGTAGAGATGCCGTTGGGGCAGATTGGCAGCCATGTCTCTGTCCCACATCCCCACAGCAGTTCTGGCTTCAGGGGTAGTTCTTCATCATTGTTAAGCTCATTTGGGTATCATGAAAGGCACTTTATAAAATATATAAAATAATCAGCGCCAGCTGAAAGGCAAAAGCGTGTGCTCGGAAGAGCGAGCCGAAAGCAGAGAGTCAGGGCAAGGAGCAGGAGAAGGAGGCAGGTTGTGGTGCTTAAGCTCAAACTTCTATTTTTTAGCTTAGTTATGGCCACTATATTTTATTTTCAAAGTAATATGCTGTATTAAATGGCCTAGTTAAATAACAGTTTTATATTGCACACTTATTTATAATAAAATATTATTAGGCTTTTAATAAAGGCCGATATTGTGTTTCTATAGCCTAATTACGGTTGAACAAAAATAAAAGCATTTTTAATACTGTCAAGTCTGTAAGTAGATCTTCGGGCTTTGCTGAATGTAAAAGTAGCTTGTGAGCTGAAAAGTGTTGACCATCTTTCATCGAGGATGACTCACAAAGCGCTTCACAGATTAAAACAATAAATCATAAACAGTAATACAATTCAAACAGATTAAAACAACAATAATGAAATACAAACAGTCATAGCAAGAAGAAGAATCACAAACGTCATATAGATATAAAAAAATTCAGGGAACGCTTGTTCAAACAGGTGTGTTTTTATGCTCTTTTTAAAAGTGGTGATGGACTGCTGGTCACCCCTGCTTTTTAATTAACTATGTCGTTAAGAGGTAATTTAAGCAACTTGCTGCTTCTGAGAGACGATACCTTCAAAAAAGTCATCATTACAGGGTTTGCCATATATTACCATACCATTTTGCCAAAACCCGTCTTTGCCAAAACCCTTCATTTCACAACAGATGGGAAGTTTAGTATAGCAATGTAGAATCTTTGAAAATGTCCCTTTCAACCAACCAACAGACCAAATCAAAAAACCATAACATTCTCTGCCGAACTAATAATCTTCCCTAACATTTCCAACTTTAAAGTGAGCCACTCCAAAGACCCGCAGTCCTCTCTCTTCCATTTACAGTTGATCCAAAACCGCACACACCAGCACTCCCAGGGTCAGCTATGGCTATCTCTAGCGGGACCGAAAGGCATTCTGGATATGTAGCGGTAAACTCCTCGAACAGAGAGGCAGCTGTCTTTTTTTACCCACAATCCTTCACTTTACCCCCACATGGCCAAACCTGGATCTACTGGGACTAATCATTCACACAAAGCATTAGCTGCTAGCTCATCCGGAGACAAGACATATGTTGCAAGATGGAGGAAGAATGGCTGGAATACGCTGTTGTTTTGTCAGCTGGCCATAGGAGACGTATGGATGCTTAGTTCAACAGCATAATAGTATTTTATGATCATATCTGGGCCATGCGTCTTGTAAAGGGGTAAAGAATGGAAAGAATGCAGCCTTCACAACTTGGCACACTCAATTTTCTGTACCCAACGGATGCTTGGCAAAAACGCTTTTTAATGAAAGAATATCCGAAGAAAAATAACTGCGAAAATTCAAGGGCGATCGATACAGCCAAGCAATGATTTAGAATGGAAAAGTTGACTTTTTGTCATGATTTGCACATAATGTTGGCAACAGAGGAAACCATCTAAGAAAAAACTAACCCATATAAAGTGTAGGCTAGATTAAAAATGTTTTCAGTTCTTGATCATTTTGGTGACAAGTTGTGTGAAGTGTGACTTCTGTCACACATCGCTAAAATGTAATACAAATAGACAAGTTATCATATAGTATAGCATTGTAGCATATACATATATAATTCACTTGGCAACATTGAACAATATAGGAAATCATTTCACCTTGATCATGTTCATTTGGACAACAACATTGTAAACAAAATGTAGACATTTACTGGACCCAGAAATAATAATTTGCAATGGCAGTCGACTCCTACAAGTCAGTTCAATCAGTACACTGTTTGGCGACTTGTCATAGCAAAACAAAATAAAAACCTGCTGCAAACATTTGTTTGTCTGCCTCTCCTGTGTAATGGTAGCTTGCAAGTTGCAGATAATAAAGCTAGCCAATTGGTTGTTTTCAGATTCTAAAATGACGATGTCATACTCTCAGAGGGGGACAGGAGCCAGATTTTTTTATTGATTACATTGCACTTTTCCATGAAATATCTAAACGGTAACTTCACAATTGCTGAACCTTATCTTTTCTATTAGTTACTGGATTACAACAAAAATATGTATTTCAAAATATTCATTTTTTTGCAGCCCCCATGTGAGTTGAATAGATTTGGCCTATAGAAGCAATTGCTTGGTTTCAGATGACGTCACAAAATTCTGTCAACCAATATTTAATCCAGATGATGGGCAGCTAAAATTAATATAGTTAAAATGAAGATTTTTGTTGGCATTCAGTTAGTTCTTCTTAGGTCTGGGGAGTAAGTAAATCAGGTTCAACATGTGTGAATTTTGTTATTTGTGATCATTCATGGCAAAGTCCTACATTGCCATGAATTTATTATGTTTTATTTCATATTTGTGCAGTGTTTCTCATCATAGAATAACTTAAAGGACAAATAATCCTTTAAACCAGCCTTTAAACATGCCATTGAGTACCTTTAGTTTGGCATCTCCGGTTTTATAACAATAAAATGTTGTTTCTCCTGGGACTACCTGAGTTTTGGGGCTATCTACTGGCCCAGTGAATTATACACGGATAAACAAAGCGCATTTTAAGCTGGCCTCTCACTTGCAGGTCTGAGCACACAGTTGTACTGATCATGATTAGACAGGAGAAATTCACAGAACGAGTCTGGCGATGATTCATGGACTTTAAAGCAGTCACGTCACAGATCGAGAAAACAACCGTTTTTGAGGATCTTTTTGGTGTTTTTGACACTCGGAGGGAAGAGGACTTTTTTATTTTTTTTATTTTTTTATCAAACTAGCGTAAATGGAGTTAAATGAGGTCACAATATTAGAACCTGGTTAAAAGCTCAAAAATGTTAATTTTGCATCATGTGTGTGTCCTTCAATGCTTTATTTAACCCGTATAACTATTTGTCCATCAGCATGGCGCCTTCTGCACTTCAGGTAAACTCATCACACTAAAGCAGGTGATGACTGTGAACATCAAACTTTATACACTTCCGTAATGTGTGAAGTCAGCAGTCGTTAGACCAGAGGGACTTTCATTGATCGGACGGCGCAGTCTTCCGTAAAGCCTCATGCATGACGTGTTAATGCACTCCGACAGGGTGTGCCTTCAAGTGGGCTTCCAAGTGTGGTAATGAAGCATGCGCATTGGGAAGTGAAGTTGTTAGACGCAGGACTCTTCAAAATCTGTTGAGGGTGTAGGACTCATCATAATGTATGGAGAAATTGTTGGAACATTTCAGTATATGTAAAACAATACCAGCAAAAATGTACACACAGGCACCTGTAAAAAAAAAAAAAGTATTTTCTTTGGTGCCTGTATGTAATGATAATATATTGTATGTGACATGTTGTGGCGATAGAATCAGAATTACATTTCATTCATTACTTATTCATCCACAAGGGGAAATTATTTGAATAGTAGATAGTAAATAGCAGATAACAGATAGTAGTAGTAGTAGTTGTAGTAGTAGTAGTGCAGCAGTAATCACAACAGAAGTACTAGTCATGGTAGTAATAGCAGCAGCCAAAAAAAAATTAAAAAAATAAAAATGGATGGATGGATGGACTGCATATTATCTTCCTTATTTATTGCAAATGTGTCAATTTATAATTCAGTACCACTTGATAATAACTACATCTTAATCAGCTTTAATAAACGTTCATACTGAGCTGGAATTCTAAACTGAGCTGGAGGGCAGTTCAGAATTCTATGGTGGAATTGGTCAGATTACAGATTTGTTGACCTGGTTTAGGGTTCATATCTCTGTCTATCCACATGAAACAAAATTTGGCACATAAAAGTGAAATATTGTTTTCCACAATCAGCTCAGAAAGTGATGCTATTACTGAAATCCAAAGGTGCGATTGTTGTCAGTTGAAAGAACTTTAAAGGCATGACATTAATTATTGCAGGTTTGTGGAGCAAAATCAACATTTGGATTCTGTATTTCTTTCAAAAACAGTAAATCTGAACGCAACCAATTAAGGGATTACTAATCCTTTTTTATAAACCATCTGTTCATAAAGTGTTACCTATCTATTTTTTTTCTATTGCACCCGTCTCATTTAGTAGATAATAGAAATATGATGGATAAAGAGTTGAACTGATCGACTTGATTTGAAAAAAAGATTGTCATAGTGAAGTTGCATTGCCCTCACTTCCCACGCCACTAAGGGGGGAATGCAAGGTTATACTTTCAAATGTGTGTGTCGGAAGTACCAGCTTAAGATTGTCAACGCTTGCTGGAGTGCTGACAGTGATGTCCACACTCTAAAGGTCAAGTTTACATGAAGTCTCGTGTCACGTTTGAAGCAGTATTTTAGACTCTGGACGTGCGGTAGAGGCTATGAAATGAGCTGTCAGTTTGCAAGAGTTACATACGGTTTCAGAAGCTCTTGTAACTGTTGTTTATACAAAAGCACCAGCACAAACTTGTATCCCTTTTGTCATAATTATTAGCATTAGTAGCTCTTTCTTAACTGCATAATGTATATTTATAGGATTTTTTTCCCATTTCCTGTTCAGACGTTTATTTGCAGTCTTTTTTTTCTTCACAAAAAAATATTAAATGCCCACAAAAAACTTGAAATGTTGATTATAACTTAATATATTATGTCTTAGTATTATTATGTTGTTAAGTTTATCTGTTTGTTTGTTTTACATTCAATATTTAGATGGATAAAGTTACATAATTTGTTAAGGGTCCACATTTCTTTTTTGTTGAGAGTATATTCATTTAAAAAAAAGTCAAAAGGAATTAAATGAAAATTATTTTTATTAATTAAATACTTTTCAAATGTATTATTTATTTTCATTCTCCACCGTTTTTGTTTTGTTTTTTACATGTTGTGGTTGCAAATAAACTGAGGCCAACTGGGCATCATGCAAAAACATCTAACTAATCATTATGTCTTATCTTAACAATGATGAACACACATTTTGTTAAAGTTGAGGTGGAGAAAAGAACATTTACCTTCTAAATTAGGCAAAATTGTCAATGTTAGAATCATCTTTTTCGCCAAACTATCCTCCCAAATGCATATAATTTCACTACAGTAGCTCAGTAAACATGTTTTCTTTTAATTAACCTTTCCTTTAACCACACTTTTTACACTTTTCCTACATTTGCTCCCATTTAACCTAAGTGCGTGACTCCTTGGCCTGTTCCTCTGCCCTTTCCTCCTCCATATTTATTCTTTCATTTACTAAGGCCACAAAGGCATGATTACAGGGCGCGTCGCCTTTCACCCCCGCTAGCTTTATTTACAACTCCTGCACCCAAAGGACCTCTGACGGACAGTCTGATGGGCCACTTCCACCCAGGAACCCCTCTGTTGGCAGCAGAGTTAATTTGGGGCGGGATAATGAGTCGTTGCCATCAGCGGCGAGGGGACGGACATTTTCAAAGTGTCACATTATGAACAAGGCACTTCGGGTGGGGGGGGGATCTAAGCACTTGCCCCATTGGAATCGCAATCAACCACTCACAGCCACTTCATTATACATGCTGCTGGTTTTGGGCTTCACTCAATTAAGTGGTTGGTGCGACTCATGTTTTCGGTAGCGTTTAAAAGATTATTACCATTTTAATAAGAAATTGGGTGTATCTTTACAGCCGCTCTTGCTGTTTGAAAACAACATTTTTAATTTTGACAATGCTTTACCCCTCTGCAAGACACTATTCCTGGATTGTTATGTTAAAGCTACTGGAATTAAAAACTTATTTATTTTACATAATTCATTTACGGGTCGGTGTAATCCTTCATTTGTCCAAGTGTGATCCATTTAGAAAAAAATTCGACAATTCCACTGCTGTTTTTTATACATCAAAAATAACTAATAATAATAATAATAATAATAATAATAATAATAATAATAGTAATAATAATAATAATAATTAATTCATAAATAAATACATAAAGCATACCTACTGTGAGTGGGTCTCCATGGAAATAATGCCCAACAGGGAAACATTCTAGGTAAAGCGGAAACATCAATGTGGAGACAGGTTACATTATGCGCCTTTTATGTAGCATTTTTTTAGATTCACTTTATTCCTGGAACCATGAAATAAAGGATAGATTGTGGGCGAAAATCAATATCGCCCACCATCTATTCTTTATTTGTTTCCCCGAGTGTGACAGTGTTAAAACATGTTTTTAACTGTATTACTTGAGGTTTAATCATCAGACAAATGTGAAATGTCTGTAAAATGAATAAAACTGTTTTCCACCTTTGTTTTATCAGCTCTTTTTGTTGCATTTTTCACTATAAACGATAAAAACAAGATCAAACTTTTGCATATCTTCAGTTCAACATTCACGATATTATCTAAATTGCCATATAGTGTCCCCCCTCACCTTGAAATAATGTAGTTTCAGTCATTAAAAGAGCAATAAAACATTTCAATTTATTTTAAAAGCATCATTAGACAATTCGATATCAAATATGATTAATTGGTGAATGGTGAAAAACTACTAGGCCTATTCTAATACTCTTTATGTATGTTATAATAAAATAATATATACTATTGAGGCCATCAAGTTCCCCGGCTTGTGGAAATATTCTCAAACTGGACTTCGGTTTTCATCTGAAGTGTTTCTAAAAGCAGATCTGAGGACCCGAGTTTATCACTGTTGTGTAATCTTCACAGAAAAGCGCGGCTAAATGTCACCTGGAGCATAAACCGTTATGAGCAATAAATCCTGTCTATAGAAAAACACTAGCCCCATATAAAGCAGGTTTCGTTTGTTATTACACACTTATCCACTCTGCCGTGTAAATAAAACCTTCCCTCAATGACATTTATTAGACTTCTGGATACTTTTGGACATTTTTCTTTTCATCTGTGCTCCTGGCTGCCATCCGAGACGTCAGACAATAATACAATCAGTCAATGGGAGCGAAAAGGAGCCCATCAGAAGCTGTGATGGCCCTCATGTGTCAGGAGGGTTAAAAGTTGAAGTTGGTTTTGAATGAGTAGGGAGTTGTAGATTTCAAAATATGATTAAAGGTCGTGTACCTAATTTCAATCAATCCACATGACTTTATTTATCCCAGAGTGGCTGTTAAAGCACATTGAGCAGTTCAAGTATGAGAATGAATACAAGTAACTCAAAGGTGTTTTCAGCATTTTCTCAGCATTTTCCTGACTAGAAGAAATAATAGTCACGTATAAGCTCTTTTAGGCAAAGTAATGACAGGATGTGTAGCAGCAGAAGGTTGCTGGTTCAATTACCAAGACAGTTTATAGTTCATGACCTACTGGTATTACAAAGTTTTTGCCATTTTATTTTGAGTATACAAAGTTCTAATGGTAACGGCTTTTAAGCGTTTTTGGTCTTTTTAACCACTTTAGGAAACCTTTGTTGTATTGGCAAACACATAGACATTACGTTTAATATCTGAAGCCTTATGATTGTCCAAAGTAAATTCCTAGTTTGTGAAATTTGGTCACAACATTTTTTATAACGATTACGTCTTGGCAACACGGTTTCAACGATGTCTGGACACTGTTTTGCGTGTACTTTCTCCAGTTGTCGTACAAGTTCCACGGTTTTCTCCCCATAGCAACAAAAACAGTGTCCAGCTTATTGCCTTTGAAACTTTTACGACTAACGAAGATTTATTCTGATAGTCGACACAATGGGTGTGAGAACTCCAACACCTACCGTAGGAAGAGGGGAAAAAATAGCAGCGACTAACATCAAAGTCAACCCACAGGCACCCTATAACCTTAACCTACCATCGAGTGTGAGCTCCCTGCACTCTTGTATTCAGTTGTGAAAGAAAAGCGGCGCCCTGTGCCAGTGATCCTTAAGAATACGTCGATGTTCCGGTCAATTATACTCCCGGCGCTTCTGAATCATGAGCGTCAACGTGTGGATCAGTGACCTCCAAATGGACAGTCTTTCTATAGGGCGTAATGGCTTGCACACATGCCGAGAAGCCAGAAGAGATGGAGCAAGAAGACAGTCACTATGTTTACATGCACAAATAGTTCGCTCTTGAACCTATTTTTGTCCTTTTCTGTTCCATGTTCACTCAGTGGAGATGGCGTTCTTTAAAAAATAAATAAATGGAATAGCTGCTCATATACAGTATAGTGAGTCATCTGCTTGTAATTGCTGCTTCTAATTTGTTGAAATGCCGAAGAGTCTGGAACCCGATCATAAAGTGTGTCAATCAGTGCTTAAGTAGCTTGTCAATCACGGCCATTGTAAAATGGTTCCAGACCACAAATGTCTTTGTATTGTCAGAGCATGTGGTTTTTACTGGCCAGGCTAATTTTCATTTTGGTGTTTTAACCCAACTGAATTAACTGAATTAAAAACATAAAACTAAATATGTAAATACATATATTATATATATATTAAATACACACACTATATATATATATATATATATTGTATATTGTATATATTTACATGCAATACAGAACAAAACACAACACGAACACAACAAAATCAAAAAAAGAAAGACACACATAGACATCAACTAAAGCATCAAAGAAACTAATCACGGTACAATTTACCGTATTTTCCGGACCTTTAGCCGGCTCCCTATATAAGCCGCATTTGCTCTATTTTTAAAAAAACGATAATAAAACAATACATAGGCCGCACCTTTTGTATAGCCGCAGAACTCTTTCCTTGACTTTTTGGCATCGCATGAGCTCTCCCCGCTGTCCCCTCCGTCCCCTCCAGCGTCTCACCGTACATTCATTGATGTTAAGCTTGCGTGCAGCCGCGCGGCTTCCTAGCAAGATCGATGGCCTTCAGCTTAAAACTTGCTTCGTACGAACTTCTTCGTTTGGGTTCCATAATGATGCGGCAAGAATTTGAAAATAATTTATAGTTGGTAATTTGTCGTCCGTGTTCTATTTGCTAGCTGAATAAAAAGCAACATCTGCTTCTTTGCTTAACTTTTCTGTAGTTTTTGATTCCAATTTCCGGTTAGTTCGCCCCTAGCGGTGAAAAGAAAAAAACCACAGAAAAGCCGCAGCCTCTAAAAAGCCGCATGGCTCAAAACATCTGACAAAAGTAAGCGGCTTATAGCCCGCAAAATACGGTAAATAAAGAATAGTCTCATTTAAAGTCTCATTTAGCCCAAAGTCGCTAAATTTTTTAAAATTTTCAAATAAAGTAATTTTTTCCATTTGTCTGATGTCTGTCACGATATAAACTGAATATTTCAAAGTATAAATTTTTCATTTAGATTATTTTTTAACTGAGAAAAACACAATATACACAAATATATACTGAAAAATCCTACGACGAAAATTCTAAATAATAATTGAAACACAAATTCAAAGTGAGAAAATGAACAGCTTTCAACATAAAAACCACAGATAACATAATACATCTATGTAGTATAAGCCTTTTATTTTGTGTGTGTAGGCTATTCCTCTACGTTTACTGCACTTATATGTAATAGTTCTCAGCACATTATTTATATCAAAAATCTTGTTTACGTTCATATCCTTCTGAAAGGTAATGCCACAGCCAGCTCACTATATAATGAATTGATGTTGTATATAAATGCATTAAGATTTATGCAGGAATGGAGTAGTGGAATGTAAGGTGACAAAGACATCATGTTTGATAGGCGTCCCTACAGAGTGATGCTTTATCTTTATTTACCTGGCTTTGTTATAAACATAGAATATGTTTTACCCTACAATGCTTTCTATTATCATCATTATCTTTGT
The DNA here is from genome assembly GCA_015082035.1 of Chaenogobius annularis. Lineage (NCBI taxonomy): Eukaryota > Metazoa > Chordata > Actinopteri > Gobiiformes > Gobiidae > Chaenogobius > Chaenogobius annularis. Next base: position 221,980 of record BJKM01000582.1, on the reverse strand, counting down.
TCTTTTTTTTTTTTCAATGCAAGACTGTAGTCCATTGACCATGTTCAGTAAATAATGGGAAGCAGTGGTTTAGTTTACCGTAAATTACAGACCAGCAGTCCATAAAACAGCATGAGAGCATGTCCGGGAATCACTGGAGAATCATTAGTCACAAGCTGCTATTAGTGTGTGAGAGTAAAAAAGAAATAGAACAATTACTGTGAGAAATAACATCACGATTTAATGCTGATTCACGATTTTTTGTGCGAATTCTTTAATTTTCTTTCATTCCAGTTGTCATTTGTCAAGTTTGGGACTGGCTTTACCAAACAGAACTTTCTGAAAGCCAACATGAAGTAAAATGTGACAAAAACAGCCAGAATTTTTTTTTTTTTTAGATTTCTTGAACAAAAAATACTTACTTTTGTTTCTAAAATTGTCACGATTCTTATTTGTTAATTCTTATGATTATATTGTGACCTGAGTAATCACTTCTAATTGAGTATAAATATTCAGTACTCTTTCCAGTACTTAGTTAATTAGTGCAATTTTGATGATGCAGATTGGCAGCTTTGAGCGCTCGAAAAGCACTGTGGAATTCTACTGCACTATTATTATTTCTTACTGTGATTTAAAATAATATACTTAACACCCTTCATTATGCGGTTGTGAGTTTAAGAAATAAGAGTGCTGATTGTATTATTCAATTAAATCAGTCCAAGCCAAAAGAGTCTGCATCAATTTTGCCATAATCCTTCTCCTCCGCCCAGGTAAAGTTGTCACACACAAAAAACACAACAATTACTGCTTTTATTACCTTTGTTTTACCAGGTAAAAAACAATTGAGATTGAGACCTCTTTTTCAAGGGTGACCTGGAAAAAGAGGCGCTTTGCTTGATATAAATTGCCGTATATGTGGAAAACAAAAGTGAACATGAAAGATCAGCTTGGCCCATTGGCCCGCACATTTTTTTGGAGTAATAACAGAATAGAAGTCCAATCATACAAGTCATACAACACACTTATATTAATTCAAAGCTTGAAAAATAATGATTCCTGCACAATATTGGCCATTCATTTACACTCAAAAAACTGCAAGCATAGAAAAAGAACCATTCAGTATCGTCTCGAAAACAGTTATCAAAACACTTTGTTCTGTCTACAATCTTCTTCTAACGAAAAAAAAAACCAAAACAATGAAAGAGTTGCTAGCTACTCGACTTCCATGGAGATTTGCCTAAAATAGACCGGCGCAAGACGAAACATTTTTACTGCGCACACTCCACAGATGATGAGGAAGTATCCACTCAGCTCTCCGTCTGACCCTAAGTCAAATTTGAGCACCGTGCCAACAACCCTGACAACGCTGTGTTTGCGAAACCTTTCAGCAATCCCGTTCATTACATTAACTCTGCAAAGCAAGCTGGAACCCATCAATAAAACATTTGTTACCTCTAATTCGGGACATGGATACAAATTTGTTTTGACATTTAGGGCGACATAAATTTGCCAATGAATTCTGTGGTTGTTCGCGGCTTCATTGGTGTGCTACTTGCAGGCGTTCAGACAGGGAAATGGTCCAAAAAGAGCCTGTATCCAACTAACTGTGCTCCATTTTGTGCTTTAGAGAGATAACCAAACAGAGCCGCATGGTGCCAGCATTACAGGAGGTCCTTTTGTGCCCAGTTTGATATCTTCAGTTGTGGACGCAGGCGGTGGCTTGGAAAGGAAATTATAGAATGGTGCAGCAATGGGAGGTTGAGCTTGGAGAAAAGTTGCTTTGTAAAGTTGTTTTTTACTTTGCTGGTTGAAGAACAAGACTGATAAAAGTACTGAACAGTTGGCAGATTGGTCAGCTTGAATGTCCAAAACACAGCAAGACGGATTCCTGGACCATGTGAGGTCTTATTGAAATGTGTTGTTCTCCCTTTATCTGAATAGGTCAGGGGTGTCCAACCTTTTTTCACCAAGGGCCGCATTATGAAACGTAAACGAAGCAGAGGGCCGATTTAGGGCCATAGACTGGTGGAATATACCGTGAAAAATTCAAATTTGGCGCACTGAACAGCTTTGACTGTCTGGAACATTTATGTCTGTTCTGTTTCACGCCAAAATGTTTGATATTTAAGGTGCAGAACCTGATTTTTACTGTCTTAAAGCTAAAGCTAACAACATCTAGCATCCTAACGCCGCACTTACTGCTTCGGAGTGATTCAAACGCTGTCTAATTAGATGTAGAGAAAGCACAATGGACTAATTTTCACCCGAATAAATGCATTTTACAACATATCTGTACGGGGACCAAACAGATTTTACTTTATTGCATGAAAAAAAAAAATCAGTTCCGGTGCCTTTAATGCTATGATAGCAGATCATTATCAAATTTACAGTGAAATGGATTATTTATGGTAATCTGGGCCAATTAAACAGGAAACCTGAAGGCCAAAAATTTTGTATCTGAGAGCCGCATATGGGCCCCGGTCCACAGTTTGGACACCCCTGATAAGGGGCATATCTCCTATCAACCTAAAACTGGCAAAAAACACTAATGCAGCAGCTACTCCTGACCTAGATATTTCAGCAAGATTATTACAAAAGTAACTGTTGAACAAAAAGAAGAAGAAAAAAAAAATGCTCAGAAAAATATTTCACAATTATTCATGCTGACACTCCTGACACATCCAATAACTGCACTTTCAATATCCTTAATGATTCAGGCTTAGTAACTAGTCAATACCCTAAACCTCAACTCCTAACCACTTACGCAGGCAGTTACTAAGCCTGAGTCCTTCTAAACAAACTATTTGTTCATTAAGAATTAAGTGTTTTATCATGCTTTGTTAAGGCTAATTACGGTGTAGTAATTAAAAAGTGTTACAGTTTAGGGACCACATATTTATTGCTAACTAACTAGGAACAATGGGCGTAGTAAGTAGTTAATTAAATATGTGTTTACAAAGTATTAAGTCCTATTCTATTCTGTATGACTGTATTTAACAACAATTTATTTTTGCATCATATTGCACATATGTTGTTTGACATAATCGTAACTATTATCTGACAATCCATTAATACGTTTTAGACAAGGTCTTCAAATAATAGTAACATTTATCATTTATCATTAAAATGGCTCTCAAATGCTTTAAAAGATCAATTTGATTTGGCAAATCAGCTTTTTCTTCTTCCCCTGACAAACCCTAAAGCTTACAACAGTATAATACAACCGTATATGTACAACAGCGGTGTATTTCCACTGTGAAAAGAGCTTATTAGCAGCAAGTGACTGTGTAAGTAGTTCCCAGAAAACCTAATTTGCTAAACTTGGCTTGTCTTGTGGCGGAGCATGAATTCATTTTGTGCCTGCGTGGGCTTTTATCAAATTTGTTAAGCTTGAAAAGCACTATGTTAGAATCTACAGTGCAATCTAGAAGAGATGAATTTGGACTGATGCATGCATGTTTGAGAAACCTGTATTGTCCTCTATTACTTTTACTGTTTCCACTTATCCCCTATCCCCGCCCATTGCTTTGGAATAATTTGAGATTATAAATCAGGACGCTTGATCATACAATACCTAGAGTAGGGTTAAAAAAAAATTCAGTGGCCATTTTTCCAAAAACAAAATCCCAACAAAGAACAGGAGACTCGACTGGTGGTAACATGGGTGGAAATGAGCCGGCGAGTTTTGAGCTTGAATGAGTCTCGCACACAAGGATGCTGATTTAAGCTCTTTTATTTCACCTCTTGCCTGAAGAAACGTTGTACTGTATCAAGCAAAGTCAGTTTTAAAAAAAAAGGATTGGCCGGTGTGCAAGACTCCATCTTTCTCAAAACTCTAATACTTGTATTCTAATATTTTTCTAAAGGAAAATTGTACGGTTTTGCTGCGATAAGATACTACTATAAGATGGTTTTATTTTTTTTGTCCAGTTCTGCAGTTTCAAAAAGGAAGTGAATGAAGCCACTTCAGTTTAGTCACAGGAAATGGATAAAATGTCTTGTTTAATTTGTCACGGATGCACCTATAACTAGATTTCGGATGATATCACATTCTTGGCCATGATTTGGATCCCAGTCTATTCACCTTATTCCGCCCCGTCCAGTTTTGTTTCTGACAGCTACAGATTTGCTCTTCCGTTGCTTTTGCGCTTTAATGGAGAACCAGGAAAAGGTCTGGCCGCTAAAATATAAAATAGAAAGTAGGTTCATTTGGGTAAAATGTCCGTGTGCACCAACAAGTCAACACTGTACCGTTTCTCTGAGCGGCTTGAAAATGGTTATGTAGTCCGTGTTGAACTTATTTGCAGTTGAAGTCGGCAAAAGATACAAGTAGAATAAGGGACAAAAATAATGTTGGTAGCCTTGGCAACTTCCGGAAAATGGTCAGGTCGCTGGGCAAGAAACTTCACCCAACAAGAGATAGGATTATTGTCCCATGCCAGAGGTCTCCAATGTCCCAACCGACTATATCACCAATACCCAAAATTTTAACACACAAAGGGATTTTAGCATCTTAGATTTGACCATGTTTGTATTCTGATCCAAGCGCGGTACTTTTCTATCAGATTTGCCCATCTTTCAAGCTTGTGCACACCTGCGCCGTACACATCTGAGCTGATAAACCACCAAACCTCCACAGACAGATGCAATAATGAGGCTGTGGCTAATTCTCCCAAACGAGCGGGGGCCGTTAGCGCGGGTTAGCAATTAATTAACAGAAACACTGATACTTAATTAGCTCCACATGAAAGGAGAGGGAGGAGGAGGAGCCGGGCTGAGGTGTGCACCAGGAGTGTGGGAGATAGGACAGATTGGAGGGTATACGTGTAACAAGTCAGAGGGTAGAAGTTGAGTTTGTTATAGGTTGCATGGTTGCATAAACTTGGATGCATTTCTAAGACTTACAACTTTATAGTTTTACATAAAAGTTCCTCATATTCATGGGTTACAACTTCAGGTGGTCCTCAGGAAGGAAAAAAGAACTCGAGAACTCAGGTCAGGAGGTGCTACTTCAACACTTGACGTCACTTGGTTTGTGAGTTTATCTTCTGTATTTGTCTAACCACCTTCGGCTAACCGACTAACCGTTTGGGGTTTTCTGTCAATTGGCCACATCATCAGATTTGCTTAAGAGTGCCCCAACACTACTTTGAAATTAATAACGATACATTAACATTAGCTCACTAAAGAATGTTTTCCAAAAGAAATAACGTTCAACTTTTGATAAGGCTAACAGCAACAAATCTCACTGGTTAACTTCATTAAATACAGTTAAAGAGCAGATTCAGTGATCGTATTATTTGTGACAGCAAAATACAGATGTTTCTGAGATAAAAGCACATGAATGCAAACATGTCAGAACCCCAAACCTGAGCACCGGAGGATAAATGTAGCGTTATAAACCAAATTTTGAGGACTTTTCCCACTCAAAAGATATTTAGGTTTAAATTGTTTAAATTGCCCTAATTTCTCTTCATTCTGAACCCCATGGATGAGCTTCAATAAGGCTTTGTGGTTGGCACTTAATCTTTCAACCTTCAGATGAGGTTGGGGGTACGAAACTGAGGACAACCTTTACACTACTTTTCTTTGCTAAAATTTGTTTTTGTCCACAACAGTTACAAAATGGAGGTCGTAGAATCCTCTTGATTGTAACATAGTATAAACTGCATATTTAAGCCATTTCTTTTGAATCTGCACCCAAAGCACTTCTATATATCTCAGCTGTATAATTAATATTTTATGCCATGAGACATACTGTATATTCCTTTGCTGTTATTAAATACGGTGAACCTCTAGTTAGCGGGTTATCTTTGTTCCTCTACTTTCCTCTCAATCCTTTGCTAGCTTGGGGCTAATGTAGCGCCTTATTCGCGTCGATCCCATGCCTGCTCCCGAGGGCCCCACAAACCCCACATTAGCATTAGCGTTGGCTGTATGCATACAATATTAAGCCTGCTTCAAAGATGGCCTTTCACCTCTTCTTTCATTCTGGCAACCTTCTTTATCATATAGCTAGTTTAATTTAATTACACCGCAATCTTTTAAGGATGCAAAGTTTTCTCATGACTAGAGAACACTTTTTCTCTTGACATTTATATTAGCATCTTAGCACATGGGCAATTTGTCTTCCTAATGAACTTATCTATAACCTGGACTTTTTTTTAGGCTACATCTTATGTGTCTCATTTTATTTGATGTAGCCTAAATGTGAATTAGAAGCAATAAACAACAAAGACTTGCACCAAGTCTATTTAGGATCCAGACATTAAGTGTGTCTTGCGCATACAAATCTTTCTACAAACTCCCCCAAACTTTTTGATTCAAATACAAATTGGCATAGCTTAATTGGCTATGGCTATTACTCAATTTTGAGCAATTCCAGCGTACTATCACTATCATACCCATTAGCGTGCCTGTTTTGATAGTTGTTAACGTTACACTGCTCCAATTGGAATTAAATTGTGTTGTTTGTGGGAGCGTAAATGGAAATGGAGGTCCTCTTATGTGGCTCTTTGTGCTTAGCCTAGTTACCAGTGACAATAAGGTCAATTACATGTACTAGACATCATTCTAATTTATAATTTTCTTGTGAATAAATGCTAGATAACCTTGCCAGGTTCTTAGCTACTATGTCCTCTTTAGCCTGCGACCCTTTTATTGCTATTAGCGTTGACTCCATCTGTTCACACTGGTAATATGGAAGGGAAAAGAACCCTCAGGTGGGCCAGACTGTGGAGCTAAAAAATCATTACCGCTGACCTCAGGGTGAGCTTCGATTTAAAACAATGTGTTCGAGGTCAAAATACCAAAAATATCTAAACTGCATAAGATTAATAAAAATAAATTATATTAGCATACCTTTAGAGATAACATGATTCAAAATGCTTGGTTTCAGTTAGGGATGGGCGATATGTAAATATATCGTAACTATAGGTATCAGCAACGACAAAAAAACAAAAACTTGAAAAAAAATAATTTCCATTTAAGTAAATTAGTCTAAAAAATATGTCCGTACGTTTACACAATAACGCAAAAAATAATTTTATATCACAGATGAATACATGATTTTCTTATTTTAGTTATTTGTTATTATTTATTTATACATTTTTGAACTTAACTTCAATTTAAATGCAAATATCAGTTATCACCAACACCCGCAAGCGAAATATCGGCTATCGGCTCATAAAATTCTTATCAGCCCATCCCTAGTTTTAACTTACATCACAGTCTGAAGAAGAAGTCCATATAATTTAAATTGGCACATTGAATTGTCTTCACGTCATTTCTGTTAGTGTCTTGTTGCTAAAATCTTATGCTTCGTTTTCCTTTAGCAAGACCCAACCATTTTCAGTGAACGTATAGCCATGTGTTCAGTTAAAACACTCACATTCTCCTACAGTCTTGATAAATGAATACATTATAAGTTGTATTTTGTCCCTTGTCAAAATAAATCATATTATCTTTCCTTTAAATCATTTTTGAAGCGTAACACAACAGTTAGCAAGAACTTTCCAAAGGGATTCCTGGAATTGTCAAGCTAGCTATTTTCAATTTTGCATGCCTTTTTCCCGTCATCCCTGCATTATCTGTCCACCAAACTGAACGGAAAGGAAGCTCCAATCCTAGATATTAATTATGCATCCCACATTGAAGCAAGGCCAATCCATCCCCGCAACCATTAATAATAGATCATTCCTGTAATTACATGTAGGTCGTCATGGATATTTTCAATTCACCCACTTTTTTTTTCAACATCGTTCGAGCTCTGGCAAGGCTTTGGTAGCTTGTTCCTATTAGCACCTTTCCCTTTAAATTTAGCGCAGTCGGCAGTGATGGCTTTTTATCTTTGGCGGTGTAGGCAGAGGCGGGATCATACATTTTTAAACAAGTGCAAGTGCTCCTTTGTTGGCATCTACACTGCTCACATGGGGAAATGGGATTTGTCCTTGATATCATGTTGCCTGTTCTGACTGTGAGAAGGTAGATGTAAGACCTTTGAACTTTTCTCTCAAATACTAATTGTCTACTTCCTGTTTACGAAAGAAAAAGAAGGGTAGTTCAGTATTAGTTGCTATTAACTTGATGTTTGTGTGACATATTCCAAATTAAAATGATCGAGAACAAACAATGAGTTAACGTATATACCAGCTACATCACATTTTTCGTGTATTCTTGAGTTGTCTTCAGAACTACTTCTAGACAATGTTTGCACCAGTCCAGACTCATTCATCACTTTCCTAATGCATTCCTTGCATCCTAATTATTCACCACGATGAGTTTATTGAGTGCTTTTCAATACTTGCAGTGGCCAGAGCAGAATTTTGCCGTCACTGTAACTGCTAACAACAACTAGCATGCTAACAGTGCAACAGCATTACTTCCGCAGTTCTGCCAAAGACCCGGATAGTAAACAAGTCCCATTGACCCTAACACAAAACAAAATTAGCTGTTCCTAACCCCAGCCCCCATACCAACCTCAATCTGATTGTGAAATAATTAATTGTAAAAATAATCATTTTCTAGTATAGCAACCATTACAAAATGGCTGTTGTGTGGCTGGAGTGGGTTGTGAAAAAAATGAGGCCTTACTTCCTAGTTCACGGACGATAGAAATGCTAGAAATTAGATCCAGACAGGACACAGCAGTAAAATAAAATAAAAATATGTTTACACATTGAAAACTAACTTAGCTAACATCTACAAGAACAACTAAACTTGAAATTAACCAAGATCACCAAGATCATTTTTCCTTGCTCATTGTCAAACAAGGTTGTGATAATGCCTTCGTGAAGGTCTGTTACATTCTGATGCATTCCCAGCGAACTATCCTTGGGAAGTCCCTTTGCCATCCTTGGGCAGAGAATGTCTGTGTACACTGGCCTGCTGATGTGTGACTTTATGTTGTATGCTGTAAAGTCAATGCATTATGTGACCATTTTAAGTCATCTTTGTACGAGAACAGTTCATTTCAAGAGTAGGGCTCCTCATCTTTGCCTGCTGACAAATTATCCTTGCTCCCCGAATTAACTCAATGTCTAGACCTAACAACATCCCTTAAACTTTGAACATTCTCAGTCTAACTTTCTCTTGCTTTCTCGCTCTGACTAATCCTGACAAATGACTCAACCTCTGCGTTTAGCCCTGCCGATCCTTTCATCAAACTCTTGTCACTCCCAATCACATTTCCTTCTGCAAGCTAGCCGCGCTCCAGTGGCACAAATAAAAGACCTCCGCTAACAGCAGCTTGTCCGGCGGCACACTCTACCAGACGCTTCCCCCACAGAGCTCCTTTGATTCGGACAAGGATTTAATGATTTACTGGGCCAAAGCAACACGCTTCCTCCAGACGCAGACGTTGTGCACGGCTTCCGACTGCAAATGAATCAAAAATGCGCAGTGCATTTTAATAAATAGTCAATAGTCCTATTTGGAGATTATGCATTTCCATTCTGTCAAACCCCTTCTGCGCTACCTCACCTCAATTTACCTCAATTCTTCCAAGTCACATTCTTCATTCGTGCCCTTTATACTTTGTGTTTGTTGGGGCTGGCAGAGACTGTTTGGTGATTACAGGTGTTGGTTTGAATATGAAATGGTGAGTAGGCAATTGAGCAGCTTAAAAAGTGCATGTCTAAAGTTACAGATTAAACAAATGTATTCTAAGCATTGTTTGAAAACAGACTAAATACACCTACACGTTTTTTTGTAATATAACTGTGATCGAGGGGTGCACGGTGGCAGAGCGGTTAGCGCTCTCGCCTCCAAAGAAGGAGGTCATGGATTCGATTTCCGTCCAACATCACATGATCTCTCTGGGTGGAGTCTGCATGTCCTCCCCGTGTTACCGTGGTTTCTCTCCTCTGTCCGGGGTGTACCGCGCCTAAGGCTGAAAGTCACTGGGATAGGTGCACCCGCAAACAAAGCCTTTAACAGAACTGTACCAGCTTCAGTGTGGAGCGCTCAATACCTCATTTGCTGAATGCCTCTCTTCATCCCCATACAGGTACAAACAATAAATAATAATAATTAATTCAAAATATATATATTGGCCTGGTCATAAATGAGGGAATTATTTTAGATTTTTTTTGATGATGTTTTTCCCCAGATGACCAATTAATGAAATGTTCTGATTTTTTAAAAAACTGATCCAGTCAGGGAAGGATTAATTACTTATTACTTATTACTTATATATATATATATATATATATATATATATATATATATATATATATATATATATATATATATATATATATATATATATATATATATATATATATATATATATATATATATATATAAATTAAATATTCCTCATTTATATATAGATTTATATATATATATATATATATATATATTTTTTTTTTTTTTACTGTTAGGACATACTGCAACACAGCATTATGTATCAATGAATAGAGAATTTACCACTGAACTTCAATTGATCTAGATTCTCAGACACACTATACAGTATATGTACCAGAAAGAAAGAAACATGCAATACATTTTAAAGCTTCATATTTCAGCGCAACAATGTAATTTTCCAAGATAGTTTTGAATTGCTTTAATACTAAGAAAACACATGTTTTGCATAAAAGGCTGTATGAGTGCAAGCAGCATGAATAAATTAAAAGCACTGTTCATTTTGCAAACATTTTGCCCTCTTACTGCTCAGAACTGTTTATCTCAAAAAGTGGTGCTAAACAAAGGATTTTAGTTTTTTTTTTAATTAATCCTTCGTCCGTCATGCATACAAAATTAAATTTAGCCTTGACAAAAACAGCTAAATTGAAGTGCATGACTTTAGAAAATAATAACTCTTTATAACTCCTTATAAAACTTTATAAAACATTATTTTAATTTAAATGAATGATACACAGTTATGTTGATAATGATTGGACTATTGAAAAGTATTACATCTTTTGTTCAGATATGTATCGATTTTTCAGTTCTCATAAAACTATCCAATCTTGATTACTTACCTATGAATGCTTGGATTAGTCTGTCATCTTTGGCTAGCAATGGGTGGAAATGAAACTTATACTATCTAAAATGGACACATGAGGTCACAAAATTCAACATACTGCAAATTAAAAACGTTCCAATCTTTCCAATGCTTTAACATTATTATTATTTTTTTAAAATCCCCGTCCCATAATTCCACACCATTAGCTTGTTCGATATCCCAGCCAAGTCAATTGGTGTATAATTATACCATAAATAACCACAACTGCTCCATCTATATCCACAAACACACTCACCAGTTATTAGCTGATTGGTGGGCTGTCAGATGGACTTCCTGTTCCTTTGCTATCCGAGGCTCCTGATTGGCGGGTTGTGTGACAGCGGGGCAGGTGGGTAAACTAAGGGGTCCAAAAATAGCGTTGCTGTGACAGGACAACAACTGGTTTGTGGATTGAGGGTGTGAAATCTTAATAACAGCAGAGCAAACGTGCACGGAACTATCATTAGACATGTCCACTGTAAACCAGAGACAGGGAATAGTAGACTAGGAGATATGCGAATAAACGTACAGTTTATCTCCATGCAAATCTTAGAGGGCTGGAATGTTCCACAGTATGGCATTAGCTTGTGTTTATACAATTACTGGTGTTTTAATTCCTAAAATGTTCTGAAAAAAAACACATTCTTTGTTGTTCTTACCTGTTACTGGTTGTGTCTCTTGCTTGTCACCATGGTGATAGATACGTCGGTTTAATGCCATATTGTGGAACATTCCAGGCAAAGCATCTTGGAAAAAAGCTGATGGACAAAAAAGTTACACAGTGCATCTTTAATTTCCATATAGGCTTATCATTTGTTGTTGTACACTAGCTCCAACATTTGCACAACTAAAGAAAATCGATATTAATGGCTTAAAGAGAACTTTCTCTAACAAATGATAATCTGCTTCAGCCTTGTAATGTGTATTGATTTTTTTATGGCAATTGATAATGCAATTTCAATATGCTATTTGAGAATGGTTTGTGCACTAACAGTACAATTTGCAAAGTAGACATGCAGTATCGGTGATATATTTTAATCAAAGCCCTTTTAATTGCATTTGTATATTGTATATTTCAAAGGTAGTCATACAATGTTTAGAAATAACATGGTCTCGACTTTCATCTGAGATTCACATCAATTTCTTCTCCTTCAGAGTTGTCAAGAACCTCATTATCATGACTGGTTTGATTCTGCCAAGATTTTTATGAGGCTATTGTAGACTGAGGGGAGGTTGTATCTCAGACTATTCCTATTTACAGAAGGTTTTCGTTCTCAAAATTAACTCCTACACTCCTCTTTCAAACTATCCTTTCTCCCAGCTGAAAATGTTTAACGTATGATTTGTGGCTTTTAGCTGAAGATGGACCACTGATTGTAAATCAGAATTTGAGTGCCTTCTGTGTTTCTCCAATTCACTTCTAATGCAGTGCCTGTTTTGATTTATAATAGAGTGTCCAGATGACTACCTTTGAAACCTTTTCAACTCTTGGTCAATAGGGACATATATACATTTGTTTTTGAATAAACTTAAAAAACAAGGCTGAAGACTATAGAAGCGGTTAACAGCAATGTACATAAGTAGCACACTTTGCACATTAAATTACTAATATTCTTGGGATTTAATTGACATTGGTGGGATTCCTTGTTTCTAGTAAAGTGTTTTTATAATGCAGTTATCTGAGTTGCATAAGCTCTGCAGTTTGGTCCAAATACACCTGTGTCGTCAACTTTGCATTGATTCGTTCTCTTTGTTGCAACTCTTTTTATGCACCTGTCCTGGGGCATAGTGAAATTGTAAAACAGTCAGTAGATTTCCCGAAGATTGAGTTGCTTCCTGTTTTGTCTCTAAAATCGCAGACAAATCCGCTAAGCCCCTGAAAACATAGCGTCTGTGTGAAGCGTGGGTCGATGTCTAAGGCACATCAGATATTGATTTTCTCACCTACTCCAGGAGAGAGAAGGAGAGCGAAAGAGAGCGAAAGAGGGAGAAAGAGGGAGAGAGAGAGACAGGTGAAGGATGAAGAGATGTAAATACAGACGGGGAGGGGCGAGGAGAGAGGAGAGATCAGAGCGACAACGGATGAAAGGGCAAAGGAGCCAGGGGGAATGGAAGATTGGCAGGTACAGGGTGGAGTAATGCATCATTGGGATTGGGAATGTGCCTGAACCGTTTTTATGTTTGATAAAAGATGAAATGGTGTTAAATAAGAAGCGATTTGGAAGGCGCAGCTTAAGAACAAAAGGCCAGATGTAGGATTTTGTCATGGAAGAATTGAAGGTGTTGTTGTAAAAAGACAATGCAATGACACATTTGAAAAATGTGTTTTGAAAACATCTTTCAAAGGACTCATGTGTATATTGCATTGCATTACTTTCTATAGGTCAGGTGTTCTGTCATTTGGATTTAGTGTTAGCACTCCATCTACTGGCAGAAGAGGGAATTACAAACGGGAGAAAAACAAAAGTTAGCTTTCCCCAATACGCTAATACAAGCACGCTGTTTGTCATTACTGTTTGTCATTTGGAACAGATGCACGATTTGGCACATCCTTAATTACACTTGTTTAACGCTTTAAAACCTCTTTATTCTGTGTTCTGTTTGCTGTGGCATCAAGTATTGCTCAGTTTAAATGTAGTTATATCAAAATGTGACTATTTCACAAAGTTTAATCTTAGAAAGAGTAACAGAAGTGATCATTTTAGCTCATTATCATCCAACTTATTATTAAATTATTACATTATTACCTTTACATTGCATATAACATTAAAGTTGATCAACAGCTGAAATGTATATCGTTATGGAATTTGTAAAAGTATTTATCAGAAAAACTGTTTATATTCCAAGAGTAAATTCAATTGAACGAATCGCAAAAATAAGGTTTGTTTGAATCTGAAACACGAGAAAACAAAAAGGGAGGAGGTGTGTGTGCTTTTGTTAGAGATGAAATAGTTACCCACAGGTTGTCCTTTGGGGTGTTTTCAACCTTTAAAATTGAGCTTAAACAGTCTCCATCCATTCTTCATTGTTTTATACAAGCCTCCTCAGCACTGCAAAAGTTTTATTGATGATTTTACTGAGATGCTTTCAGTCGTATGCACAGACTTTGATGGTTTGGTTATAACAGGTGATTTCAATGTTCATGTTGATAATATTTGTGACAGAAACGCTAAAGAGCTTCATGCTGTCCTTGAAACTTTCGGTCTTACTCAGCGCGCGTGTGGCCCCACCCACAGCAGAGGGCACACTCTAGATCTTCTAATTACAAAAGGGGTTAATATTTCAAACGTCAATGTGGTCGATGTTGCTCTGTCTGATCATTTCTGTGTCTTCTTTGACCTGTCTGTTTTTCCCAAACCACCAGCTGGTCCTGCAATTGTCCGGAGGAGACACATAAAGGACAGCACGGAAAACTGTTTATGGAAATGATTAACTTTGAAAATGTCTCATGTTCTAATGTAAATGATTTGTTGAACTCTGTTACATCTAGTGTTTTGAATGTTCTCGACACCATTGCCCCTATGAAGGCTAAAATTGTTAAAAATAAGCAGAAGGCGCCATGGAGAAATGATGATTCGGTCAGGGCACAGAAAAGGAGTGCCGCCGGCCGAACGAAAATGGCGCAAGTCGAAGCTCCAGGTTCAGAAAGAGATTTACAGAGAGAAGTTGTACATGTACAACCTCATTTTATGTAGAACTAGGGAGGATATTTTTCTGAAATAATTGGAAGCTGCAGTAACAACTCGCGTGTCCTGTTTGCCACAGTAAACAGATTAACAAACCTCCAGCTCAGCTGCCGTTAGAACTCATTTCCACATCCAAGTGTAATGAGTTTGCATTATTCTTTGATGACAAAGTTCAGGGCATTAAAAATGCTATCAATTCTACAATGCAAAAAATAACCTCAAACCACCTACACACTTAGAGCTGACTCACTTTGCACCTGTAACTGACAAAACTGTCCAGGAGATCATCACCAGCCTGAGTTCATCTACATGCTGCCTCGATGTGTTACCCACCAGATTTCTAAAGTCTGTGCTGAACAGTTTGTTAGCACCACTCACTCAAATAGTTAACATGTCGCTTCAATCTGGAACATTCCCAATGTCTTTGAAAACTGCGGTCATAAAGCCTCTCCTAAAGAAGAGCAGTCTTGATGCCGCAGTACTGAGTAATTACCGGGCCCATCTCTAATCTGCCATTTTGGGGCAAAGTCCTTGAAAAGGTTGTTTACCAACAGCTCACTGATTTCCTCTTAATAAACAACTCATTTGATGTTTCCAGTCAGGTTTTAGACCTCATCACAGCACTGAGACTGCTCTTGTCAAGGTGACAAATGACATCCACCTGAACACTGACCGCGGGCAAAGCCTCAGTCTTAATTCGTTTAGATCTGAGTGCTGCTTTTGACACTGTCGATCATGGGATACTTTTACAAGATACTAGAGGACTGGGGGCATCACTGGCACTGCTCTAAACTGGTTAAAGTCCTATCTGGAAGACAGGAAATTCTTTATCGAAATTGGTAACTGTGTCTCAGACCAGATGCCCCTGACCTGTGGGGTGCCCCAAGGGTCAATCCTGGACCCCTTCTGTTCAACCTCTACATGCTGCCGTTAGGTCAGTTGATACGCAGCGAGAATGTGTCCTATCACAATTACGCAGACGACACTCAGATCTATGTTTCACTGACGGCAGGTGAATATGGACCAGTGGATTCACTCTGTCACTGCATCCAACAGATCAATGTGTGATGCAAAAACAACTTTCTCCAGCTGAACTCAGACAAGACTGAAATCATCGTCTTTGGCCCACAGAAACAAAGAGAAATTGTTAACTGTCACCTCCAGAGTTCTCGCTCTAAAACCTACACATCAAGTTAGAAATCTGGGGGTAATAATGGACTCAGATTGAATTTAACAGCCACGTCAGATCAATCACATCAGCAGCTTTTTACCATCTAAAAAAACATTGCCAAAATCAAAAGTATAGTGTCTAAACCAGACCTGGAGAGACTTATCCATGCGTTTGTCTCTAGTAGATTAGACTACTGTAACGGCCTGCTCACTGGCCTCTCCAAACGAGCTGTAAAACAGCTGCAGTACATCCAGAACGCCGCTGCTCGGGTCCTGACTAGAACCAGGAAGTACGATCACATTAGTCCTGTGCTCAGGTCTCTGCACTGGCTCCCTGTGGCTCAGAAATAGACTTCAAAGCAGCTCTGCTTGTATACAAGTCTCTCCATGGCCTGGCACCAAAGTACATCTCGGACATGTTAGTGCCATATGAACCATCTCGGACTCTGAGGACCTCAGGGACCGGCCTCCTGCTGGTGCCAGAGTCAGGACTAAACATGGGGAATGTGCGTTTCAGTTTTATGCAGCTAAAATCTGGAACAGTCTTCCTGAGGATGTGAGACAGGCCGCTACTCTGGCAATGTTCAAATCTAAACTAAAAACTGTTTTGTTGGCTGTGCATATGACTGAAATGCTTTTCTTTGCACTCTTCTCTTTTATGTCTTGAACTAAGATTATGATTTCTGCCATGTCTTTGTGATTTTAATGCATTTTTTCCTGTTGTGTGAAGCACTTTGAATTGCCTTGTGTACGAATTGTGCTCTACAAATAAACTTGCCTTGCCTTGCCTTGCCTTGCCTTTGTCACAAGTATGGTTACTATAGCAATTTCAGCTCCAAATCGGGTAATGACACAATATGGTCATTACCCGATTTGTCTGGCAGGGATTTATGGACTTAAAAATTGCACATATGTGCAATTTTTGACTTGCTCAGTGTGCCATAATCAGGATTTATCAAACAAGCAGGAACGAAGCTAAATACAACTCTAAGAATGTTTTGATGAAAGATGGCTTAAAGCTCAAGAAAGTCAATTTTTTTGAAACTCTTATCCGAATGGCAAATTGTTTGTTTTCTTATTTGCCTTAGAATTATACATCCTTTATAGCCAAATTCCACTAATGGAGATTAAATTTGCTAACCACTCTCCCACATGGCACCCGAGGCCTTTTGCATGTTGGCTTCTACTTAAACGTCTTGGTTCTCTTAGTAATGCTCAATATACTCAAGCAAGGGAATTATTAAGCCTCCACATTCAGAATGAATGCACAGAATGGAAGGAGCGGGGTCAAGTGTACAATTGAACCAACGACCTTAACAGACTGCCCCTCTCCACCACATGCATTACTTCTAACCAATCAGTGGTTGACACGTCATACGTCGAAACGACATGCTTTTTGCAGTGCCATCTTCAGTTGTATTTAAAGACATTGCATATCAATAAAAAAGTATAAAAGTAGAATGACTCTTACTCCTAAACTCCTAAACCATTTTCTTTAGAGTCCAAATGATTAAACCTCACCACTTGCTGTATCCGGCCTGAGAGCCCTTGTTTGCACTTCACTTAATTGACTAAATGCTCAAGTATTTCATTAGCTTCATGCCGAAGTGAATTGTTTTTGTGTGCAATCTATTTCCTCCCTCTGCTGACACCTCTCTGTGATTTGTGTACTAGCATGAAAAAAGAAACGTATCGACCACAAATCATTGCCTTAAGCTTTCTAATTAATCACGCCACACCTGTCTTTTGAATCGCTAAAGATTTCAGATCAGAGCAGCAACATGGACACATTTATATCCCAACAAAGTCTACGCTGTGAAATGGAAAAAAAACAACACACCTATTAAAATAGTAATAATAATTATGCTAAAATAAAAAACAATATTTTGCTGTCAATGAACAATAGTGGTTGTGTAAATTTATACAATGCAAGTGTTCTTGTGGACAGTCTGGATGTTCGACCGAATGGCATTGATTATTCATCAATGTTTCAATTGCTACAAAATAGATAACACTTTTTTTTTGGAGACACACAGGTGGTGGATCCTCCACCAGAAAAGTAGATAAACTCCTGTTCTTGATAAGTCAAGTGATTACTAATATGAATAATATATTATGCAATATGAAATGACAACATCATTAATATTTATAAAATTTGATTTAACATCATATATCAGTTGGTGTAATCATGTAGTGTCCAAATTTAGTTGTTTTTTCCGCTTGCAGTAGGGCCATGTTCAGTAACAATGGCAACTTGTATTAAAAAAAACCCTATGTAGAAATCTTAAATAGGCTAGTCCGTGCCTGTTTTCCGGACAGTTAACCATAATTATTTGTTTTTCCAGGGCTGTAATGGAGCAGGAGTCTTATGGGAGTGAAAAACAAAAGCTTTCCTCTCTAAACTTCTGAATCATTTATGTAGTTTCTTTGCCAGAGCAGTAGAGCTTGCAGATACGGGCCAATCCTGACAAGTTCGACATTAGCTGCAGTGCTAATGTCAGCTAACGCCAAGTCCAGAGTGGCTAACGCTAACCGGTGGTGATGGCTTCAGTGAAGGGTGAGATGGGATGTATTGATAACATTGGACAAAGAGAAAGTGCTCATAAATTACTAATGATAAATTCAAGTGTAGAATTTGGTGAGGACAAAACTGTTAAGATTATTTTTAAGTTCAGAAGTTGTAAATTGGTTTGGTTCGAGAGCTGCGTTCTTGATTTCTAGAAAACAAGGTAGAAGTGGAATGCTAATCAATAACGACCCAACAACTTTTGTTTTGCTATGTATTCAAGTTTTAGTTTATTGTATTGTTTTGTTGATTCTTACAGGCATTAAAAAAGAAGAGTCATTCAATTTCTTTTGCCGTAGAATGACATCACATTCTTGGATATGGTTTTATCTGCTTTTCTATTGGGTGCATAGTTAGACAATTTTTCATCAAAACGTTTAGCAAAGGCCACAATCTATTATCCTTGTTCAGTCTTTATATGTTGTATAACTAGCTTCTCAATAATGTTTTTTATTCTTTAACTCCAATTCTACCATCAAAAAGGGCTGTCTTGCAAAATAAATTGTCGATCTTGTGGCACTTCACTAAATTAACGGTAAAGTTAAGTTTAATACCATAGTGTGGAACTTTCCAGTTAAAACAATAACATCTCCATGGAGACAAGCACGTAACGGATTCTCCACAAAAAACAAAAGTTAAATATTGTACCGTTAATGTTGTACATTAATTTGTGTACTACTGTATATACAATAGTAAATAAATAAAAAATACTGTACTCTGTTTTGATGTCTTCCTTTTACTCTTTGTTTGGTGCACCTTCTTGTAATTCAATTTATTCCAGAACCCTGAAGGTTACGGACCATTCTCTGGCCAAAGACTTCCAGCGTATGTAGCTGTGTATTCTTTGTGATTGTGAAATGTTTTTGCTAGCGATTCTAACCTTCAGCCGCTGCTCAGCCGGTCGGAACCGCTCTGCCGTGCCGCTTGTCTAATTTTTGGCATGTTTTTCTTACCTTTGCTACTCCCCTCTCACTTGTTTTGCACCGTCGGAGACCTCATACATGCTTTTTGTACACCGCCGCGAATTGTACGTTCAAGGTCACAATGCAGTCTGTGGTAAATAAGTGATTATGAAGAGGTTGGGCAAGGCGAGCGTGAGTGCTAGCTTGATTGTTATGCTAATGAAATGAGGTGTGCAGCTTGCGTAGCCTGGTTAAAACTGACCTTTTTAGACATGCATGGGCAAGTAAGTATTAGATGCGCACAGGCAGGAGCAGAAAAACTAAACCGTGTGCGGTGAAATAAACAAGATCTTTTTTTTTTTCCTTTTTTCGTGACCACATTCAATTACGACTAATTAGAATCCAGTGAAAACATGCTAATACGGCTCAGGGCTGCGGTTTGACTCATCTAATTGACTCTCACTTGTAACTGCAGCTCATTAGTGTCAGTTTGTCTAGCTACACTTTAGATTTTTGTTTCATTAAAATGAGGGCTGTACACTGAGCAATTGGTTTGGAATCATGCTGTTAGGAAAATGGAAGAACTGATATGATTGCAGTTTCTATATTGTTAAGACTTTTTAAGGTGTTTCACGGGACTGGAAAGCTAAACTTACTTTCATTTAATACCTGTCCAAGAGTTTCAGAATGATAAAAAATTAGGACCATTGCCGTACTGGTTAACAATACAAAAATATATATATATAGGAAATACTCCAAATTATGGGTTGACTTTGCTCCTTAGTATATCATCGACCTTAGCTGAGCCGATATGCTTTGCTTTTGTTTTACGACCTTGCATAAAGCTTTATTAAAACTTTAGTGCGAAGAGAGTAGGCCTACACAAAATGTGACTAGGTGACATGTGACTATAGTGCTTTCTTTTCCTGTTCATAATAAGCCTTTGTTTGCCTGAAACAAAGGCTGTTTTCTGTGTTCCTGAGCAACACTCTTACCCCATTCAAATGTCAGTAATTATATTTAAGGTTAAGGTTAAGAAGGAACAAAACGGGGGGAAAATATAGTTTATTGCATAGTAGTGGTAGTGGTAGTCAACGTCAAATATATTTGCAGTATAGAGCACATTTAAAAACAACTTTGATCGACTGAAATGCTTTGCCGGCAGTTTTAGTAAGATTTCTTTCTCTTTTTTACCTGTACTGCTACAATCTGCTTGCTAGGACATCTCCTGATTGCTAACCCTTCATCCATTTATATCCACTTTATGTTCTGAATCACACCTAACCTCCTCTTTTCCCACTAATTCTAGTTCTTCACACCAATCGTATCACATGTCCACGCTCCTATCTCTTCCATTAACCTGCTAACCCACTCCTGGCTTTGCAACTCTCCCTTTTAAATTGACCATTTACAGAAATCCAGAACAACCCAACAATCCTATTATTAAATCATCAAATTAGATTAATCTGACTTTAATGGCAGTACATTCAATACACTAGACAGGCACTTGTAATTTCTTTAAAGATGCAAAGTACACCTTGTTTGTCTTCTCCCATATTGTCGACGATGTTTGTTTTGGTAATTGCGCTACTCTTTTGGATGGATGTTGGCGCTGGTCACTGGAGAGTGCGTCCGCGGTCGATATGGGGGTGCGAGAGGTGCGTGCTTGGCCTGTGGAAGTGTCCGATTAGGGGATTAGAGGGGCGCTGGGTCAGAGCCAGGGGAGGGGAGGAGAAAAGATGAGCGAGGTGGGGGCTTTGGGTGGTGCTGTTAGCGGTTCACCCTCGACATGCTCTTTGTCTCAGTTAAAGACCTATTTTTTGTAGGATTCTCTGTTTAAGGAGAGACATTACAATGTTTTTTTTAGTCTTTTTACTCTCACAGCATATAAGATTTCACATTAAAACAGCCATATTGCCCTGTCTGCACCTAATGACGATTTATTGTTTCATTTTATCAACTTGCATCCATAGATTTATATGGGACATTGTAACTTCAAAGGCTATTTTATTTGCAATTTTCGCTCATAACGGGACATAAAGATCAGTCCTTATAGTAGCACGATAAAACTGTCAAAAATTGTACTTAGGATGTTGACAGCTTGTACGGAAGTGTTTGTTAGCCAAGAATTTAAATTTTAAAATTACCTTGATTATCTAGAATTAGTATAAGATCACGGTATTATTATTTTTTTTATTAAGATTTGTTTTTTCCCCCAAAGTTTTTAAAGAAGCAAGAAAAACAAAAACATAACAAGACCAGAGAGAGGACAATAGAGAAAATTAAAGAAATCCAATTAAACAATAGAATCTAAAATACACATGACCCAAAAACATTTTCCCAATTTGCCCACAAAATGTCAAATGCTCCAGAGATATACGGCCATTGTATCCATGGAAGGAGTCCTGAGGCCCAAATACATTGTTCAGAAGTGGAAATGTCATATATTGTCTGTAAGTGCCATTTTCGACATTTTTTATGCAGACGTTTTTTTTTTATGTATGAAAACATTTCAATATGAAAAGCAAATAAGTTTTTGGATGTTATAGGTGTTTTGGGTGTTATAAAGAAATGTGACACATTCTTCCAACAGAATTCCCTCCAAACATGTGACCCTGTGGTTCTCCACTGAGATGTACTTTCATCCCACTCGTCATCATCCAGAACAAAGTGGCCCTCTCCTTACATTTATGCAAGTTTAGTAAAGAATATGTTTGAATATGTTTAAATGTAAGATTTATTTTATTACCTGTAGTATATTGCCTTAATTTGTCATTCTTCTCTCTCTACATTTGAAGTCTTGATTAAAAGTCCTGACCTGGTTCACTCCAGATTGATGTGTGTCTCATTCTGAATTGAGTTCTTCACATGAATAAATCTGGTAAGGCTCTCAGCGTCAAAACAGCGGAAGAAACAGGAACATCTAAATTGTGTTACATCCAGTGTTCAGAAAAGCACAGTCCTCTTTCTCATCCACAAATGTTCAAAGCGCCATTTTGTGCACATTTTTGAAAAACAAATTAGTTTATATTTCTCATAAATGAGGCCGAAGTACGGCCGTTGGCACCGCCATGTTTGTTTTGGTTCGGTTGTTTTGACTTCCGCCCAAACCACAATGCTGCTCTGTGATAGGTTACATTCCCCCTAAATGGCATGTGATTGGCCCGTTAAACTACTGGTGCCGACTGCAAATTAATCAGCTTGAGCCAACAAGATGGATTCTAAACAGCTTGTGAAAATCAAGATAATTCATCTTGCTGACAAGGTTATAAAAGTCCTAAGTGATGTTAACTTTTTCAGTATTTGTATTTCCTAATCAAAAACAAACCTGGAATTGTGTTTTCCTTCATTCATAATTGTGCATATTCAAGCTGTATCCAACTCTAAAACTGAAAATAATGTTAACATTAGATGGTGATGAAACAGGATATTGATTACTCTAACAAACTGCTAAGCGAAAGATTTGTTTCCTAAAACTATAAATCATCACAGTTATCTTGCTTAAAGACATATGCGATCAAAGTTCCCAGTGGTACTTGAATCTTATTAGAGAAGGAATAACTTATAAGTGAGCCCCCACTTTTTTTTTTTTTTACAAACCCGTTCCACTTTCTCTGAGATAATTGGCTCCAAGGCAAAAGTTGCAGTACACTTGACTGTTTTAATTTGGAGCGTCTCCATCTCTTCCCTCTAACCCTCTATTGCTCTTCTCCCAATTCCAGCAACTCACTATGAACCAGAACGTTGAATATTTTGAGGTTCCTTACTGCCGCCGTTGTGTCGCCGGGAGCCGATTCAGGCATCCCATAATAATCCTCACTACCTCTGACCAATTCTTCGTAATTGCAAGCAGGCCTAGGCTAATCGGAAACAAACAGCTTGGGATGGCTTGCATCTTCTCTCACGTATCACTTTTTGTTTTTTTTCTGTTGGGAAGCTTGGGAATTTTGTGGCAGATTGGAGTAGATGGTTCTAGCCTGGAGCCTTAGATGATCTGGGAAGCTGGGCCTCCTCAAAGGGCATTTTGTACGACTACACTTATCTTGTAAACAGAATTGACAGCTCACAGATTTAGTATGTGCAGAGAAAAGTCTATGAAAGACAGAATTGAGCTGCAAGGTACATTTCTGTTTGGAGTCTTCAAGCGGTTAGGGATGGGTTAGAAATTAAAGCTATCTTCAAAAATCATTTAATACGTCAATATTACTTAAGTTGAGGTTTGTTATTTTCTCTTGCAATTCCTGAAAGGCATATAAACAACAAAAACTAACATCATATACTTAAAGCTTATTTTGTTAAACCATTTTTTTAATCTTTGGTGAGTCTCAACTCAACTCAGAACACTGTGATGTTTTCAGGTGGTGTTATTACTTTAGATTTTAAACTGAACAAAGATATAAACGCAGCACTTTGGTGTTTGCTCCCATTTTTCATGAGCTGAACTCAAAGATATATACATTTTGTAGGAACACAAAAGACACATTTTTCACCAAATATTGTTCACAAATATGTCTAAATCTGTGTTAGTGAGCACTTTTCCTTTGCCGAGATAATCCATCCACTTCACAGATGTGGCATATCAAGATGCTGATCAGACAGCGTGAATATTGCACAGGTGTGCCTTAGGCTGACCACAATCAAAGGACAATCTGAAATGTTCAGTTTTATCACAGCACAATGAAACAGATGTTGCAAGTTTTGAGGGAGCTTGCAATTGGCATGCTGACTGCAGGAACGGCTATTGCCCTTATTTCTAGCTTATAAATGTATTTTTATGCCTTCAAATACATGTTTTCTGTATAAGTATTCAATATATTACATATGATGCTTACTATGCCCAATTTAGATGAGTTTAGCTTTTAATATTACCCTATTTGGGAAAATCTGTGGAGAAAATGAATGGGAAATGTACTCCCAGAAACAAGGGGTGGGTCAAATTAAACTTAGTAGTAAAACAAAACAGAACTTCAATCAACTGTAGACATCTCACTTGTACTAAACAGATACTTCCTACATCCTACTGTCATGTACTTTGATCTGTGTGGAGTTACCGTTCCGTTAGCGCTCTTTATCTTGGCTATCCTTCCTGTTTAAATGGTGCCAATTGTCAGTTCACTTGATCTGTATGTTAGTGGACAGGAATGTGTGCGAGAGGGGCCAAGTTGGCACACGCTCTGTGGAGGGAGGCATCGAGTGACACATGCCATACTGCCTATGTATCACACCACTCACTTTAGGTCATGGTGGTCATATTATGTATTGCAGCTCTTGTCAGTTAGGTTGTAATTTGTTGAAATTAGTGAGTAATTAGTAGTAACTAGAGAAATTATGTTTTCTGTTGCTATAAATTGTCATACCATATTGGTTCAAATCCAGATTTCAATTTGCTTGTGCCAATGAGAAAATAGCAGGTTATAAAATAACCTCTGCAGACAATAAAATATCCTGTCAACACAGAGTCAAAGTTATTATGTACAGAACTATCACTTGAGTTTAGACTTCTGTAAACATGTTCTGAAAGTTTAGCGGTTCTTTTTCATACAGGTTACACCTAATGTCATGATACTAACATTTCAAGCTCAATTTTGATACTAAGGAATATGTTTTATATTTGATACCAATTGCAATTACACTGTTATAATAAAAATGCTATTTTATGGAAAAGAAACTAATGTTCATCACAAATAATACTTTTTTTCTGTGTTACCATGTTGTTTCATGCTAGTTCTGATAAAGCTCCAGATCATTCTAAAACTGTTCTGCAGAGGTCAAATTGTGCCTGTTTATCTGTTTGTTTGTGTTTGCATTTATTCCTGTTCTAAAGCGTATCTAATTCATAGTTTTAGTTTTTATTAGACAACCTTAGTAACACCATCAGTGTCAACTTTGGAGAAGCTGGCCTGCTCACAGTTAAAATGCAGGTATTTGAAGGTATTTATGAAGTATGTATGTATAAATTAAGGCCTTAGGCAATATAAATGCTCTGCTACTAGAGCCACGTGTTTGTTTCGACCGCGAACGAGTCCGATGATGCGTTTTAGATTTGAAAAATGTGCAGGAAAAATTTGCATTTTTACCTGTGATGCAGCAATCTGGGGAAAATTTAAATGGAGTGGTTTCTGAGAATGATTTAACGTGAATGAAGCTAAACACAACTCCAGGTCGGTTAACAAAATAAAATGGTGAAAAAAAAGTTAATTTGGCACAATATGTGCTGTTTAAGTAAATCGTCTTAATCATATACCTGATCACTTTGAATGGAAACTATCTAAACTAATAGTCTTTCAGTCAAATCACTCTGCTCTATTTGCCCATTTAACTTTTTTTGATGGATACATGTAATTACAACCATGGATCTTATTTTATAACCAACCACCATGAACTTCTGATGCTGAATATTCTATTATAAGTCATCCATCTCTGTTTTTCTGTGAAGCTTTTAGCCTGGAGCCTGTCTGAGGCTGCGGCTCTGGTACAGTTGGTGTGATTGACAGTCATAAAGAGTCACTAATGCACTGAGCTCAGTCAAGGTCACCTGTCAAGTGTGTGTACCTTAGGCTTTTATGGGTGAAAAAATGTCACCTGCCAAAATCAATGTCCGGTGTGATGGACTATTTGATCACTGCAATATTGTGGCACTCAGTCATCCCATAACAATTTCATAATGCATTTAGTTTCACTGAATTGCTGGGGAAGGCTGACTGGGTACATGTGTTATCAATTAATTCATGGGGATTCCAGTGTCGCTCATCAAGAATGTATTTGGGCATACAATATGTTTATGCAATGTTGAATTTACAAAAAAAATGGTAAATTACTGCAACAATAATTGAATGAGCAATGGTGTAAGAATTTGGCAATGATTCGTGAACAAAGAAACCGCAGTGATGCAAAATGCAGACCTTGCTAAAACATTAGTCAGTATACCAACATGGAGCTCAAATTTGTCATTTATTTTGAGTTTTAGATTCATTAAAAAACTAAAAAATGTATTCATGATCAAGGCTTCAATTACTTTGGCAAGACCTTGAGTTATGACAAATTGGTTTCAACTCAGCCCAATATAACCAAATGAGCATTTAGCAGAAAAACAGCTTAAATATCCAAGGGAATAGTTTGCTGTGGGAGTTGTTGGGTGGTGAGAAATAGTAAATAAACTGTGTCTTAAAGTTGCACTTTGTGGTATGCACCTTTAACATTAAATTCTCTCCAGTGCCATTTACAATCTTTTGAACACAAACATAAAAAAACAATGATATCATTAACCGTCAACACTTTATTAAGCTGCTTCAATACACATGAACACTTTCACTGTCCATAAATGGCATTTGGAGGTCACCATGGTAACCCCAGCAGCTGTCAGCGCCTGTCCCGTATGAAGAGGGTCACGGGTTGGCGTCCCGAACAGTGGCCTGCTGTACCCAAGCTGTTCTGGTTCTTTTTCCACATCGTTTACAGAGAGATGGCAGATTGGCGCTTGATAAAAACAGTACGAAATTTGGCCAACTGTCATGTCGAGTTAGCATCTTTCCCATTTGCCCTGTCGCTTTTCATTTGCTCTTTTGGAGGCAGTACATTTTAGTGTCTGCTTCACATGCTGGACTTTCCCTTTTCTGAAAAGTACTGTATGTAATAGATTCTTTGAAATGAAAATGTCACATGTGGTTACATTATATGAGTTTCAAATAGAGGAAGTTGTCAAAGAGGCCATTTTTGCATTTAAACCAGAGGTGTCCAAACTATGGCCCAGGGGCCCTCAGAACTATTTGTGGCCCACATTATCCTGAGAAGTCAGTGTTACCCCTCATTGGTCCAGGAGTGATCCCTCATAGAAAAATTTCAAAGGTAGTCATCTGGACACATGACGTTTTGACTTCCAGACGAAAAACATTTTCAATCTGAGGAGCTGGTCTGAGAAGTATAAAGTGTAGTTTCTCAGACCAGCTCATTCCGATTGAAAATTACTTTTGGATGGAAACCTCTTCTACGATTATCCTGTGCAGTACTTTTTACAGGCAAGTTTAAATTCCTCTGCCATTGTAACCGCTTGGTTTACGACAGACCTGATTTGAAGGTTCCGAGACTGATAAATGCAACTTTTTTTTACCGTATTGACCACAGGTCTGTGACCCCTGTGACCCCTGATTTATACAAAGTAGGTAGCTTCTGGGAATAAAACAGTTCAATGGGCATCTAAGAATTCCTATTGAAACCATTTGACCTGTATTGACTTCAGAGTCACTTAATTTCCCTTTGATTTATTAATTGAATTGTATTTCAACTGTACATAGTTTACTAAAGTGGCATTTGTCTATTATCATGGCTGTGCACCAGTGGCGTGCGGTCAGGGCAATTAAGGCAAGTGATTGACCAATAAAATCTAAAATTACAGTGTCACAACTATATTCAAATTGTTCCAAAATATATAAGTTTTCCCCTCACTACTGCTGCTGAAGCTTGGCTGGAAGTCTTTTTGTGGCCTCTACAGGTTGGTTCTTCTTCTCCCACAGCTGCAGTGTACAGCAGGTTGATTTAGAGGTCTACACTTGTGCTCCGAGGACAACACAGCCTCAAACCACGCTGAATAAACCTGTGTGGGAATCAAGGATGTTTGCAGGTTCTGCCCTAACTGAGCATGTGCAGAGGAGAAGCAAGGCAACAGCAGCGCCAAGTTTCAACACGTGACTTAAAAACTGTCTTTTAGAGACAAGTCCTTGTTTGTAGCTAAGACTTTTTTCACGTTTCTAATGATTAGTTAGAAAAACAGGCAGTCATTTAACAACAGAGAGTGCTAATGTGTGTAATGAATTGATTGGTGAAGTGAGCCTATTCAATCCATCCAGCTGTTTAAACAGATAAGATAGTTTAGCTCAGTAGAATAGGTTTTCACACTTCATGTGGGAGACCGGGATTCGAGATTGGCTTTTGCAATGTAAGTTTTTTTTTTTTTTTACTTTTGCGTGCAACTGTTAGTCATCTCACGCTACTGCGGCACACTGTTTCTATCTGCATTCCCTCTCTTAAAAAGGTAATAATTGGTATAGCCTAACTTGACTTAGATCTTAAAGGTATATTATGTAATGATTTGGAGATATTATTGCATCTCCTGGAAAGTTCCAAAGTATGACATTATGACATTACACGTATTTTTCTTGCATTTATTTCATTACATTTTTTAATGCTCAAAATACCTTGAAAAACAGGCATTCTTACTGTGTGGGGCCACCTCACATTTGACCTGTAACTTGGCCTGGTGGTTCCAAGCAAAGCAATAACATCTCCATGGAGACAAACAAGTGACAGACCCTTCACCAGAAACGTCAGTGCACCTTTAAACATCCAGAGATACTTGAATATGTACCTTTTACTTCTGTAATCCACGTTCCCGTCACTTTTCATGTGCTCCTTTGGCTGTCACACATTTTATTATCTGCTGCATGTTGTGCTTTCTGTTTCTGTCTATTCCCTTCGGTCGCACTTGGCTGAACTTTATTGGGGGCAAAGTAAAAAAAACGAACAATTTTTCTCGCTGATAAAAGATAGACATTACAGTGAAACGCCACTCTTCTTTGGTTTAGGGTCTTTGTGTGCACTCTTCCGTTCTCTCCGTAAACCTCCATGCATCACTCTATTCATATAGAAATACGGTATACAGGGTCTGGACTGAGAATACATGAGGTTTACATTGGGCGTAACAGTCTTCACCAGTCCTATTTTCATCTCACATAAAAAGGTGTGTTCAATTTGAGAAGTCTCTGAACAATAGCCTTGAAACCCTAAAACCTTGCAGGCGTCCAGATTGAACCAGTTTGTCAAAATGCTAGAAGATGTCGGTTTTTTATACGGGTTATATGATGGGCCAAGGGATTTTTGTGAATTTTATTCAATGTTATTTTTTGAGGCATCAAGTAGAAAACTCAAGGCAATCTGAACAAAAGAGTTGAAATATTTACACTTTTTTACATTTTGGGATTTTAAAGGAACTGTTATTATTTATCTATTTTAAATTAAACTGGGTTTTTGTCATAAAAATTCAAATGGTCAAAAGAAAAAGCAACACCAGAGGTCACCAAAACTACATGTAAAATGTTTGTTTAGATTTTTTTATTTGAAAAAAACTAAATAAATATTGGCAAATATTGTTTTCAACAGTACGCAAACTGCATAGACAGCTAGTCGCTATTCCATTTTTCTCCCTGAAAAAAATTGCATACAAAAGGAAGACCAATTACCTACAAATCTGCAAACAAAAAATTCATAAATAGATTAACTTGTTACAATAATGACTATATTAGACTTCCTGCTTCCGAAGAGTGCAGACGCTTCCCTGCTTGCTCCTGCTTGCTTCAGCTGCTTTCCTTATTTATTTTGCTTTTAAATCAGTTTTTGTCTTCCCAAAAAAATTTATTATGACTTTTTTAAGTCAACCAAGGATTTTAAGAGCATTTTTCGAGTTTTAATCAACATATCTGACGAACCAGCGACATGTCCGTGAGAAGAGAAACAAACTCCTGTAAACGCTGTTGGAAATTTCAACAAGAAATTCATGAGCTACAAGCACGGATATTTGCTTTGGAATCTGAAAAAAGGACTGCATGATACAATCCCTGGTGTCATCCAGTGGTAAGAAGTCCACATTTTTTACAAGAAAAACAACTACTTTCAACCTAAACCGGACTGACTCTGTGTCGTTCCCAAAAAAGACCAGGAATAAACATCTTGGAACAAAGTCGGTGCGAAGCCTAATCGATACAAAGATAATGTAACGCCACCTAAAATACAGCTTACACACAGATTTTTACCACTTTCAAAGACTGAAGTAAATGAACAAAGGAAAAATGGGAGACATGACGTGGCGAAAAGGCAGACAGAGACAGAGAGAGAATCTGTGCCTAACATCAAGGTCGTGTTGATTGGGGATGGTGCGATAAGTCACGTGATGCATGAAAAAATTAAAACACATTCTTTTCCCAGCGCCATAGTCACTGAGATTACGTCACGTATTTCTAATGTTTTGGCCAAACATAAAGGAGTTAAACAGCTGATTGTGCATGTGGGCGCAGTGGACACACAACGCGAAGAGACTGAAGTTTTGAAAAGAGACTTCTTGGAGTTATTCGACGAGCTTGATAAAATGAAAAAAAAAACATTCATAAGTGGACCTCTTCCAAACATCGACAGGAAGATAAACAAGTTTAGCCGGCTGCTTCAGCTGAACACATGGCTGTCCAAAGAGTGTGCAACAAGAGGATTGCACTACATTGAGAACTTCTATCTATTCTGGAAACGAGAGGGCCTGTTTAAGAGAAATGGCCCACACCTCTGTAGAGGTGGAGTGAGGGTGCTGACAGAGAACCTGCTCCACACTCTGAGGCATTGGACTGGGCCTGGACAGGGTCCTGAGCAGATAGTTAGAGAAAGAGGAATGAGAGAAGAATTCCTGCTCCATCAGCCAGAGACCGGCCAATGTTTCAACATCAGCAGCACCACAACCACAACCTCCACCAAAGGATTTATTAGCAGCCGCTCCACCACCACCAGCAAAGAATTCAACTTCAGCTGCTCCACGATCACCTCCACCGCCTTCAGCAAAGGACTCATCTGCAGCAGCACAACACAATCTTCACCATGGCTAGCGCAGGAGTCTTTTCAGTTCTTTCCTGCACAGTCCTCATCAAAGGCCTTGGACCATCTGTGGCGGGCCCGGCGTATCCCTGCCATCGCCCCTGCCCTCAGAGTAGCCCTGGATCCCCCCTGCAACATCTACTCCCACTACAGATTCCTCACTCTCCTTTCCATCTCCACCCTCACCCAGGGGCCTCCCCAGCCATCTTGAATATCTGATCAAATCAGGCATTAAGATGGCTCCACTCACGGCCTAATATAGCAAGATCAAGAGTTCTGATACCAACAATGATGAACTCTCCCCTGACTGTTGCTACACAGACAAAAATCGCCCCACCTAAACCCCCCCGCCTTTCACCTGGTCCCAAACTCTCACCGGCTCCCGCAACACCAACAAAAGCCCCCCCACCTATCCCCCTCGCCTTTCACCGGGTATCTCCCATAGCTAGGATGAACTGGGTCTCAGGGTTGCCGGGAATTATAGTCATATTAAAAATCAAAAGAACCCGGGGCCCTGTGTAAAAAGCCTCCCCTAGTGCTATTTTCTGTAGTAACATCACACAGATGGGAAAACAAAATGCGAGTCAGACTGCCCAATCTGAGAAATTTGATTCATATTCCCTGTAAAAAGATAACGCCCAGTCTCACTGAAACTAGTCTGAAACTTGCTGTGCTAAATGTCAGATCCTTATGTAACAAAATTATTCTTAATTAATAATTGTATTTCTTCTTATAATCTTGATTTTATGTTTTTAACTGAAACATGGCTTGATAAAAACACAGGAAATTTAGTTCTAATAGAATCTGCTCCACCCAACTTTATGTTTGAATCTGAAACACGAGAAACAAAAAGGGTGGAGGTGTGTGTGCTTTTGTAGATTAAATAGTTACCCACAGGTTGTCCTTTGGGGTGTTTTCAACATTTGAGTACGTAGCCTTTAAAATTGAGCTAAAACAGTCTCCATCCATTCTCTTCATTGTTTTATACAAGCGTCCTCAGCACTGCCAAAAGTATTGATGATTTTACTGAGATGCTTTCAGTCATATGCACAGACTTTGATGGTTTGGTCATAACAGGTGATTTCAATGTTCATGTTGATAATTTTGTGACAGAATCGCTAATGCTGATGGTTAAAAGTATATAATACATGCTAACAGAGACCTTATTAAGCACTTATTCACATACTATACTATTAGTTAGCCATTAATATGGTGTCCCTAAACTAAAGTGTTACCTTTTTTTTTCTGTAGTGCAATAAGATTTGAGTTGTAGAGATTTAAATAAGTAACTTTTATGACTCATTACTTACACCAACTAACTACAAACGTGTTTCAATGTGCTATTTATTTATTGCAGCTCATGTTTGTAATGACATTGCACATATAGAATAGTTTATTTGGGATTCTCCTGCACAAAGTAGTTTAATATTGTTGTTTATCGTGATATTTTCTGTAACCAATATATTGCACAAAATGTGTTATTGTGACAGACCGAGACAAAAATAGCAATCAGACATGTATTTCATTTTCATTTACACTGTAAATAATTTCATAATATTATACTGTACTATTTTCATCATACGGCTACAATAAACAATAAAATCCTCACTACACAGCTCTCTGTCTGAACACTTAAATTCTCGTGTAATAGCACTCATTAGCTATTAGCTTAGCCATTAGCTTAGCGCTATATGTTCACCGCATTTGGCACGGCTCCAAATTAGCACATAAAAAACAGGCTACATGGAATCCCAATGACGACAGGACTCGTTGGTATTTTGAATGAGGCTCAAATTGAATCTATTCTTTTTTATTTTGTTGTTACAGTATGACAAATATTGTCCTGTTAGCTCGTTGAAGGCCATTGCTGTTTTCTATGTGCTGAGGTGAATTCGTGTGAAACTGTGGCAGATTCTAGCGTTATCTACCACATAGGGAGAACAAAGAAGATTGGAAACGTCTGGGAGCTTAGAGTTGTCCTTGAATATTTGCACTTGAGCAGACAAAAGCAAAACCCAACCGGCGTAGTATAAAACAAACACAAAAGAAATCATATTAAACGTATATATTTTAACAGAACTGACAATGAAGCAGATACATTTTGCAACCACTAATCCATTATGTATGCCTATTTTTAATCAAAAACTTTTTCAAGATACATTAAAACATTTTTTTATAAATATATTACCTTTTAAATATTAAACTAACACATTTTTGAATTGATTATCTTGAAACCAAATCATTTGCTTTGGCTCACCATGAAATAAATAAATAATAATTAATTTGTAAAAACACATATTTTAAATTTTTTATTTGTTTAACAGTGTTTTCAAGAGCCAAATCTATTTAAGTGCAATCACTATTGTTCCATCCATTTTTGAAATCGCCTCAAATATACTATTATTAATAATATATTTACAAGCTAAAATACCTATCTCTGGTAAACATTTCACATCTACATTTGAATGTAGGTAAGTGTGTTGTGTTCTTTATAATTTAAGTTGTTTCTTAATGCATGCTCTTTTGTTTGATTGAATATATGTTGTTTTATTATTGCTCAGTGTTTTGTGTTGCACCTAATGCCGAGTTCCTATGTTTGTGAAGTTTGTTCATTGACAATGGCAATAAACCCTTTCTGATTCTGATAATTGTTTGTTTTCAATATGATTATGATATGTACTGATCAACACTTTTGTGGCAGACTAGATTATGTCGTCATATCTTTTTGATTTTTTGTTCTAATGTTGAACCAATGGAGATTTTAAGATGCTAAATGCTAATTTTGGCATTCATAGAACAGAATAGAATAAAGTTATTGTGTGTCATAGGCAATGATGGCAGAAACTCTAAAGTGTGGTAAATATATTTACCAGTATTGACCCGTACTGTTTTTGCTAATTGATCTCTATGAATATTTGGTAGAAAATGTGTCAAAGGTAATCATCCGGACACAATTTTATTGTATTTGAATACAATGCATTTGAATTACAATAAATTCAAAAAATACCTTTCAAACCTTCTTCAATGTAAAAAAACCCAAAAAAACTATTCCTACTGGAGAAAATAAAATATACTCACACAATAATACTTTCTGCAGCTATTATAATAGATTATACCCATTTGATTCAGTCCTCGACTCATTAGACATACAGTCTTGTCTGTTCTTCCTCCTGATATATTATGCTGCTGTGTAGTGTGCTCAAAAACACAACTTGCAAAACGGAGAAGAACTTAAGAAAATATATTTTTTTGAACATTGCAATAATTATCTCAAACACACCTCTAACGTCACAACAGTTACAAAAAACACTTTTTTACATGACAAATAAAAACGCTCCAGGACCCAAGCTGTAAGTGTGAAACTGTCAGACATGTAAACAAGGACAGGGCACGTTTCAGTTATAACTCCTGCCTTTGGGCACGAGCCCACCAATTTGAGTTCAGGAGTGTATAAATGCTGCTGCTCAAACCAATTCAGATTGAAAATGACTTTCGGCTGAAAGTCAAAATGTCGTGAGTTAAAAAAAAAAGTCCAGATGTTGTTTGGAACCTGAGGGAATAACAAATGATGAAACTTCATGCACGTTTTGCACATCTGGCCAGTAATGTTACATTTCTGTTTAATTCCGACTTCTATTCATTCAAATGAAACAGAAAACTTCTTCCGCTCATAATATACTGTATACACATTTTTTACCCACCATAATTGACCACATTTCAAATTACTTTGCATCCTATTATGAATTCATTCCCACATCTGCGTTGCCCATGAATAATCATATCTCCGTACAGTATCTTCTTCACAGTCTGGTGGATTCAGCGATCACGGCGGCGGCGGCCATGTTTATGTATGAGAAGTTTGTGTATGTGTTACCGCGGAGACAGGTCAGACCCGGAGAAATGAAAGTGTCCCGCTCCGCCATCTGCCCCGCTGACATTTCCCACACCGCAGAGACATACGGGCGTCTGCTGGGCGCCTCCAGGCACCGGCGTAGAGCAGCCAGTGTCACAGAACCATGTGGTGGAGGGCACACAGCAGCGACATGGGGGCATCGCAACGGGACACTTTTTTTAGTCCAGTGTCAGACCTGGCTAGAGAGTATTTATTTATTGTATTTTTTGTATTTATTTATTTTTTAATAGAGAAGGGGGAAAAAGAAAATAATAATAATAAAATAGATTAAAGAAACATTAAATAAATAAAAACACGACAGGGCTGGACAATAGACAGATAAATGGGTAAAATTTTAAAAATGCAAATTTAGGAAAAGTAAGGCATCCAAGAAATATATATATTTTTAAAAAAAAAGTAGAATTAAGGCCCCCCAGGGTCATGATATGAGTCCCATTTTGTCCAGTTTATGTAAAATGTGTCCAAGTTTAGTCCCTATGTAATTTTTTTCTCCCATTGTCAGTATGTCATTAATAGTGTCGGGCCAGTCCTCAGTCGACGGTGCAGTTTGTTATTTATTGTATTATACATTATGTTCTGTTGTTTTTATTGAAGACGATCATATCAAGGATTGTATTATATCTGGAGGACAGCCAGTTCAAACTTGACATAAGGACATCTTATAGTTGTGTCCTTGGGCAAGCTAACCCTCTTAAATAAAGAGAACGGGGTGATATCAGTTTCAATATCAGTATCGACCAGTTTTTGCCGACAAAAAGGGAAGTGGGGGTTTGCATCAGATTTCAGAAGTAAAAATGGAAATAGAAGATTAAATTAAATCTTGCTAAAAGCTAAAAATATGTCTGTATTTTTACACTATCATGCAACAAATGATTGAAAATCCCAGATAAATACTTGCTGTTATTAAGTGAAAAGTAAATTTACTATAATTTAAGGTAGATTAGTGGACTTTGATAAATCAAAATATCTGTATCGGCAAATATCAGCCACTGCAGCAATTGGATCATCCCTAGTCTAAATCATTATTTGACACAGAAAGTAAAATTTATATGGGATCTATCAGTGTTTTGAAAGCTGATAATTAACCTTATTGCTGTTTCTCGTTAGTATCTTCATTAAAAGTGCACTATATGGGGTCTGAATCGTTCTTTCTCCATGGAGATGTTGTTGTGTTGCTTGGAATGTTCTACAAAATGTCATAAAACTTGGCAATCTCCATAGAGACATGCAGGTGACACCATAAAACCATTAAGTCTTGTTTGGCAAAAGAAATGCCTGTAATTGAATAAATGTAAAATAGATCGGTTTACGCCATAATGTGGAAGATTCCAGGCAAAAAAATTGACATATTCATTTGAAAAACGTGTGACGTAGACATAGTGCACTTTTAACACTAAAATTAGAAGCACGTGTAAAGGTAAAATCCAAGCCTTTTCCCCATAGATCACAGACTGTACAGTGTTGGCATGGAGACGCTGCTGGACTATTTTTGGACTTGACTTTTTCATATGATTTGCTTTAGATATGCAAACAGGGCCGTCATATTGGATCAAATTCAGAATATCAAGGAATATGCTAATTGTATTGTTTGGCAGAATTTTGCCTCGAAACTGCCTTGATCCCTTGAAACGTATGATCCCAGTTTCCCTGTTGGGGCTTTTGTTTTTCTTCTGTTTCTATTTTTATTTGTGTACTTGTTGTGGAATGTCGGAATATGAATGTTGGAGTTGACATATTAACCAGACTAAAGGAGATGTAGGTGAGGTGGCTGAGGGTTCATATATTGACTACTTCTATAGCCTAATAATTCTTCCAGTTTAAAGTACCTATGACAGGTTTATGATTTTCTTATTTTGCCTTTATTTTGTGGGCTAATACCTGTTGTAAATATACATTTCAGTTACCAATTAAGTAGCAGTTTGTGGAGAAAAGTTGAAAAATATGATGAAAATGGCAGAAAGTAGTGCTTGCTGTTAAAACTTCATACTTTTTTTGTGACTCTTTGAACCGTAATTACAAAAATAAAGGTGTTTTTATAAATTACACAATAATTTATAAATTATCACACAATAATTTCTGTGTGGATTAGAGGAATTTGAGCCCTGTGTACAACATTGTAGGAAACAGTCATGGAATTTCCTAGAGTGATAATTTGCAATCAGGAAGAATCTAGGCTATAAACCTAAAAAAAACTGGGATAACATTTGTATATATTTTTGTATTCTTTGTCTAAAATCTTAAATATTAATATCTTGACTGTATGCTAGTGGTCCAATCTGTCAGGCACTTTAAACAGTAGAGCTATGTGCCCTATCAACTGTATAACCACAACAATAACTACTGCATCTGCATTTTGCTTCACTAAACTTTGAGGAAAAAAATATAGGTTTAGAGGGAGTGAGAAAGAGATTCAAATTCAAATGAACCCAGTCTCTTGCACATTTTGTTCCTTCTCAAAGTCACACCTTCACCATAACAATATGCAGTTTCCCCTCTCAAAATCAGGCTGTTCCCTTGGTTTCTTGAACTTAAAGTGGCACAAGCTATCAACTAATCAAAATAATTCAGTCACGCTGGAGAAGCATTGATTGATGATTTGTTGATATTGAATATTGCAACATATCACACCGTGTGTACAGTACGTAGTGGCAGTTCTTTGGGTGGGAGGTTTGTAAAAATAAATCAGTCCGAAATAGTTTGACTGTGTTCCAGTACTATTTTTTTGTTGAAAATGTAATTTGTGTGGTTTGTATTGTCAGTGTGGTATTGAAATCTGAATTGAGTATTGAGCCTGACCTTTTCATTTTGGTATCGGGGACAACACCAATGGTTGGTGCGGTATTTCACTCAAATTCATTCAAAGCTTTGACCTCAGTACTTTCACTTGGATGGCCCTAGACAAAGTACTGCAACACAAACTGTTTGAGAAAGTAAAAAACATGTAATTGAAAAGTCCTTTTCAGTGTCAGATACAGGCACGTGCACTCTGACCCCATCCCTAAGCCAGAACATGTTTTTAATGTATTTTTTCTTATCTATGGTTCAACTATTGATCTTATAGAGCTTAATTGAAGACCATTGGAATGCCTATTTTTCATGCGTTAAACCTGTGATACTTTCTGCTTTGACAAAGATTCAACTTTGGTAGAATAAAGTATAAATGTTCTGAATTGCAACTTATACAATAAATAACTTGCAATGGAATGGAACATTTTCTAATGGCCTGCCAAACTTGTATTTAGAATATTTAGCTGAAGTTGCCAGTACCTCTCTTTTGCACTTGCACTCTTTATTCATGAGTCACGTGACATTGTGTGGGTGCCGAGGTGGAGAAGGTGCCTGACAGTGGCCTCAGACTGCCTTAGTGGATAAGGCTTTTAATTCTCTCCTTCTACTTCAATTGAGTTTAAAAAAGTATCGACTCCATAGCTGTACACAACTTTCATAAACATTGAAAATAAGTAAATCCACACAAAAAACTACTACTTTCTTTAATACATATAATTCCATTCTCAAAATCTTTTGCGGAATCCTAAAATTCTGTCCCGAATATTTTCCATGAACACACACATTTCTAACATCTCAGCAATGCAGGAGAGGAGAGCGTAGAAGGCTGAATTATGCAGGGCTTGTTTTGCGGCTTACAAAAGTGTTGACATGTTTACACTATTTTTCTTTTTTGGCTGGAAAAAACGCTGCCTCCACGGCATTTTGTGCTGATAATGAAAAGTGGGTTTGTTTCCGTAATGACTAATGGGACCACAGCTGTCACAATGAGCCAATGCTTATAAGATACGGCCTTCACCATCGTTCCCAAATTAGTAAATACGCAGCTAAGTCAGTATGAATTAAGCAACTAGTGAACTTTTTTGTGAGGAAGGTACCCCAGAGGATTTTTCCTGGAAGGTTCAACAGTATGGCATTAAACTGTCTGTCCTGCATTTATTCACCAGACCCCTGAAGATAGCACGAGCGCTATCAAATCAGCTGATTTCAGGTTATGTCAGGTGTGGAAGTCGGCCAATACATATAAATAAATATGTGAATATAATAAGCGACATTGTTGAAACTTTGCCCTCGACTTTTGAAAAGATTCTCACATTGTAGAAGTGCATTGTAGCTGGGAGCAAGGAGCACCTCCAGGGCCCTCTCACAGGCACTGTTTGAAGACATCTCACACATACTGAATGCACTATTATCATATGTTAGAACTGTGGTAAGCCTCATTAAAATGGCAGAGGTTGGAGCAGGCCATGGGCACAGAGATGCGATGAAGAGTGGAGGAAACCGTGTGCCGCCTTGCCGTGTGGAGGTTAATGAAGCAGGGATGCTAAAAAACACCAAGGACAATTATCCATGCACCAACAGACCTGTATGAAAATTATAATGGGGTTCTAGTTTGCTGTGTCTATAACCTTGGAATTTAAATTTGAATGAGGTAAAAAGTTGGATGTATTAAAATGGCTGGTTACAATCATAGCTTAACTTTTTTATGTAGCTTGATTTTGTGTTTTGTACTTTTGAACATTTTGAACAAGTTAAGGTACGGGTCGGTGTAATCCCTCATTCATCCAGAAATGATCCATCATAGATTTTTTTTTTTTAAAGTAGTCATCTGGACAATGTTTGTAAATCATGACTAAAAATCATTGCAATGGAGGTATTCAGTATTTATGCAGTGAAGAAGGCTGCACTACGCATACTATAGGCGAGAGACCAAACAGCCACTGCATAAAAGACTGTCTCAACACAGGGTAAGTTGTTTGAATTCTGGTTTGTAATCGGTGGTCCACCTTCACCTTAAAGCCAGTCTTGATTTTAAAAACATTGTCCAGATTGCTACTTTTCGGACGTTAAGCCGCTACATTTTTCCCCACGCTTTGAACCCTGCGGCCCATACAACGGTGCGTCTAATTTATAGATTTTTACTGGCTAACGGCCACCGGGGGGCACTCTAGCAGGAAGCGCAATCGTTTGACACACTGTAGAAGAAGACGTCAGCAGACAGTGGGATTACTGTCCAGGGAACACGTGGTGTTTTCTATATTTTAAGCTTCAAAACGCTGTGTGTTTTATTACAATCAGACTCATATTCACTGAGAAATGAGTCTAATGAGGAACTGAATCTAGTCTGCAGTTTAGAACCTGCCGCAGTGACAGGAAACTTTCTTGGGCCGACCCGGACCTGCGGAAAACCCGTGGATCACTACTGTGGAACAATCTTTCTGTGTAAAATCTCATGTTACAGCGAAACACTCACTTGCTAAGCACAAGCTCAGGAGCAGATCAAACAGATGTGAAGACACAGACACAGGTAAATCAGCTCACGCAGAGTAATCAAGGACAGTAATCTGTATGTTAAACTTCAAAATGCTGTGTGTTTTGATATAATCCAACTCATATTCACTGAGAAATTAGTCTAATTACGCCTGCGATGCGCTGCAAGACCCCCGGTTCAAAAGACGCGGGCGCCTGAGGTGTCAGTAAGGTGTGGTAAATTTTGTTGGCACGGCTTTTATTCAGGAGCGCTCTATAGCCCGACATTTTCATCAAACACAACAGAAAAGACACAGAGAGAGGAAGTAAAAGAGACAGGGAAAAACAAAAGTCATCCAAAAAAACGCATACTGGTCTACAAAAAAAGTCCAAAGTTTTTCAAATTTGTCCATCTTCATTTTTTCGATGTGTGTTATGTTTGTTACTACAGTCCCAAGATAGACTTTCCATAGTTGCACAATTGTCAAGGAAAATCGCCATGTGTTAGCAGTGAAGAGAAAAGATGGAGGTAAACTTACCAACAGTTGATTAAAAAGTTAAACTTGTTCATCAGCTCTTTGTGTGCTACAGACTTTTATACTGAATGCCCTTTTTCACTCTCCATTAATACTAAAGTGAAATTGGTCAACGGTAAAATAATATTTACACTGACTCTCTATTTAGTCCATTCACGTATGTAATCGGACTAATGCATTGCGTAAAATGTGTGTGTTTCTACATGAGTAACGAGAATCACATCTCCTGGACATATTTAGAAACTGTGCTGTTGCTATGGCTGCCGGTAAGTCTTCTTTGCTGTTTTTGGATTGTGTTTTAGCACTAAAAGTGTGTCTTTTTGCAACAAATCGGAGACGTTCAATCACATCATTCACTGTTTTTGTGTTTTGTCACTTTTCTTTCCTAAAAAAATGTCATATGTAATCTTGATACAATAGTGACAACAGCAGGTGTTTCTGTGAAATATTAGCCAAAATTGTGTTCCTCATGTCACCGCACAGTAGGCTGCATTCCTTCATTATCAAACCATTTTATTTTATTTCAGTCGTCATAGTTTACCTTCCTATTCAGTTTCAACCACAGACTATATCATTGAATCCTAATAGTTCAGGAGAAGAAAATGGGGGAAAAAATGTCAATAAAAGGAAATTTGCACTCAAACGTATTCTATTTATTACCTTTTAACCATTAACTATACAAATACATTGCTGGATTAAAGGTTCATAAGTAGCCTGTGGTATCAGCATTATAAGTAGCCAGTAGAGGCGCGATACTGTATATATTATATTATATATATTATATATAATATTGCAATTGTGGTTTCGGAGATGTCCACGGCTAGAAATCGAGTATCTATAATTTTAATGATTAAAAATGACCTAAAAAGTGACAGAAATCTCAAGTGTAATTTCGCAAACAAGTGTATAATGTTTTCTGCGCTTTTGTGGTTGATTTGATTTATGGTCCATTCACATTCCACCAAAACATTTTTATTGTGAAGACATTGTCTGAATATTGCTATCGAGATACAACTCTGATACATTAGTATTGTATAGCTACTGGAGGAATTGGCTGTTGGCTGTTGTTGACATTCTAAAACCTTAATCAGTTCAAGTCACTTAATTTTGCCAATGTTGCACTACTTCTTCAGCTTAAGTGCGCCACCCACTGTTTGAATTACAATTTACAAAGTACAACTACGACTCCATGCACAAGACAGGATACAAAGAAAATGTCAAATTACAATCGCTTAGAGTCCTCTGCGTCCCGTCGACAGATCCTATTGACCTGGGCTCTGATTGGCCTGAAATCAATCAGGATCCAACATGGCGTCTGACGGGGAAGATCAGTGCAAGTGCATCCAACCATGGTCCAATCTTTAGAGGGTTCAACAGGGTTCTTTTCTCTATGACGCTGGCTTTGTTTTGTATGTGTGATTAAAGGTGCAATTTGTCATCGTTAAAACATTTTTTAATCACGATCTGTTTGTTTTGTGTACTAATTACCAAGAGAAAAACTGAACTAAAACATAATATGTCTTCTCAAAGGAATTTCTTTTACATTTGCAATTTGAGTAATTTTTCTTTCTGGCATTATTACTCATTATCCTTACTTTTACTTTTTTGTGTATTTTTAGTCAACAAAATGCCTTGCTAGTTGAATTAACTAAATTTATTTTGCTAACTATTTTTTAGCTACTTCATGAACTTTCTTTTCTATCACATTTTCCAAAAACTAATTTCTACAATGTTTACAATGTAGTATGGATACAGTAATATTATACTTATTATTGTACAGGATCTTGTATCTACACTGGAAAAAAGAAAAACACTATCTTAAATAATAAAAAGTTTTCAAAGTGATTGAATTAAGTTAGTCTTATTGTCATTTGAGTATATTTTTACTTTTCAAGTGTCGTAGAATCTCTTTGTTAAGAAATGCTTGTCTTGTTCAATTGGCAAATATACATTTTATAACAGTCAGAATATATTCAAAACAATAAATGCTACTTACTCAAACACTTTTAACTTATGATATACTACTCATATAAGATTTGTAGTTTTTCCAGTGTAGTCTCTTCAATTTCGTTGTTTTTTGTTCTGCTTTATTTGTATGACTTCTAGACTGTCTGTTTGTCGTGTTGTTGTGTCTGTCTTTTGATGTTTTTGTTCTTGTTTTCCCTCACTATTTTATGTTTTGTATTTGTAAAAAAATATTACTTCAACAAAAACATTATATAAATAAATAAATAAATAAATAAATATATATATTATAATATTATATATATATATATATAATATATATATATATATATATATATATATATATATATAAAAAATACATATTAGTCAACAAAATTAAGTGGTTCAGAACAAAATATTGCAACTTAGCAATTTGGCAGTCCACTAAATAATAAACATTTGGTAATAACATTGTTTAGATTATAGTCAATGCAAAAATAGTGTAACAAATACAGCTGTTTCCTCCAGTTCATTTATGCATTTCCACTGCTAACCTATGTCTGAACTCTGTGGGAACACGCAAACCACAGTCCAATAATGCACAGGGGATAAATAATGCATGTCTGTGGTGTAATTAGCCGTGAATACATTGAACCCAATTAGACCCTTGGAGTATTATGGTTAATGTTGCATTCAACTCTTACCACTCGACTTGCATGAACAAAACCATCGATATCAATACGTTTTGTTCCTGTGATGTAATGTAATGCAATCCATTTGTTCTGGTTTGGTCCTGTTTGAGCTCAGTTTAGCTCGGATGTAGACTCGGTTTGGTCCTGTTTAGTCCAGGTTTAGTTCTGGTTGTAATCCCTGTTTGGCCCGTATTTTGTTGTGTTGTGTGAACACACCCTGTAAGTTCTTTTGTAAAATTAAGATATGTTCATGCGTTCAAATTAACTTGGAACATAAGGTGAATTAAACTCTCTCTTGTGAAAAGTCTGTGTAAGCAAAATGTCAGTAGAAGAACTGTCGCTGCGGAAGACAAACATCAGTTCAAACAGGTGTTTTAACCGACGTTGAGCAAATATTTAACATTGAATAAGTGTATATTTAAATTAAAGGTATAACTTTGATCAAACTTGCAAAATGGAATATAATTCAAAATCAGAGAGTTGCAAGTGTAATCAACATTTGTCATCCTTAAAATCAAATTAAAGTGTTTTAATATCTTTGACAACTACTATGGATTTTGATTTGTGCTGTTGATATTTTCCTGCAGAGCTTTCAACCACAAACTCCAGTGAAAGAATTTGATATATTATTTAAAAGACACATATTTTAACCATGTTCTTTCACTGTTTCCTCATCAACAACATACCTGGAGTTGTATTTAGCTTCATTCACTCCTGTTTCATTAATCTTCCTCAAAAAAACTCTCACCTTTTTAAGTTGCTGTGCTGTTTTTAATAATCATACATCACTCGATCTGAGCATTTCTGATGTCAAATTGCATCAATTACAACTGTGCCTGCATTAGCGTGTCGGCGCCAAGCTAGGTTTGTGTAATTCTTTCTGCATCCAGTAGATGGAGCGCTAACTCAATTCCTGATGTGGGAAACGGCAGACTGATAAAAATGTCATTCTATCAATGTTACAGATAATATTATCTTGGCTCCGCCCAAGTCATTGGTCAAGACAGAGCTTGCGGGGTCAGATCCTTGAGGGTTGTTTTTGTCTCTTTCGGAGCTGATTTGATTGTCACAATGTGCGTACGTGTCAATGTATGTTACTGCCTTTAAAAGGATGTGTACTGACATTGTTCTGGGGTTGAAGGAAAGTGATTATTTACTGTGCACGAGTAAATAAAGATCCACCTTTTGAGAAAGACAAACTGTTCATCTCTTTATTTCTTGGTACTCCTTTATAGACATTCCACAACAGTGCTTCTTGTTGTTTTGTTAGTTATGAACTATAAGATGCAAAACCAAAAGGTACAAGAGCATGTTAAAAGGCCCAAAACAATTTGAATAATGCATAAAATGTGTCCTTCAAAATAGCTTAAAAAGGTAAATTTACCACAATAAAGGAAAAGTGCATTTAATCACCAAAAAATGGTTTGGATTCCTTCTTCATTGGCCTACTTTTAAACCAATAT
Organism: Chaenogobius annularis; assembly: GCA_015082035.1. Lineage (NCBI taxonomy): Eukaryota > Metazoa > Chordata > Actinopteri > Gobiiformes > Gobiidae > Chaenogobius > Chaenogobius annularis. Next base: position 177,243 of record BJKM01000582.1, on the reverse strand, counting down.
TTAAACCAAAACAATGCCTTCCTCGAACTATAAACATATTCATATTGTCCATATCCCATTGCCTCGTATAGAAATGAATAAGAATAGGCTTCATCCATCATTCCACATGTAACTCCTGGAAGGGTCTATAAGTACAATGTTGATCCCATTCCGACATGCCGACTTGGAATTCCGCTGGCTGTTGTCTGACAAGATCCGAGCAGGAATTGCCAAAAGGAGCAGGGCAGGGAAGCGCGGGGATTATGGTAATGCCGAGGTGACAGCTGTGCAGCCGCCATCAGCAGCTGCAGACGCTGACGGGATGAGCCATGGAGCCGGGCCTGGGATGTGTCTGTCCAACGCCCCACTGACGGAGACAGGGGAGAGAGGAGAGGGAACGAAGAGGAAGGAGGGAGGCAACATAGTTAATGGGGTTGTTGGGATGGGTTTTCAGAATGTACAGTTGTCCTTTTTATTGTTACTGCACCATTTTAAAAGTCTATATATTCACTTATCTATATATATAGACTCAGCATCTACTTAGCATTATGTTAAAGGTGCGGTACCAGGTTTTACTGTAATTTTAAACTCTTTGCGGTGGTCTAAATGTATTGCTCACTCACCTAATGCATTCTGAATATCCTTATTATTGACTTTATAAGCGCTTTTCCCATTCTTCAAACGCCAGAACAAAGTTTACTGCCTACAATCTTACAAACATTGGTGTATTAACAGCGCACTCTGCATTACAGAGAATAAAACACTATATGTAGATGCAGACAGCACACAGTTGTCTCATTTTGAATATAATAGGTGCTTTTACAATATATCTGCACTGGGGCAAATCTGATTTTACTTGTTGCATGAAAACTGTGCTGCCCTTTTGTCATTTCCGCATGATTCACTCTCTGCCATGTCCAGCAGGGGGTGACAAATACTACTCCGCCTTTAAAGTGTGGTAAATGACATGCTTTTCACTTAAAAATGTTATTATGTGCGGTAACAGTGCAAAGATGTCCAAAGTTAGTATGTGAACAAATCATAGTACGGCTATATCCACAAAGCAAGTATGACGAATTCACACTTCCAAAACATCAAATTTGAGACTGAACGAAGTCTAAAAACTCAAGCTCAGAACTAGAACACGACCAAACCGAGCCTATATCAGGACAACACCAGGATCAAACCAGAATTAAACAAGGAATTTTTGTGAACACACGCATTAGTTTACAGTGTGACTATTGTACTTGATATTACAGTCACGCAAATGTTTATTTTTGACAATTTATTACCACTATCAGGGTTAGGATTAGGGGCCGTTAATTTGGTTAAAGCATAAGACATATCTTGCCCCCTCATAATGATTTAACTGGTTGCTATCAACATGTCACTGTAGAAAAATCGTGACTCTGTTAATGATGTTTTATCCATTGATGCAAAGACAGCATTCAGGCCTGATAAGCAGAATGCAGAAAGTTACTGTGGCATTACAATTTTGCATAATGCGGTCATCAATAAGAACTCACTTATTATTATTTTTACAGTCAGTGTCAGAGAGTTTGTCACGCTAATTATATCATCATCTACAAACACAGTACATATAACGTTTTCAAGACACTGTATTTTCTTAACTTGTGATGGCGGCTTACAACTTTTTTTGAAGGTTCCATTTTGAACTTTTCAAGTAGTTTTACGACACCATACTTTTACTTCTACTTGGGTAATATCATCATAAGTGACAGGACTCACAGAAGTGAATGCTTTGTTACTCTTCCCACTACAAGTAAGTCTATAATGACAAAAGCTTCATGTGGACAAAGCAAAATTATTTGTACATTTACGTCCAAACTCCATACTTGAGTATTACCTTTTTTTGCTCTAAAAGCCCTGTAGTGTAAATAAAATAAATACAATACATTTTATAAATAGAAAAAATACATTTTGCAGGAATTTTATTATTATTTTTTTTCTTGGCTTACATCTACACAAACCTGATTCTTACTTATGTCACCTGCTTGTCTCCATGGAAATGTACTTCCTTTGGCTAAAATATTCCACAGTATGGCAAATAACATGTCTATCTCCAAGGAGAATGTTTTGAAGTATGGTTTTAACTTTCTATTTCCATAGAATCATGCAAGTTACGTTCTTTATTTGTGATTACACATACAAGATGTACAACTAAATTAGGTCAATCTTGAGTGCATGTCTTGAATACTCTAGCCACATTTAACAACTCTCTCCATTTTTAACTATATAACTAGTAGCTTTCACATTATCCACCTCAAACCGCACTTGTGCTTTTGCTTCCTTGGCAGTAAACTTTCAGCTTGCTCTTTCTACAGGTCTGCGTCTTCTCCCTGAACCACTGCACACTGACTAACCCCAGCCTCACAGTTTCCAATGTTTGTCTCGTGTACATTTCTCAACATATTTCTTGCCGTACAAGTACAGTAACTGGACATATTCAGTGATGTTCCCCACATCTGGAGGAGAGTGTTCCATTTGGCTGCAGACAGAGGAATGTTAGCAGGTGGGCCCTCTCCAATAGTAGCCCACCTGAGATTGCCTGTTTATTTTCTCATGCTGATATTACAGTCTGGGAAAATCAGAGGCTGCGACACTCAAAACATTTCAGCAGCTGCACACCAGATCCAACTGTGCAACTTCTGCTACAGAACTTTGAGAACTTGATTAGAAATGTAGATTTGAGAGGTGAACTGTACTACTACGTTCTTCCACTAGGAAATTACGAACCAATAACGTTTTTTCATGCAGAATATGAACAATAAAATGAGTATGCAATAAATTGTGATGATACATTATGTATGGTTATAAATAATCATATAAATAAACTAAATGCTACTAGCATTGTAGCAGTTGTAGTAATAGTAGCAGTAGTAGCATACTTTTACTTTAAGTTATAATGTTTTTTTGCCACCTGCCTCCATATTGGTTCGAGTTGTTATTTAAATAAATGTAAACTTCAAAGGAAAAATGCCATAACTGCTCAAATTATCAGTAATAAATCAGTTTTTGGTGATTTTTGCTTCTTGGATTAATAATGTCTCTTTCTGTAATTCATGTAAACTAGGGAAAAGTCGGTTGATAGATCTGTGGCGGCAAATGTTAGTTGTTTCCATGCAGGACTTACTCAAGGAGTTGGTTGAGATAAATCACTCAGGCTTTGAGATTAACTATGACTATTTTGGCCCTTAAAATACTACGGCTCAGTGGGTTGTTCCTTTTTATAACAAAAAATATTGTTGGCTATTGAAAATGTCTCCTTTTTGATTGCTTGTCTTTTTTACTTTGAACTTTTTGAACTTTGAATGTCCATTGTTGTGTCCTTGGGGAAATCTTTAATTAGGACTTTTTGAACGTTTAACCGTGTTTAAACATTGTCCCCTATAAAATAAACATACCAGGAGTTATAGCTTCATTCACGCTTGTTTCATTAATCCTGTTTACGAGGGCATCTTGGTCTGAGCCTCACAAAAATACTCAGTTTCAATTTTCCCCGATGTGTGACGTCATATGTAGAGCTCTGAGATCTTTTGTGCTGTTTTCAAGTCCATAAATCCCTGCTAGAGTTGTTCTGAACATTTCTGTCATCAAATCGCAACTGTGGACCTGCATTAGCATGTCAGGGCACGCTAGCTTTTGTTTATTTGGTGTGTCTTTTTGAATACATGCATGATTTTAAAGCCCCAGTGGGTACATTTTAGGCCAAAATTAAACTAAACAACATCTCAACAAACTGGAAAAACCTCTTCTTGCTTGTTTCCATAGAAATGTTGGCTATAATATTCCACAGTATTTCATCTCTATGGAGAATGTTCATAAGTATGGTTTTAATTCTCTATTTCCATGGAATCATAAAGGTGATGTGCCACCCCCAGAAAGTTACATTCTGCTGCTTTAAGTTCTAAAACATGAGATGCCAAAGTAAAGGGACTCAAGAGCATGTTCAAAGGTCAAAAACTGTACAAATAATGTATCATATTTGTCCTTCAGTAAAGCACGTCCATAATGAGTTCATTATTATTACACATGATTCAGGCTCAGTACTTTAACTGCTAAACCTGAATTATTCTTAATATACTATTTTTTCATGATGAATTCAGTCTTTTTTTCATGCTTTATTACGACATTAAAAGCATAGTTATTATAAAGTGTTACCCAAATCTATGTAAAATATGATTATGATTCAAAAGGGAGTAAATTAGTTCTTGACATTAGGTTAACGTGGGTCTCCTCTTTTCACCAGCTTGCCCCCCACCCCACCCCACTCCCATCATCCCGTCTCTGATCGATTGACACATCTGGCTACACCATTGATCCACATTAGGCCCCTCTCTCCTCCGTCTTCTGGCTGCGCTTTGATTCTTAATGCTCTGCTCGCTCACCCCGCCCCCCCTGTTCGCTTCTTCTCGGTCCCCTCCACTCTTCATCTTACTCTCCTTTATCCCTTGTTCTTTGTCTCACGCTGGGTCAAAGCCCGCGGGCGCCGAGCAGTGGATTATTGCACATCTGAAAATCTCATCTCTTTTGGTCTTCTTTGGCCCTATTAGCTCTGAGATTGAAGATAGGCCCATTGGAACATACACAGTGGGTCCCAGATTGGCCCCGTGACAATAAGAGCATAGAAAATAGTAGTTTGATTGGACAAAAATGTACAGAACAAACCAAAAAGCTAAGACAAAAACTCTGAAAGAAATTGAGTGGTCCAAAAATTCAAACCCAAAAATTAAAATGTCAGTTATATGCATTTTCAAGCTAAATGAAACGTTTTTTCATTATGTAAATGTCCTAAAGTGATTTCAGTCCAATACTTGGTGGATGGTTCTGTCGTTTCTAAGTAAAAAAAAAAGTAGATTCTTCAAGTATCCATAAATATTTCCATTGTTGTGAGTTTAATGTCCCAGATAAATGTTTTAAAGTTAAAATGGAATTATTGATGAGTTGAAGACTCATTCATCTCAGTTCAAAACATTGCTTCTTATTTCCAACTTACTTCTTTCTTTTTGTTTCATTTCTTTTGATTGAGGGATTTTAAATTGTTGTAGCCGTTAGTTATGGGAGGAAAAAACATGATGGAACCCTTTTGAAAAAGTGTTATGTAACTGTTCTTGTGGGAGTTGCACCACCTGCTTCTCTCCATTGAGATGTAATGGCTTTGCCTGTAATATTCTTCTGGAGATATATCAGTTCCAGTATCAGCAGATATTGGAGGATTTTCATCGGTATCGGCTGATATTTTGAATATCAGTATTATGGACCTGGTATTCTTTCAGTGGTACCCCAGTCTCTGTATGGCCATGTGTCATTCTCAGTTTGTCCTCAGAAGAAATATATAATAAAAATAGAAATAGAAGAGCAATATAGGCGACTCGTATGGTGATATGTTTAAAGTATCATGCAACTGATCAATTTATATACCAGCTTGTGATCTTTACTTCTATTTAAGATATATTTGGGGCCTTGCTTGGACTATCCATATTTATCTATGCTTTATCTTGCATATTTTAAAACAAATAACATAAATTAATAAATAACAAGGGGGTTAGGGTACACTTTATGGTCGTCCTTCTTTTGACCCATCCTTCATGCTTACCGTGAGTGGGGTTGCCTCTCCACAGATCTGACCTGTAACTCTACCTGCTTGTAATTGTAAAGTGAATTATTAAGAATTCTGTTCGGATGCCAATAACTCCACAAATCTCTGCTGGAGAACTGTGCTTGTTTTTTGATGTTAGCATAGCTTTACAATCACCAATAAGTCCATAGATCTCTTGTTCTGTTTTGGACAATGCGTGCTAATGATGGTCGTTAGACTTTGAATTGGAATGGTGGGTTGGATGTTTCCAAAGATAGCCTCTTATCTTGGTTGTACATTGCAATTTGAAGCTATGTGAGGATAGCGCACGTGCGTCTTGGTTCTCTGTCCAATTCATTGTTCCGAGGCGGCGCAGACTGCCAATTTCACCAACGCAATTATAGTCATTGTGCAAATATTCATGGGAAGAACAAGGGTATAAATAGACTAAATTTGAAGAAAGGCCAAGGATTTTGAAGGATATGGCCAGAAAAACCAATTTTAATGATGTGGTGTTCTCTTGATTTTGTGAAAGCTTGTTTCCAGTCTTCACCACCTGTGAGGTGAAGTGGCTGATTGCTGGTTTGTTGGCTGCATCATTTTAAAACCAGTTTTGAGCTGAATGACTATAATCACTGGGCTAAGTACACAATTATAAGACCATGCAGAGTTATACCTTAACATACATTTTACAGGTTTTCTGGTGAAAGGTCTGCCATTATCTTCATGGAGATGGTATTGCTTTGCACGTTATGGAACACAGTATGACAGTAAATGTATCTGAAGAAGTCCAAGAAACACATATTTTCATCATCATTTAATATTGTCAAAAGAAGGCTTTTTTCCACTGGTTCACTTTGAAGTGGATTTGGACAGTCCAAAAGTATCTCCATTGTCTTTAGCTAAGGAGGCGGGAGAACGCAGAATCAGGTGATAAACTGCCGTATTGCTAGTGATGGAACTTATGTTGAGCCGACATGCTGAGCAAAACAGTGCGAGCGCACATTAGCATCAACCGTCTCCTGTTCAACGCACAACTAGTAGGAACCTACCGAAAAGGTCCAAGTAGTAGTAGGAACTTCCAGTTCCTTGGCTTTAGGTATCTGCATCAACGTGCGCACACAAACGACAAACAGCGCACACGCCAGACAGTGCGCACAAACAGTTAAACAGTTTAACTTAGAATTTAGGACATTGTCCTCCATGTCCAAACAAAGCGCTGTGTATTATCTTCCCGTAAACAGAAGAGCTGAAGAAACAACAGAATATACAGTCTCCATTGAAGAGCCGAGTGTCAAAAGTCTGCGTGTCATGCTTCATGATAAATCCAAATCCAGTTCCCGCCTGCAGTGTCCATGTGAAGTTGAAGACACGGCTAATATGATCCAAACTTCGCCATAGTCCTCGTGCTTGGTCCATGTTAGAGTGTAATCTCACTGTAAATGTGGTCAAAATCCAGAGTGGAGCACGTCTGCGTAAAGATGTGGCCGGGGTCCACGTAATGTTGCAGGAATCTTTTGCTTCTTGCATCAGGTAAACACTTTGTTAAAGCATGAATTAAAAGTAGCGCTGTGCCGGCCTTCGATACACCTGCAATAAAAAAAAAAAAGGGAAACTTAAACTAATACATGGTTGTACACATGAGCGGCATAAATCAGTGTGTAGCTCTCGTTCACTTGTTTGCGCTGTGGTTTTGAGTTATAGCCGGACAGACATCATGCAGGTATGTTTTAAAATATGATTTATCACAGTTACAGCATGATTAAATAAGAAAACAGTTTTAGCACAATTTTGGTCATACATTTACACTCAGAAAAAAGAATAGTTCAGGAACCGGTATCAAAAAGCAGCATACGTGCGACACGTGTATATTATAATGTCATATTTCCAGTCCATAAGGGCTCTAACATTATCCAAGCCCAATGCATTACATGAAGAGATGTTAAAACGTGGCCTAGAGGCGCAGAGAAGTGAAGTAAATGGGGAAAAAGCTGACAATAAACCAGAAGTTTGTTAAACTTGCTGACTTAGTGGGAAGACGAACTTACTCTTACTTTAGAGAAAAAGGAGGATGTATGGTGTCTGAGAATGTTATTAAAAAGTTACTCAAGTAAATCTGCTTAAGAAAATGTACTAGCCCACCCTTAGAGTGGCTGCTTTTGTTTAAACTATATAAAGGGGATCATGGTTATTGGATTTATTTAATGCTTATAGCTGTAATCTCAAATTCTAATTTGAACTCAGAACTCAACCCTCTTTTCATTCTGAACCCAATATTCTTTTCTTTTTTTTTACACTAATACAAACCCTCCTTTGAAAAGAATCCCTTAGAATGCCTTCTTCCCTCTGATCTGCCTCTGCCTGTCACATATCCACATGTGCCGTCGTGAACAGCCATTTTTGCGGTCAGTGGATTTGCTGTGACTTTTGTGTGGACAGATCAGGAGGCGGATCGGAGCCAGGGGCCATGTAATTGCCCTTCCTTCTCCTCTGCCCGGGCCTTCTAATGACCAGCGGCCATGTGAAACCGCAGTTAGCAGGGTAAAGAGAGTGTGGGTCAGAGGATTGCCCGTTAAGACACGGCCCATTGGAGGAAATGGCTTTAAACAGATGCTGATGGTCAGTCTATGGCGGCCGAAACATTGGGCAGGACAGTTAGAGAAATTATCTCTCAAAATACAGTGATAATGTGTAACATATAGAGCTGGCCGTTACTGTTTTGAAAGGTAAACTTTTTAGCATTTTAGTGCATAATTCATATTAGATGATTATTCCAAAGACATGTAAATATCCATATCAAGCATTATCCGAAGTTTACCACTAACGCATAGTTATCATAAAATGTAAACATTTTACACTAACTTTTAAGGCAGGTAAATTAGTTTTAAGAAAATTAATTAGGTGCACATTAAGCAAAAAATATCCTCTTTAAAAGCCACTTGTTTTCCATGCACCTGAGCAAAATTGGTTTGGCCCCAGCACAGACAGGTTGTAAAGAAAGCTCTTAAGTCAAAATAAGACCGACTGTGTGTTATTTGCATCGTATTATAAAGTGTTATATTCTCTGAGAATAAGGACGTGCACTGTTAGCCATAGCATGTTGTTAGCTTTACCATGACGGCAAATCTTGCTCTGGGCTCTGAAAGTTGTAAAAAGCGCTGATAAACTCATTGTGTTGAATTATTAGGAGGCTGGGCATGTATTAAAAAGTGTAGAATACGTTTGGACTGCTGGATTTAAATGGAAATAGTTGTGTTTTTCCACGTTTTTGTTAAAACAGTAAAAATTCACAGTGCTTTTTAAGGGTCTGTACCCACCTTAAAACAATGAGTACTGGTATGAACTGTTAGCCCCGCCCACTTAGTCCCCTTTCTCATGCTGAAAGTTGCATCCTAACAGACAAACATCTGCTTGTTTATGGCCGTTGTTGCCTTATGCTTCTCATATATATATAAAATTAAATTTTGCAATTCAATTGCAAAATATTAAAAAAAATAAGCAATATACGTTTTGATTCAGCTAGAAATTCAATGAATGTGACTACTACTAGTGGCAGCATCAGTCTACGTACTGTATATGACCTGCTCCAAAATCCACTTAAGAAATCTCCAAAGAATCCAACGCCGTACACTTGGTTCAAATTGCATTAATGTATCAGTCCTTACCATGCAAAAGGAAAAGTGCTTATAGGTGAGGTTTCCCAGTGCGGCTTTAATCAGACCTGGCACCTGAGTGTGGACTAAGTGACTCTTAGTGGCTGGATGTGGTCCAGATTTAATGCGAGGTGTAAATGTACTGACACTCTGAAAGCCTTTTGCACTAATGAGATCTTTGTGGATTATTATGGTAATCACAGCAAGTTTTCAAGTGCTAGCTCCAAATCTGGGCTCTGGTTTTGGCAAACTGTAATCTTTTTTTGTCCTACTTAAAAATATTATAGTAGCGTTATCCATAGGTTTCAGAATGATGAATAATTAGGACCAATGCAATAGAAATAAACAATAAAAAATATTAATTTAAGCTTCATTGTGGATTTTTGTTATAGTTTTTGTCAAAATGAAATATTTACTAAATACGCTGGACCTTTTTTGTTTAAGTAAAAGTGTGATTACTCTATTCATTTTTGTGTAAAGTTTTATTGACTAAAACTAAACTAAAAAGAAAGAAAACAATTTTGCAAAATCCTCATTAAAACAAACAAAGACTAATTATCTGTATTTATTTTTTAAACATTAAGGCCATTTTCATGTGCAAACTAACAATATAATATTTTGCTCATAATAATTATCTGCAATGTATACGGTATGCTGTATTTGTGGTAACCATAATATTCATATGTCATAATATTTTCTTTGGTAATGTTCTCTTCTCTCTTTCTGAAAGTACACACATTTTTAGCGCTTTTACAGAAAAAGAATTTCCATTAATTACATTTTACACGGCTAACCGCTTTCAACAATTATAAGTACGTCTTCCCAAATTAAAGGTCCACTTTCCCCACAATGTTTCATAGTATGTTATTAAATCTATCATTTATAACAACTGTTTTTACTGCTCAAAAATACCTTGAAAAATGTGTTTTGGGAATGTCCAACTGTTCTTAAATATTGGACTGAAAATGAAAAGCACTGCAGACTGTTTTGGACATTGGCACTGGACTTCAGCACTATGTATTTGGGCCTCAAAACTCCTGCCATGGACACAACAAATGGATACCTTTGGAGCATACTTCTGGCTGCGTTCACAACGAAATGGATGACACAAACTGAACCAACGATCAAGGACTGGACTGATGTAGTATTTGACATTCGATAAGTGGAAAAAATAACTTTTGCACACATTTGAAACTGGACACATTTGACAGACTTTGGACTAATTGGGATGAATATGCCGGACTACACACTTTTTTGTTAAAAAGTAATAATTGCCACAGATCTGACCTGTAACTGGTGGCGACAAAAGCTGCCACTAGAAAAGTTACATAATGCATCTTTTACTGCTGCTTGTCCGTGCAAAGCCATTTCATAAATTGAAACCGAATGACCTTTTCTTCCCTGCTCCAGTATCTCAATCATATTTCATCCTGTTGTCCAAAATAACTGAAAATGGTTTCCTTTCTTCCATTGCTTGGGATGATAAAGTCTTTTTTTCTATGTGGTCTGCTCCGGACACTGCTCCCTAGTATGTCTTGTGGCGACAGAGAGGAGATGGAACGCATTTCCCCCATTTTCCCTCATTCGAACTCAATAGCTTCCTTGTCTCTTCAAAGTCTGTTCATCCTCATTTGAAACTGTGCGACTGTGCCTTCTCTAACAACAGCCCATGTGCGAATGCCCCCCCCCTCAATAGCTGATTGATAGCGCTCCACTGAGTCGCAAACGGAAAGGTCTCAGAAAAAAGAATGAAGTTCGTGGTTGGTAGTTAAATTCTCAATGGGCTTTTGTGGAGTCTTGTAGGAGCCTTGACCGCCATGTTGATTTTTGAGTTGTAAAATCTACTAGGGTCTTTGTGGGATAGCAACAAACATGAAAGCCACAAGAAGGGGATTGTGGTCTACAGCGGAGCTCACTTGTGGCATGTTTGATAGAAGTCTTTGGGTTCTTCAACATCGTGAAAGACTGTATATTGTACTAGGTTGTACACAAATAATTAAAAAAGACAATTTATGAAGACTCGTGAACACTTCTAAACACCTGCCACTTTAACTGCAACTATTCACCACTCACTGCACTGTCACTTTCTGCACTACAACTGTAAATTTAACTGTAATTCTCATGTACATAGTAATGCCTATTCTATACTACAGTCATTATAAATAGCCTCTTAATGCATGCCCTGTTTGATTTCCTATATGTTGTTTTTATTATTGCTCTGTGTTCTATGTTGCACCTTAACGCCGAGACAAGTTCCTATGTATGTGAATTTTGTTCATTGACAATGACAATAAACCCATTCTGATTCTGAGAAGACGATCTTTTGGCACTTGTGTAGTTATTGCTACAGTCTATGGAGGTTTTTGCAATTCGTCAACCTCAATTTTCAACACAATTTGGAAAGACTGACATAATATCGTCTGAATATTGGCCTCTAAGTGGTAGATGACCAATGAGCTCCTCTGTTTCACATGCTATAAACAAATTCGATTGCACGGTTCTGTTTGAGTTTGACACGAGCAGCGGCCGGACTCAGTTTGTAAAAGAATTGAAGTCGTGTGTATCTGGATCCCAGGCAACCCATACTTGGCACTAGGGCCCTGCAAGTGTCATCTTCGGGGGGTAAAGTGGGCGTGACTGCGTACAATAATTTGGGGCGGTATTGTATTTATGTGCCTTCATGCCTTACTTCAATCGTAATGTTTTAAAAAAGGGAATGACTGATTAGTTTGAATAGATTCTTCAATGTAAGATATAGAACTTGTAACATTGAACCTATTTATTTATTTAACCTTTTTCAATCCACAGTCCATGAGTCAAAGGTCCAAGTACTCAAAATAAAATGTCATTTGTGCTTTTTTAAGTTATCTTTTTGCAACAAACCTATTATGTTTTTGGAGAAATAAATGACATATGTATTTGTAAGATTACTGTACATGAGCATAGTCTTGTAAACTCTTGCAATGGAGTCATTTTGTAAGTCCTGCATTTCATTTTGGCCGAGCTACTTTGCAATCCTGACCCCAACTTTCTTGCGAACATAAATCCGATATTGTCAATTTTTATCTGCCATTTCCACTTTGTAAACGGACTCCTTCGAACCCCCATTCGTTTGGACCTGATTACTATTGACTGGCATGACATTGCATAAAAAAAGCAACCTCTCAGCTTGGCTTCCGTACATCCTTGGCAGGTCAGCCCTTTAGTCCATTGATGCGTGGTCGTTTCCTGCCAAGTTGGAGTGGTTTTAAAAGTTGGAGGGTGAACTGGCTTTTGCAAATCTTATACCCCAAAAGTGTTCGTTCTTGTCCCGTTGAAAAATCCAGTTCTCGTTGACAGAATGTCTTTTTGGCAATGCCGTTTGGATGGAGGCTATCAGACTGATCGACTTTTGAAAATGATCCAATTTGATTCTAGTCGCAAATCAAACAAAATGGGCACTTAGTTGTTTTATAGACTGGCTTAAGGGGATTTTTACACTGGATGCTGTCGCATGGCAAAAAAAGAAAATAATTGATTGGATAAAGATTGAGAAACCAGTCATTTGTTTGTGTTTCTGGCCCTGAACGTGTGTTAATCTTGATTTATTACCGCCCGAGTAAAACCCTAAAAAAGTACCAAGGAAAATGTCAAAGTGCAAGAACAATTCATTTTTGGTTTGGTAAAAAAGTACCATTGTAAGAAACACTTGTTTAGGACTTATTAGAAAATAATAAACATCTTAAGAAAAGATAGTTCTACACGGACTAAAAAGCAGTTTTTGGAGGATAGGCTCCAGTCACCCGCGACCCCTGACGGGAACAAGCTGTTCAAGCTGAAAATGAATGAATGAATGTATGAATCTACTTTCTGGCATATTTTAGTGGCGAGACTTTTCCCTCGTTCTCCATTTAAACTAACAGAGTTCCCACTGGACCGGAAGTGGATTACAACTGATTTTTGCCACTGATCCGAGGCAAAAAGAGGAAAAAGTGGGCGGGGCGGAATAAGGTCAATAGGGTTTTGGATCAGGCAGTAGTGAGTCACTGACAACATATTAAAAACTTACACATGATGGGAATACTTTATCAGAGGACACTTCTGTGTGTAGGGATGTGTTTGTGTGTCATTGCTAACACTAATACTAATTTTGAGACATGATAAATATAAAAAAGATAAATGCTACAAACTGAAGTAATCTACTCTACATTATTTACAAAATACAGCATTAGCTTTGAGACACAGTGAGCTTGCCAACACACTGCTGTCTGACTGCTGAGTCTAGTGAAGGTGGACTTATGAAACACAGAGGAGCACTTCTGGATTGCCACTTGATGACATCACCAGGTGGGGGCAAACATTTTAAGCTCTCAAGAGGGAGACAGACTAATTATAATGGATTTCTGCAAATGGTTTTGAGAAAAAACCTCCGAAAATGGTTGATTTAGGCAAGCATAAGCCTTGAAATAGTCACTTGCAAAATGAACACACTTGAACCTTGTTGTAACCATTCAATTGACACAGGAAACCGTTTTTAATCATCTCCCTCTACAAGTTTGTTTACCTCCTTAATCCCCGTGCAAGCTTGCTTCTGTTAGTGTTGGAAAAATGAGCACTTTTTCTCGATGGCGTAGTTGTGTTTGGCTTTGTAAACAGCCAAATTGATTCCAACCATGACTGCCTCTCTTTATCGCTTTTGAAGATTACGTTTTCTACTACATGCTCGGAGAAGAAGAGGAGCATCCTAATCCAAATGCGAGCGACCGGCACTTTGGTTATTTTGTAAGTTCTGTCAGATTTTCGCAGAAGTATCTCATTAGGCTCGGGGCAGCTGTGCAGAGGCGGACAGGCTGCGCCGTAGACACCAGTTGACTCATGTGCTTTAGCAGGCGAAAGCAGGAACACCAGTTACACAGCACATGACAAAGATTTCTCACTAAAAAGAAAGTTGAATCTTTGCTTTGATGGGTATTTTTTGAGAGATTTACAATTGCCGGAGACTGTGGGGAAATGCAATTAGTGTTGGGCTGACTAATTGGGACTAGTCGACTATGAAAAAAATCATCATAGTCGTTACCTGGACCGTGGAGCTCCTGCACCATGTGACAAAATGCGTTGAGGATGCCACTACTGCAGGGTAACGGCGTGGCAACTACACTGACATTTTGTTTATCCTTGTCATTAAATTAAGACATAAATAACAATACATCTTGAAAACCAATCAGATGAAACATTAGAGACATACATTTGCAAAATCATTGGACATTTGACTCACTTTCCACCTTCTAATATCAACAAAAATGTGAGAAATACACTTTATTATGAAACCTTGTACATATAACGTTTACTGACATTGATCATTACAATTATTGAATCTTGATAAAATAGTGAAAAAAGGTTGTACTGTGACCAATGTGGAGCTAATGGAGAGGCTAATTTCATCATGTCAATGTAAGAAACACATGAAAATCATTGGTCTAACTTTAGTTTGTGATTATATTATTACTGCATTATTATATATTGTCAATTAGGCAAACCGCATCAGTGATCGTTTCTCTTTAAACTACTCTCGCTCTCTTGATTACTAGATTAATCGTTTCCAATAGACAATTAATAAGGATTTTGATTCGTTTTGAAAGAATTTTTCCCCAAATGAAAACCAAAACAAATACATGAATACATTTGTAACTTCATTGATGTGAGGCTTGACACACTACAGTCCGTTCAGTGACAGAAATGCACTTTTCTGTCACTCTTTAGCCTTGTCAATCCGGTAAAAAGCTCTGGTTTTCTTCTGCCCTTGATAATATGTACACCCCGAGGCGGAAAAGTAATCCACAATCTCTGGAACTCTGATAAAGCTTGATAATTGCGGTTGACACGGTTAGTTTCAATGTAAATTCCCCGCTAACATCACTGCTACTGTGTGGATTTTAGTGGTGCATGCTGGGATAGAACAACGACAACTGCAGGAGCTCTATACACACACACATACGAAAAGACCCTTTCAGACGCATGATTAAAGCTAAATGTTTATTGAGAACTACTGAATTAATACCTTGACCTCACTTTTAAAGCAAGAAGTTTCTAAGTCTGAATCACTCTCAATAAACTCTTTGTTCTCTATGAAATAAGTTTGGTTCATGCTTTATTATTGAGTGTTACCAACATTTATTTGTCTTATTGTGAGTCCCTTTTCTAGAAATCCTATGTAACTATAAAAGCAGTATAATTTTGGTAGAAATTTACAGACTAAATGTTTGCCTCTTTTTAAAAACGTTCCCACAGAACACACTTCAAACACCCGTTTCTTTGCCTTCTGCTCCGGTCGTTATTAGCGTTGGCACATGGCTCGCTGCGACTGCTTGGGTACTTGTCTTCTGTTCCACTTTTCTGGACGTGAACAGGTTTTTGGTCATCTGCTCCTCCAGGACTAGAACTCCCCAACTCCTCTCCTCCAGTGTTGCAGTTTTGAGTGCCCCTGCGAAGACTGCTCCAGCGCTGGCTTGGTTTGATGGAGCTGTGTGGTGTGGGGACGAGACAGAGAGCTTTCATATCTTGCTGTTTGTGTTCTCTGCTTGTGCTGGAGCGCTCCAGCTCGCACTTTCAAGTGGCCAGTCTCTTTTTAAGCCGTTTAAGAGCAGCTCAGCGTGGCCTTGAGTGTATGGAAAAAGAAAACATTTATGCAAAACATTTAAAAGGAAACAATCTTATTTACGTGCAAGTGCTTTGTTCCAATGGTTAAATGAGCAATAAAGAGGTCAGTTAGTTTACAAGTCGGTGTAAGCCTGCATTCCTCCAGGAGTGGTCCACGGTAAAGTTGCTGTTGTATTTAGCTTCATTCGCACAAGTTTGATGAATCCTGTTTAGAAAGTCCTCTCTCCCCAAGCCGAATTTCCCTGATGTGTGATGTCATATTCTCCCTGTGATGTATCACAAGTGGAATAGCATTTGTTTCTCTCTTATATGCAAGTCCCTCTGCAGCCAGTAGATTGAGTCAAAAGTCGATTCCTGGTGTAGGAAAGCCAGAGTGACATCAAATCCTTTTTTGGTTGTGTTTTAAAACATGAGATGTCAAAGTAAAAGGTACCCAAGAGCACCAAACAATACAAATAACGCATAGTATTTGTTTTTTTAACAAGGACACCTCTGGTTTTATCATTGTTAACATATCTATGTGGTTAGCGCTATCGAGATGGGTGTCATCCAGCTTCTCTGACATTATCAGTTTCCTTGGTCAACTTGTCTCACAGAAATGGTATGCTCTGCACTTCTCATTGTATCTCGGCCTTTTTAGCTGTCTTTTTAAACCTCTGTTTAAGCATATGTGAGGCTCAAATAGTCAAATACTCGTGCAATGTGTTGAGAAGTCGTCTGGTCCTGGACTGATGGGAACTAAACTTCTCCTGCCTCAGACTTCCAGAGTCTTCTTTACAACTCCACGACTCGATAGGACACTCCATTTGTCCCATTGAAACAATTCAGCTCCTTCTCAGTAGAATTCTTCATATCGGCTGACGAACGCTTGTTTTTGAAGACACACACCCCCTGGCTGTGTGTCTTCGGCCTGCACAGTGCGCTGATAAGCAGACCCAGGGCAGCACTTGGGCCACAGGCTACAGCAGTCTAACCTCACACGTACTGACAAATACAGGATGTGAGAGAGTCTTTAAGCCTGGAGCGCAGCATCACATTAACACAGTTCAGTCGAATAGAAACTACAAAAATATGTCCGCCCTGTTTTTTGTTTTTTCTCCCAAATGAAGCAAAGTGAAATATCTGTCTATTGAAAATACAAGAACATATTTAAAAACTCATAACCACACATTTCTTTGAGTGTAAAAATGTACCATAAATTACTATAAATGCTGTAAAATGTGCTATAGAAATGAAGGGGATTGCGATTGAAATATTAAGCGCTTAAAAAAAAAAAGTTCCATGTATCACAGCGGCGCCCATTACATCGATCACAATCTACCGCTCGATTTCAGGGGCAGCGGGGGTCCATCCTAAAAGCCCTGTCTCTTTATATGAAGTTTATGGAAGTTTAAGGGGCAGTGGGAAAAAAACGACCACAGAGTGAACCGCGAGCTACAGTCAGCCGGATTTATTTATAGTTGTATTTATTGACCCCTTCTCCGTGAGTTTAGAGCGCATCTACTTGACAGCAATGCAGCCGGAACCATGGATACGTCCACGGAACTCACACGAAGCAGGAGACGTTTAGTGCAATCATGTGTAATCCCTTCATGTTCACGCTGGGTTTTTTTTTTGTCCCACACAAAGCAGTTTCCTGTCCCGCCCGCTTCAAAGTGTGCTGTGGTTTCCAGAAGTAAATTCCTCCATCGTCCAAAAAATCAAGAGTTAGAAGGCACAATGGAGGCGAAGCAGCTCTGTGGTCACTAATGTCCTTCACCCGGTCGTTTTCAGTCCAGAAACACATGTAAAACTAAAAAAAGAAAGAGAAAAATGAATGGACAACTTCAAGAACTCTCAAAGTGCTACAGAAAAGGGTTAAAAACATTTACAATTTACATTTACAAAAATGTATAGTGTAGGAAAGATGAACTTTTGAGCTCCAGCCTCATGAATAACGGATATAACAGTTAGAAGAGTGAGGCGATGATGAGCTTCAACTTTAAATGAATAATCAGCTGTTTTAAATGGTTTATAACTAACACATTTTCCTCACGTAGTTTTATAATGCAGATTTTTCGGCCTACATTTTAATAAAATATTGCTAGGCTATTGAAGTAGGCCTCTGCTGTGTTTTTATTACCTATATGTTTAATCGATAATAGAAACTACACATAAACACTCACTCAATAAGAATATTAAAACATTATAATCTGCCTCCATATTTAATACAGATCAGTGACCATGATATTTTTACAGATTGAAAAATAAATGACAGCAATCTACACTTAGTAAAGACTTTTAAAAAAATGTTTAGATATTGCTAAACGAAAATAGGTGGACATTTTTGTTTGTTTGCTACATTTGTATTTGTAAATTAGATATAGTTAAATAAAACAGTTGAACAGTTTTGTGTAAATTAAATGTTTAAGGTATAAGCATTTACATGTGGGACTTAAACTGTTTGTAAGAATCATTTTCACGGACAAAATGTACATGAAATTGTGTAATGTACATTTTTAAACGCAACTGTCTATGCGATGGTTTATGCGGACCCCAGGAAGAGTAGTACTGCTGCGGTAATAACTAATGGGGATTCAAAATGAAATGAAGTACATTTGTGGAATCTGAAAGTAGCCCTGATCGATCATACATTGAACAATACGTGGATATAATAATGAAACACCATAAAGACATACAGTTCTGCATTCTCTCCATTCCCCGCCTGCTGCTCCTCCCTGTATGACAGTCGCCTCGGGCCTTTACCCTTTGGCTAATCAACCCAGCCCTCTCTCCCGCTCCTCTCCGCCTGTCAATCACTGTCCCGGGGCCTCTGTGTGAAGACTGACCCCCGGCACACTCTCACTAGTGCAGCCGCAGCAGTCCCAGTAGGATAAGGATGTCAGAACTGTGAAAGACACCGCTCTCTGATCCGCCGAGCTCTCACACGACCGAGACGTCCGCACCCTGCCGTATGAATTATGCATTCGCTCCATTCTTATTTTATTTATTTTCGGCATCAATTCTGAAGCCGCCATGTGCCGCTTGTCTGTCCTCGTACGGATCTCCCCTGAGGATTATTCTCAACGTGCAATCCAGAAGACACATTAACCGTTACTTAAATAAACTCTGCACATATGTAATTTTGGCTGTAAAATCTTTCTGCTTTATTATACTACTATTCTATTTTTACTCTTTTATTTTGGTGGCAGTGTTATAGTATCAATGGTAATTGGTGACACTGGTAATTGGGGAGATAGTGGTAACTACTTTAGGACTGAAACGAAGAATTGACTAAATCATGAGTAGTCGACTATAAAAATAAAATTAATCATATTTTCGTTTTCTGGACTAACGACTCTAAAACTCATACAAACATATATTGTTTAATTAAAGACAGACGCATTATTAAATCAAAATGTCCAAAAAGAATATACAATTTCTTTATCTAGAAGCCTTCAGTCACCATATTTCAGTCTTTATTTGGTTTTAAATGTAGAAATCATCTTTTTTATCTCGGTGACAATGACAAAAGCTTGTTGCAGTCATAGTAACCACTAAGATTGTCAAAGAAATAATCACAAATCCCACTAAAACTAGCAATGAAACTAGATTTGACCTATATGAATCGATAACATTTTCTGAGCAGTTTTAGAACGATCTTGAGCTTCATCAGAACTAGTATAAGATGGTAGTCATGGTAATAGTATTGTTGTTTTGTGTTGAAAAAGACTGTTAAAAAAAATAGCCTTTGTGGTGTATTGTGACAACAGTAGTAATTGCATTAATTATGTATTTTTGCAGTTTTTGCCTCGTACACTGGCAACAATGGTAATTTATGTACAGAAAATAATACTGTTTAGCTGTCTTACAATACATTATTTTCCGTTATTAATCATTACCCATTAAAGTGAAATCGCTCCAAAGTATTTCAAAACCCTGCTGAATAATTCATGCCATACAGGACCTTTAACTCTGTGCGTAATGCCATCTCCCAGAAAAACGGTTTACTCTAAACTCTTCTCCAGAATGAAAAATGCAAAGCCAAACAATTATTGATGGCATTCTGTGGCTCCAAACTCTGCATAAGAATCCCCCGGCCGCAGATGGAAGCGTTTTAGCTGGAAAAATGTTTGCACGTATGAGATTAGTTCAAGTGTTGATCAAACATTTTCCACTCTTTTGCCGTTATTGACCAATCCGTAAGCTGATTTGGAATGTAAATATTGATTAAAAACATCCCCTCTCCAGCCCTAATGCCTAAAACCTGCTGTGTTTGTTTTATCGTCGAAAATAAATGAGAGACTTCCATTTGAAAAACAAGGGAGCCGTTTTGGGGGTAAATTAGGACGTAGCTCCCCCAAGGGTGAAACCTACAGAGCTGGACACAGCAACGGTTATTTTTCGACATGAATCTTTGACGCGGTTCTTGACAGAGGTTCAAAAACAGAATGTTGCATCGAGGAGCACAAGGTTGATGGCTCAGTTAGAATGTTGTTAGTGCGCTTCCATTATTACAAAAAAAACTGTTGAAATATATATGTTTTGTTGTGTGTTAATATTATTATTGCATCAGATTTTTTTACCACTTTAAACGTTGATATACTATAAATAACTAGTGTTTATTAACGGCTTCTAAATAGTTTACCACTTATTTTAGTCTTTTTCCAATGTAGTCGTATTGTTGCCACAGTTAACCTTTACTTGGAGTGATTTTGCTGCTTAAGTTTGTCCGGGGTGTTGATCACAATCTGTTGATTAGAATTGGCTGTTTACCCCAGCAGTAATGGAGAAAAGTAGCTCTATTAGCGCAAGCAAGCAACGTCCAATAAAATCAGCCGCTAACAACAAGATAGATAGTACTGTAGTGGGAGCAGTAGTAGTAGTATGAGCACTAGTAATAGCACTGGTAGTAGAACTAGTTATGATTAATAATGTAATGGAAATGTATTGTTCTGCTTGAATTTTAAACATGCTCTGTGTCTCTTTGTATTGCAGGTCATCCTCATCCTGACCAAGTACTACCACGCTGACTCCACCAAGGTCCTGGAGAGCTCTCTGTGGAGGTAGGCCAAGCTTTTGAAACATCCACCCCGTTGTCTCGTTGTCATCTTTGGGCTCAGACTGCTGCCATTTTGGTCACTGCTGCTGGTCTGGTGCTGTATCCATCCTGGCGTGCTTGATTTCTGTAATAACTACTCAAATGGACACCAGTTGTGAGTGGAATGGAATAGGCATAGCGGAGTGGCCAAAGTGGAACATGTGTTGGGGCAGATAGCATATCATTCTGGAGCAGGGGAAAGGCTGGACCCCCCGGAGCCAGAGGACAGGGTCGAGTGTGGCTTGGAGGGCTTTGGGGATGTTTACTACTGGAGGACATGGGCCAAAAATCACTTCAGTTTGCCTTGCCATTCGTAACCATCCATTTCATTTGGTAAAAAAAAGTTATTTGCAGGTAATTCTACAATTTTGTGAAATATCTAATAGTGATTTTTTTGTTATATTGTTGAGAGAAGGTTTTAAATACTATTGCAAGAATCCCATGCATTTCAGAATCATGTTTGTGGGAATATACTTGCACCTATGCAAGGATTAACCCAGATAATTGCAGCCTGACTGTAAACTATCCTGCGGCCACCTGGCTATTTAGGCACAGTTAGCTTCAAACGCTACTTCTTTTGTTCCAACGCTGCTGCCGCTGACCTGTGCCGCTGTGTACCGCCTCGGCCTCTGTTTACACCCCCACCATCTCCACTCGAGGCTACGTCACGGGGTGGGCGGGGGAGGATCTCTCTTTGTGAGGGTGGGGCCGAATCTCAAACTAAGCCGTCTGCATTTTCGGGTTGGGGAGCGGGGTCCAAGATATGGGTGATATTTTATAACTGTTATGTTATGGGTGTTGCACAACACTTATTATTATCAGCTATGCCCTTAGGGTAGACTATAACATGGGAAAAATAGCATAATATAGGCTCTTTAATCCAAACTAACCTTGGACTAAACCAGGATTTTTAGCCAAGCCAAAACCTCTTAACCAATATTAAACAAACTTTGGTTTAAACTGAACTAAACACTGACAAATTCCATTCTAAACCAAAACAAGTTCACACAAAATAAACTTAACATGGACTAAGACCATTTTTAGTTCCCACCAACTGTTTGCATGCCAACAGCTGGCATTCCACCAATGCTAATATCATGCTAATGCTTTCAATCTTTTTCCAACATCTGGGCGGAATCTTACAAGTTGTGATTTCTATTTATTTATTTGCTCAGTTTTGCTTTTTTGCGTGTGTCCCCTCCGCCGATTCAATTTGAAGCATTATTCATGGGGCCGCAACAATTAAAACATCAGCAGAAGAGCAAAGATGTGTACATTATTCATAGTAGATCCTCCGGGGGGACAGGCAGTCAGTGCTAATGAGAGGCTGTAGCTTTGAAGTCCCTGAGTGAAGTGAATGGTATGAATTAACTACCAGGCCAACATGCGCGATTTGCTCCCCGTGTCTAATTTGAGACGACCTGTCCGTCTGAAGTCAAAGTTTTATTGTGGAATGCAAATAGAATGGGATATGCATTCTTTTTGTATTGGCAGGAAGGTCAGCTACGGAGGCAAGTCCCTGGAGTGTCTGAAAAGAAAATTATTCCAGTGTGATAATGTAATTCATAAGTAGGTGTACATTCATGCTAATAAAATAGATTGTATAGAGAAAGAGATATAGCGTTATCTCAGAGTCGCACTAAAATAATCAATGATATTACGTGGTGGAAATTGAGTTATGGCAGGATAAACACTGAGACCATGTAAAGGTATTTACATAGAGGGGGATACACCTGTGTTTATTACGGTAGCTAATACTAGTGCAAAGCTAATGCTAACCTTAATGGAAAATCAAATAGCAAAAAATAAATACACATTTTAAAACTTGTAAAAAATACAATTAATGTCAAGTTGATTGTTTTTGTATATGGTTTAAAAAAACAAACACTTGTAAACATCATACAAAATATCCACCGATTAAGTAATACAACATGTAAACTCGTTTGCATGCTGTCAGTGATTATCCCTCTGTGACTCGCTGTCTGCCACTTGATCTTTAAATATTGATTATTTTAGCGTGACTCGGGGAAAAAACCATAGCTGTATAATTAGTGTGTAAGGAGTTTCCTGGACATTTGAATCAACATGAACGAGCAGCGTGGTATTCAAAGAGTCTATCGTTCAGGCACAAATTGGTTTTACTAATTCACAAATAGATTTATGATAGTATGACTGCATCAAATTGTACAAAATCCAATTATTGTTGTTTTTACAAGTAGGCTAGGTGACCATTGTAGTCGAATCAACCCAAGAGTAGTTTTACATGCTAACGCCTAGAAAACACCACGTGGGTTTCGTAGGTTGGTACATATTATGCAAATTTCAAAGTCAACATGGCATAAAATAATGATTTAAAGGCGTTTTTGTCTCAAAACTTTTGAAAAACAGAACTAGTTTGTGTGAAATTGTCTGCAGAACGCACAAGCATTATTGCATTGGTTTGCGACTGATAAAAACGTGCTACAGTTCGATGCGGACAGCCCACAGGCAGTCTTATTTTGACCCTTCTACAATATCTCTGTACTGGGGTAAAATAAATTTTACTTTATGACGTGAACACATTTGGATACAGTACTTTTAATTCTTGTCAAAGTTGTACAAAATTTGTACAGAATATGTAAATCTGACTTTATCAAAATGTTTTCTTATTGCGACTTCACAAAATAAACTTCCTAAAATTGGAAGTTTTTACCTGATTTACACTTTTTTCCCAGGTTTGTCCCTTTCAACTTTGGGTAATGTCTTGTATGAGTCGTTTCATTCTGTCACTTGCCATCCGCTTGTCCAAGATGGCGGGCGGGCACGACGCACTGGTCCGTAGGCTTTGAAGTGCCAGGGTGCCGTGATCAAACAAGGAGGATGAGTGCGTACGGGGCTGTGGCAGGTGGCGCAGATCAACACAACACTACAAAGTTTACCGAGAGGAGGCGAAAAGTTTTCAAGGCTGCTGACTTAATGAACCACAGGCCTTCTGATCAGATAGAAGCTTGAGAGGCAAGGACATGTTCACTGCACGGAAGGTAGGAGGCCGGTGATTTATATGCCGAAGATGGGGTCACCAGATTTTGGGGGTTAAGAAACTACATTGCATCGGCTCGAAGATAATGGGGTATTTCTGGATGTACATTACGAGACTTTACAACCTTAAGACTTGCTAGCTTTTGTAGTTTTCTTACCGTTTTTACAGATTGAGATAGATTCCGGAATCATAGGGTCTTGCTTTGTAAGGTTAGCATGCAATAGGTTCATTCTGGTTAAATCTGAAAAAGGTTTTCCACAATGGCACTGAATGACGGGTCAAACACAGATGATGAAATGTCTGAAAGAAAAGTTCCGACTGGCCCTGGTCCCCCAGACCGGTTCGCCTAGTAGCCCTTAGGACAGGTTCTTTTCATGGTGGAGTCCCATGACAGCAGAGGTACTTTTTGGACCATTGCTATCCGCCACAAAGCGAACCAGTGTAAACATTCCTTAACTCCATCTTTACCTTCTGATTATGAAAATGAGAGGCTTCCTTTGTTTGTTAAACTTTTCCATCATATTCTGTATTACGTTACACATTGTGGACGCAGTGGTCCATTTAGGGTTGTGTCTGGTTCCGCTGATTCTGGCTGCTGTTTGCTTTCTGTTATGGCTAAACCACTGTCCCATGTAACACATCTGGACCCCCCACTCTATCCCAAAAACTTCTTTAAATAGATTCTAGCCACTGCAGACCAGGAAAGCCTCATGAAACCAGTTGTGTTGGAGAAAACAGGTGCCTTTCTTCCATTAACATTTAAGTTTGTTTTGGTCTAGTGGTCAATAACAGATGTGGTGCAGTGGTTTGTTGTGTTGTTTTGTATTGGCTGAGGTGAGTGACCGCAGTAAGAGACGTGGACCCCCGGTAGAGAGGAGGCATGCTGGCAGTTAACGTGTCAATATCCTTCTGCGTGAAACATGTGTGCGCAAGGCAAGCCTTTTAGAATAACAACATCCATGAACAAAACATGACAATTAAAAGGTAAATTGAATTATGATTAAGTTCATTTTCCCCCCTTTGCCATTATTAATTAGATTTTGTTTAATTATTTTGCTGATTAACTTTAATATTTTTGTGGGGCCCATAAATCCAATCGAATTATTTCCCCAATGATTAAAGCTGGTGTACGTGATTTTCAAACCGCAGAAGAAGTAGGTATTTAAAGCTATCTAACTCATCCCGAGCTTTCACAAACCGTTTATATTCACATGCATTCATTCAAGTGCACGGCTTTAAAACAGCTTTTTCAGGTGGCAAAGTGAAGCTGGAGTGGACCACCCAAGCGCAGCCAATCAGAGCCCCTTCTTCCTGGTTGAGTGAAATGCTTTACTTACTTTTTATCATTAGCTACAGACAGCGCACGGTGGTCTCCTCTTATTACAAAGTGCTGCTTTTACAATATACTCTTTGGGGGGAAACATACATTTCTCTCATTTGGAAAAAATAAATAACAACAACAACAACAACAACAACAACAACGACAACAGATATCCCAGTTTTAAGATTAATCCAACCAAACAAGTAAAAAATTGGAAAACCGTCCATACAATATTTTCTATTTCAACTTGTTCAGACCTATTGAGACCATCTTAGGGTTCATGTTGTTTAATTATTGTCAGTGCCAACAAACTGAAGATATTTCAGTGAACTGTTCTAGAGTCCAATTTCTCATTCCATCTCAATGCCACTGGATCGCTTTTTCAATATTCAATTTTAACAGATGAGATACCACTTCCTGTTCACATCGGCCTAAATTATTTACATGAATTGGACGCCCCGGGCTTCCATATGTGCGCCATTGACTGAAACCATATGCATACTAAGAAGCGACTGGTGTGTGATGGCGATCTATAATTCATGCCATCTTCACACGTCTTTGAAAAGGCAGGGGGCTTCTGGCGTCAATGCCTGTCTTTTAACTCTATTAGAGATTAAAAGACTAGGCTAAGGGAGCACTGCTGGGTTACATGGAGCGGGTCAGGGTTAACGCCCACTGACAGCACTTTACAAGGCTTTTGTGCACTTGTAAACAAATGCTAAAATTGTTCCGTAAATGTAATCCATGTACACGTTTACATCGTAATCGATGGCCAGTTCCATCGTGTAATTGATTTAAAGACGACATTGTTGGGAAGGTGGTGTACCAGTCCAGTAGGGACCTTAGTGGCTGGTTTGTGTGCAGTTTTGCCTCATGAAAAAAGGGTGCTGGTTCGATTGCCAGGCAGGTTGGCCTTATTGGAATGTTCATAATGGAACGTGTGTTTGGGTTAATACCAGAAGGAGAGTCCCAGGGTGCGCTACAGCATAGCAATTCGAGCCGCTGCATACGGTAATGAATGTAAATAAATATACTTGACCACATACCAATCACATAAAAGTTCTTAAAAGTAGTTTTAGAACCTTCCAGTGTTTGTAAACAGAACGAAAAAACAATGTGGACATGACGTAATTAAGACTATTTCAGCATTAACATTAAAGTAGTTAAAAGCTATATTTGATTTGAACATGTTTACCCTGAATCTCTGGACACAGATTTGGAAAGTGTATGAAATTTGAATTTAAGATTTCTCGTCAACAATATGATCTCTGATCATTTAAGCAACCAGAGCTTGACCTTTCATTTGTTCAATATCTCTCAGTCAGTCTGTCTCATTTCAAGGTTCTCTTTGAGTCTGATTACAAAATTGGACAAAAATGTGTTGCATCATGTAGTGTTACTATTTTTAGTCGAGGCAATCAGCGGTGATGATTGTGAGAGGATCCACTCGAGGCAGTCAAGTACTGTATTTAGTCAGTGATCAAAGAATGTCTGCAGAATTCAAGAGTCTGTCAAGTGATTACAGACAGGACGATTCAAAAACATTTTTCCAAATCCCAAATCAGCTGTACAATTTAGCTCTATGTTTGAGGGGTTTGGTCACAGCACTTACAGTATACCATGCCCTGTGTGCCGTTCAATCAATTTCCCTCTCTGGCAATTAGCTGAATGTTACTCCACACTCTTCATTCTAATTATTGCTAGTTACTGTTGTGTCTAGGCAACAGGCCAAGAAATCAGAAACTAGCATTCAAAAATAACAAACACTTTGATTGCTGTGATAAATAACCTTAAATTGATGATCAAATGTCGACTAACTAACTAATAAATTTTTTTTTAAAATATCAGATTCAGATCATAACAGTCATAAGTCAACGCCTTTTTACTTTAAAAGTGCACTGTCCACCTTATTCCAGAAGTCTGTGCGCCTCCATACGGCATAATCCTTCTTCTGGTTGGATTAGCTAATATAAGGCTGTCGACCTCGAGAGAATAGGAGCTCTACACAGACTAAAAAGCAGTTTTCGGGCTGCCCAGGGAATCGGAGCATGGTTGACTTTTTGGTTACATGAACATTGGAAATCATCTTCATCAATCAATCTACTTCATCTACTTTTCCCTCGTTCTCCACCTAAGTAAATAGAGTTCCTGTTCAACCGGAAGTGCCATCACAACGGAAGTGCCGTTCCGTGGCAAAAAGAGGCAAAAGTGGGTGGGGCAGAAGAAGGTAAATAGATACTTTTTCTGGGTTAAAGTCCGTCACATGCTTGTCTCCATGGAGATGTCATTGTTTTTGCCTGAAATTTTCCACATTATGGCATTAAACAAATAAAACACTCTTAGAAGTATGAGCGTTACTGACCCGTATGTTTTGTATTTGCTAAAACCATTGCTAGCTTTGCATCGCTAACGTCAGTTCTACACCTTTGATTCAATTTGCCCGAATGTTTAGCCGCTGCTTGAAGGCTCTTTGGGCTGCAGGGATCCTAGCTTTGCCTTTGAAACAATTTTTATCACTTTATTTCAGATATGGCATTTGCATACACTCCAATAAATCATCATTACAGCTGTTCCCCAAACTAAAAAACATTGTATTTAGTAATATGTTGATGTTTTTGGGCTGTTAACTAAGATGGATGCGCTTGAAGGCAAAATAGTCCCCAAGAGCAGCATTGTTTACCGCTAAGCTAGCTAGGGAGCTGTATATAGCGTACTGTCGAAGGCTATGGGATGAAGAGACTTGTAAACAAAACAGTATTGAACACATTTTAAAGCCATGACTAATGCATTTTGCTAACCAGAGAAATGTCACCCAGCATCTGTTTGTGTTTACTTAAAAATATATGTGGAGATTAAAAGTTAAACAAGTCCAAAGGGAGATTCTGAAAAGTGAACGGTCAATGTTAGCAGGAAACGTAGCAAGAAACATTGCATTATTGTTGGCGCTTCAATCATTTACTCCAATCTCAGGTGCAATTTATTTTTGATAATTTTGGGTAAAGTGGAACAGCGTTTGAAAATGCAGCTTCTTTGTTATTATAGCTTTAAATGAAATTCCATCAAGATAAATCTCAAGATGTTAGAGAAAGAAAATATCAGAAAAATTATACACAAAAGTTGCAATTCTTTCTCAAACACATGTTGGTGTCAAGTCAGATTGCCGTTGGTAAAATGGGATGGATGCGTACATTTTTTTTGTTGTGGAAACACAGAAAATCTGAATTTACAAGATTAAATGTCTCATTTGAACCTCATTTGAATCAAAGTGTAAAGTGAAAAGTAAAGTCATGATGGACCTGTAAAATAAAAACTCTCCACAAAACCTTTTTTAATTATTATTATTATTCAATACTGCAGTGACATGTATAGTTAGCGCTGGGTGATATGAAATATATCAATCTCAATTTTTATATCAATCTCAATTTTTGATTTGATTTTTTTTGTTCTTTCCAAAAACAAAATTAAAATGGGTTTTGGGAGTTGATTTCATGACCATAAACTACACACACTTTTAATCTGTGCCATTTAACACAGATAATAATCACATTTCTTCCTCCAACGCCTCCAAACCACATGTATTTACTAACAGGCACTGTGGACCTCTCGATTAAAAAAACCCGTGAATTGATGATTTCACATGACTCAATCTCGATCTTTTGATGAATTGCCCTAAAAGCCCTAAATTTAGTATATCTAAACTGTAAGTGATAAAAGTGCATGAATTTTCAAATACAAAAGATCAGACTACATTACAATTTCACCATCAACTTTATGCAGAAAAAGACTCCGTAATATCTGTTTGAACGTTTGCAGTGAAGCCAAACAAGCCTCAAAAAGGATTGCAAAATCGAATGTTACAGTTGTGGGTCAGCAGTAATAGCCCCAACAGGATTTTTTGTGAATGTTTGTGAACGGTCCGATAGTGAATGTGCATGTGTGAGAAGATGCAGCACAGGGAGGAGCAGAGTGTTATCTGTTCGGAGCTGAAATCAGGTGGAAAATGAGACAAGTGTGCAGCATGCAGCCATATACCATTCATTCAGAGAGTGTTCTGGGTAAAGCGGGGCACAAAGGGCTGAATATGTGGATGTACAATGTAAAGCGGCATGTAGAGAATAAATGGAGGTGTATGTTTGGCATGAAGAAACTGACAGCTGCAAGTATACTCCAGAAAGTATGTGTGTTCATATTTTATGCAGGTGGTGCCGTGTTTAAGAGTCTACAAGATGTGGATGGGGATTGTACAGAAGTTTGAAGTTAGTCACATATATTGAGAGCTTATTCCAAAGTCATCAACACTTGAAAGGTGTAGGCAGAAGCTTGTGCTCACTTGACCCACCCTTTTATACCTCACAATAATACAAGTGTGAAACCATTTGTAATTCACAAAAAGCAAAAGGAAACTGTACAATAATAGATGCAAAGTACATTATTGTCACAAGCCAAGACTCACAATACATGCATCTGCTGGAAATTACACATTTAAACTTTTTAAAGTGGCAGAGAGCGGGACACAGATATACATTTCATAGTATTTGTTTTAAATTCCTTTTTTATAAACATCTCTGTTCCTCTAAGTTTGTATTGGCCTCCTTTGAGTTTGATGTTCTGTGATGATTTTGACAGAAGATTGTCTTTTTCATCTAAAACATGATTTTCAGCGTGTTGAAGTTTTATAAATAGGTTAGTTGGTTTGATGGTTGATTATAACTTGAAAATGCAAAGTGAAGATTGGTTTTATGTTAGTCTTATATGTGTTGCCCCAGGTTATGTAGGGAATTACTTATGAGTTATATATAATAAATAGACTATTGTCATGCAATATATATACATTTATATATTATGGCTGGTATTATTTATGTGTGATTTCCAATTCAAGTTATGGTCAGGATTGAGGCTCAACCAAGACATTTACAGGCACATTTGAGCACATTCCTGAAGCAATTTTAAAATATTGTTTGAATATCATTATGGAGAAAATATATATAGACAAAAATAAAATATCTAGATAGCCCAGCCCCACTGCTTCTGATTGGTCACCTTTACAGTATCTTTATTTGCTAATCACAGTCTCCTATTTGCTTGTTTACTTCTCAAAACAAAGGGAAACACACTTGGAGATGAAATTGAGTGCTCGCAACAAAGTCACACGGTCCAAATATCAAACTCAGGACCTTCTTGTTGATGGGTTGAAAAGCTGCCACCTTAACCACTACAGATGGTAAACCAATTACACTTTTCCGTCGAAGACAATCCATTTGCAGTTGCAAACTTATAACCAAACCGTCTCGTCATTGTCTTACTTCGACATGAAACAAGACATACTGAATTAAAGTCTCCAGTACAAAATATCCATTTAATAGTCTATCAGTGAGTTTGCTCTGCTATATCGCCCTTGTGTCATTGCTTAATAACAGCTTCTGCCATCACTGCGACAGACTTAAGCCCGTACAAAATTGTTCTTTGGGAGGAAAAATGTGAACACTTAATTCAACTTTAATAGAAAAACATGTCATATTCTGGCAGATAAAAGCGGTCAGAGATTGCCTTGTCCGGAATCCAGCCTTTGACAACTCGTGCATGTAGTTATTAGCTGAAAAAAGTCCCCATTTCAAGATAACTTTGCAGAAACTTTGTAAACTTTTCAAGTCAATGGACAGGTCTATTAGAACTTAAGACAATTCCAAAGTAGCTAATGTTCTCGCTTTTAGCTCCGGCACGTTTGCTAGCTCCAAAGGCGACCACATGCAGAAGGGAGCCGGGTGAAAAACAAATTGGTCAAATAAAGTAACAACAGGTGTGGGCAGACACCTGTTAGAAAGAGTACCTAGTGACTGGAGAGAATTGGGACTGATTGAAGACTACAGAGAAAGACGAATTGGAAGAATGGTAGAAAACTTAATAGAACCATAGTTTGTGAATGTTTTCTCAATACCTGAATTACAGTGCCTTTTTGTGCAAGCTAATAAGACCTATATGTTAATTTGGGGTTGTAAAATTCTTTATATAGATCAGCCATGAGAAATGACTGCTACTACAGTGATCCCATTGCTGAGATTTAGAAAGACTGTGTCCTGTGATTTCACATTTCAAATTGGCCCTCATGAAAGTGGAAAACGAGTTTCATATAATGCAATATCAATGAGATATAAGGTGCCTTGTTCCTTCATCAAAAACATACCTGGAGCTGCATTTACCTTCATTCATGTAGTTTCATTACTCCTGCTCATGAGGTCTTCTTGCTCTAAGCCTCACAAAAACACTTGATTTTTTTTTTTTTTAATTTCCCTGATTTTTATGTATGCTTTCAGTAGATACATTATTTTATACATCTTTTAAAATGATTTCAATCCAAGTGAAAAATGTCCAAAGAGCCTGGCTGAATGACTATATCCCTCTTTGAAAACATTAAAAGTGCACTAACTTATCTAGTGGAGGGTATGCCATCTAGTGTCCATGGAGATGCCATTGCCTAGAACAATGGCGGTCAGACTTTTCACTCCAAGTAACATTAAACATATTAGTAATCTTGCATTATTCAATTACAGATGTATTTGCTTTACTTACTGGCTTTACTTTATACATGTTTAATGCCATACTGAGGGACATTCCAGGCAAAACATCTCCATGGAGACAAAGGGTGGCAGCACCTCCACCAGAAAAGTTTCATAATGCACCTTTAATAATGGTATAAGGTTTATATTCTCTTCCATGGAGCCTACAAATGAGCCTATGATTTCAATCTATTCTATTCAATGGTATATCATATTTTTACTATTCTTGTGGCGCTACCAAAAACGCCACAACATTTGGCATATTTTTTCGAAAGACCCACATGCCAAACCATACTTGGCACCACCCTCCGCTCTCTCCAACAGTGTCGGGTCGCCGCGGGTGACGGACAATTACCGCTCATTATCTTCCGTAATCAATGTTTGTTTTGGCCTCGCAACTTTTGATCCGTGAAACCATTTGCTCATTTCAAAGTCGAATCGCCCAAGTGAACAACCCCAACCGGCCTGTGTGCCTCCGCCGCTTTCACAATGTGCTGAATTCTTTTGTCAACTTCTCACACACATTAACACAACTCCCTGCCAGCTCCTTTTGTGCACATTTGGCACTTCTTCCAATCCCGTCATCAGTAACACTTTGGTAGTCAGGAAGAAGCTAACTGCCCATTTTTTTTTTTTAAAGGTTTTTATGAACTTGCCGGCGATCCGAAACAATGGATTCTTTCAAAAAACGCAGCATGCATAATTACCATGAGACAATAGCTGTTATCCTATTAATGATGTCGTTAGGATGTGCGCGGCGGGCTGCGGGTGAGATCACGAAGGGGATGCCTGGGCAAAGTTATTCGGTTTTGTTTGGGTGAGATTGATTGTAGGCAGTTAGTGTGCGGGAAATAATTGGATGGTTTTATTAGGGTGTTAATGAGGCGCCATGTAATAAGGAAAAATGTTATCGTAGAAAAGATGTTTCAGGGAGGCATACATTTATAGACGAAGGAATTTGGTGTCTTCTTGGGATGCACTTTTTTCATTTGTTTAGCAAGGATTTGTTCAAAGATTGATGTGGCAAGAGACAATATACAGTGCAATCTTGGACAAACATAATAAAATAATAAATGTGTAGTAAAAAAAATCAAATCCAGTACAAAATCAGTTCAAGCATAAAATAGTTCAAGCAGTCTTTTAACTTTTTAACGTGTATGCAAATGGAAATTTGACCTACTAAGAAGTGCTGCTTGTGCGATGTGCGGTTGTTATGATATTTATAATGTGTTTTGAACAGTTTTTTTTCTCCCCGTATCCATGGCGCGCTAGCTAGTTCGCTCTAAAATGCCTCAGACTTTTTTTTCACATAAGACCTTCTAGGGAAAATATTTCATCACCAAACTGGAACAACAGAGCGTGAATTGGAAGAGGACTGGAAGAGTTTACCCGACTCCACCTGGAAGCTCGACACTTTTGTCCCGAGGGCTGTTACTCACCTCAAACTGGATCTGAGGGCCATACTTGACCAGTCCTTCGTTTACGATGCACTGAGACTATTATTATCATTGTATTTAACTGCGCAATGTGCTTGAATTTCTCCATCTAGGACAAATAAAGTGACTTTCTGATATTTTGATCAATTGATTGATTGGTAGTTACGCAAAATTTTGTAAATGTGTGTGATTATAATGAGAGCTCAGTTTCAAGTATTTTTTTGCTTGAAATTCAAAAAGACAGAAATTATGGTCACTCTTGAAAAAGAGGTTTCAATCTCAATGGATTTTTACCTGATTAAATACAGGTTAATGAATAAATATAATAGATAAAGAAACAAGCATCTATTGATCACCACTTCATTTTATTTCCATAACGTAAACAATATATTACATTATGCATTTTTGTTTATTTCTTATATTATTTTATTTATTATTATCGTATTTATTTAATATGTATTTATTTATTTGTCTGTTGTTCCATATTTCAGGCATTGTGTTTTTATGTTTTTGTCTTCACTCTGTGCAGTGCTTGTGTGAGACATTGTGTTGGTAAAAATGTGCTATTCTACTAACTTTGGACTGGATTGGAAAAAATGGTTGTGTCCCATGCAGCACTGAGTTAGCATGCAGAACCACCTCGCTGTGAAATGACCTCCTTGCATAACCCAGCACTGCCCGGTTTGTCAACAACATGGCATTTCCTCCACGCACAGGCTGGTTCAGAAGATGTTCACAGTTGGAAAAGCATTGGAAATGGTCTTATATTGAGAAATATATTGAGGAAAACTGGATTCACCTCCGGGGACCGCCCGCATCAACTCTCTCTGGCACAAACACAGGCTTTGTTATAAGGCCTTAAAGTTCTGAGAATTTAAGGTCAAGACAGCTCATAATTTTCTAAACTGTAAAAGATAGAGACCTACAATTATTTACTGGTCCTGACTTTGATATTTTCCATTATTTACATATACATACAAAATATCCTTGGTGGATTTTTCCCTCTTTTTTGGCATAAGAGTAGACGAGTCCAAGTTAGAAACGAGCCTACAGCAAGAATAGTAATAAAAGCATTGAACCGATATTGACCTTTGGTTGATTTTACTCATTTGTGACTAGGTATAAAATATTATGACATTTTATTCATTTCTTCTTGGCAAGAAAAACAACAACACACGTTTCCTCTACTCGTTCTATCACTTCAGTCAATCACAACTCTGAGTAAGCTTGTGAAGAGGGAAGAACATTGAAATCGCTTCCATATCTCTTGTAATTCTTCTGCTCTTTAGATACCTCTTAAGGCAAAGTAACGAATAATGAAAACATTCTTTTTTCGAAGTGTCAGATGGAGCAGATTTGGAGACAGGAGGACACTTTCACATTGGAACATTTGGGAGCACAGAACAGAACGGGTGCTACTATTGTTATTGTTATGGAGCGTTTTGAGGAAGTGTGAGACATGAAGAGAGCAGCGCGTTCTGTGCTTTGTGCTGCCTGGTTAACAGCAAGATCATGTAAAAGACTGTCAGCACTTCTCTACTTGTGTACTCTGGTGTCGTTTGTCCATGGGCAAGACACTTCATTTCAAGAATTATGTGACGTCTCAACTGCATCTTAATGGAGGCTGTTGCTGTGGTAGTTCTACCTCAGAAAAGTCAACTGCTTCTTCAGTTTTTATTAAAATACAGCAGGCGGTGCTAGGTTTGCAGTTGGATCATTTTATTCTTCATGTCTTTGTGTCTGTATTTGACCGAATATAACTCTTAAAGTCAGTGTCTGCTCTTGAAGTTGAACAGTGGGCGATAAAGCAGCTCTTCTACTTTAAAATGAATGGATTGCTCCCCCCACAGAGGTCCGTAAGTGGGCGCTCCCCTCTCAGATGCGACTGTATCTATGGTGCGGTTTGGTAACCACAAACAAAAGAGGCAAGAAGCTAATTGAAAACACTTAAACATACCTTGCAAAGAATACAAATCTTCCAAATATTAAAACATATTTTCTCTTGTTTATTGGTTTGGTGCTGGTTTATATATGGTTTAATTCTGGGTTAGATCTGGTTTTGTCCCAATTTAATTCTGGTTCAGTACTGGAGAGGCAATTCAGCAGAACAATGTTCGTAAGTAAAGCCTTTTTGGCAAAAATCTAGTATAGTAGTAGTTATATTTGTGAGTGAAACAGAGTAGTGTTGGGGATATTTGGTGCATCCCCAAACTGTGTCAGAAGTGTTGAGCCACGGCTGTCTGAAAGATCTGGCCCTCAGGAATTTTGTGTTAAATATTTAATCAAAAGATTTAGATTAACACTGTTTCTCACTACCCATTCCACTTCTTTTTAAATGAATAAATTCATTATTATTTAAAAAAGTATTATTAGTAGTAGTAGTAGTAGTAGTAGTAGTAGTAGTAGTAGTAGTAGTAGTAGTAGTAGTAGTAGTAGTAGTAGTAGTAGTAGTAGTAGTAGTAGTAGTAGTAGTAGTAGTAGTAGTAGTAGTAGTAGTAGTAGTAGTAGTAGTAGTAGTAGTATTTTATTATTACCAGGCTGTTTAATTTCCATTTCACCATGACTACCTAATAGAGAAGCGAGAATATAATAATAATAAATATTTATTATTCATTAATAAAGCAGAGAGATGATTTCCAACTGTAGCTGGGCTTCACTTTGCCCCAGGTCACTCTTGAAAAAGAGGTTTCGATCTCAATGGGTTCTTACCTAGTTAAAGAAAAGGTTAATAAAAAAATAAAATTCATGAAATAAAAGCTATTCACACAGAAACTATTTCCCCCCATTTCACCCATTCAAATGGACAAACCCATTTAGCAGCACACACAGCCTCAAGACAGGGTAAAGTGTCTGACCCAAGGACACTTTTTGCTTTGACGCTTCCACACGACATCCATTTTCACCTTTGAAGTTGTTGAATCTTTTTGACACAACCAGCTGCTGCATGTTTTGCTATAAATGCAGCCCACCCATTGAGAATAAAACCGCCAAGTTGATTTTTATAGAAAACAGTCAATCAAAAGGTTGGTAGAATACAGAAACAAGTTTTCATCCTCTCCCAGCCAAGGTCTTGACCGATCTGGTCTTAAACGAGCAGACGTTTGAAACGGCAGTGCGGCTTACGGCGCTGCGCCGGCTTTTATTCCATTTTCACAGCGTCCTCTCTCAAGCTCTTTATGATTAAGAGCTCACAAAAAGAAAAAACAGAAAACACCCATGTCGAATTTAGTATTGACATTGCTG
The DNA here is from genome assembly GCA_015082035.1 of Chaenogobius annularis. NCBI lineage: Eukaryota > Metazoa > Chordata > Actinopteri > Gobiiformes > Gobiidae > Chaenogobius > Chaenogobius annularis. The sequence goes on along the minus strand of BJKM01000582.1, from coordinate 140,723 downwards.
CTGCTAAAGCATATATGTACATTCAGAATTAAGGATGTTTAGACAAAGACATGACATTGATTTGGCTGAGTTGCGGTTTTATGCACTGTTCTATTTAGGCCCGAGCCCCAACAGGGCGTAGGGCCTATTGCTTCTGCAACGCGGCCGAAGGCCGCGTTGCAACTGTCCGACCAAACATGCGCGCGCAGCGCGCATGTTTGGTACCCCGTCGCCCGTGGCGATTGCCGTGGCGATCACCTAGTCGCCGCCTGGCAATAACCAGTGAAAAGCCGATGCCAGAGGCATCGGTCATGCATACTTACTCCTGCAATAGGACAAAATAGTCAACAATGAGTGCGTGGGCGCAGCCCACGCACTCATTGTTGACGAACCGCAGCGCGAAGCCCTGCATCCAATGTCACCCTGGCACAACCAGGGTAAACGCGATGCCGGAGGCATCGGTCATGCATACTTACTCCTGCAATAGCACCAAAATAGTCACAATGAGTGCATGGGCGCAGCCCATGCACTCATTGTTGACAACCGCAGCGCGAAGCGCTGCATCCAATGTCGCCCCTGGCACAACCAGGGTAAACGCGATGCCGGAGGCATCGGTCATGCATACTTACTCTTGCTATGACACAAATAGTCAACAATGAGTGCGTGGGCGAAGCCCACGCACTCATTGTTGACAACCGCAGCGCGAAGCGCTGCATTCCTCAAAAACACTCCAACACTCCCGCATCGTGCTGTACTTCAGAGCCAATGCCGCAGGCATGCCCATACTTATAACTGCTCAAATGAATGGAAGTCTATGGGGAGTGGGTGGGGACCCCGGCGGGATGGCGACTGACGAGCGCGTAAGCGCTCGTAATGATGATTCACCTCACGGTGGCGTGGGGAAGGCTCGGAGCTTTCAAATGATGTATAATATGTTGTTGCAGTGGCAACGGATATATTGTTTTGCTCGAAATATTATTATTTTTTTTATTATTTTTTTTTTTTTTTTTTTTGTTCTACGAAACTTTTTTTCTGCTCTTTGAGCTCAAATTTGACCCCCTGAAAATGCTCAAAAACTCACCAAACTTTGCCCAAAGTCAGATCTGGCGAAAAATTTTGTTTTTTGGCGGCCATTTTTTTTTTTCATTCAAAATGGGCGCGACAGCGCCACCACAAGAGGTCAAACTACACTGCGCCATGGGAGACGTCAACTTTGTCGTAGAGCTACCAAATTCGGCACACGCATTCCTCTTGTGATGACAAACAAACAGTTATCGTGGCCACGCCCCCTGACTAACCATATGGCCGCCATCTTGTTTTGAACATGACAACCGCTATTTCGCTCATATCGAACTTTAACGAATCCTCCTAGGGCGTTTCACCCACTGGCTTCAAAATCGGTGTACATCCTCTAGACAAGTGGGGCATCTAAAGTTATCCAAATCTTTTGGATAACTTTTACCGTCTACGTGCGGCGCCGCCGCAAAGTATGCCACCGCTTCTGTAATTTTGCCAATTTCAAACATTGCTCCATTTGAGCAAAACGGGCCCGATGTGGACCAAATTTGAATCAGTTGTGAAACTTTCAAGCTTGGACGTGGTAATTGTGAAAAAATTGCAATCGACGCATAGCGGCCCCTACAGAGTGACATTTACATTTTCATAGACTTTAACGAACTCCTCCTAGGGCATTTCACCCACTGGCTTCAAAATTGGTATACACTCCTCTAGACAAGTCGGGCATCTAAAGTTATCCAAATTTTTTGGATAACTTTTACGGTCTTCGTGCGGCGCAGCCCCAAAGTTGGACAACGCATTTTGAAGTTGACAAATTTAAAATATTGCTCCCATTTGCACGAAATTGGCCCGATGTGGACCAAATTTCAATCAGTTGTTCAACTTTCAAGCTTGAACCTGTTAACGTGAAAAAATTTAATCGCCCCAATAGCGCCCCCTACAGAGCGACATTTCCATTAACATGGAGATAAAAAAATTTACTTTACGAAAATGTTCCAGATTTGGCCAAAATTCAATTTTGGCGCGCCCGGTCAAAAAAGCCAATCAGACTTATGCCATATTTTTTACGGTTTAGCCGTAGCGATGACAGAAACATCCCATGTTATCCTAATGGGAAAATCGCCAATTGCCACGTTTTTCACACTTCACACTTTAACGAACTCCTCCTCGGGCGATGGCCCGATCAAGCTCAAATTTGGGGATATCATCTTCAGGAGTGGGTTATCAAAAGTTATCCAAATTGTTATTATTATATTCACGGTGTTCTCTACGGCAGCGCTGCAAATTTGTCCCACAAATCGCACCATTTCACCATTTACAAAAATGGCTCCCATTTGGTCTTCAGCGTGGCCTCTGCACCATATAGTTTTACCAAATGACATGAAATTCTGCACAACACTCTATTTTGGCATAACGATCAAAAAAGTCCGGGGGGCCAAAGTCATATTTTGTAAAGTGTCGCCGTAGCGATGACTGCAACCTCCCATGTTGTCCCAATGGGTCCAGTGCCAGATCTCTCAAATGACCAAGATTTTTCACTTGACACTTTAACAAACTCCTCCTTGGGCGTCGGCTCTAACAACTTTTAAATTTGGTGACAATCATCTACAGGGGCGGGGCATCCAAAGTTATCCAAGTTTTACGGACAAGAGTTACGGTGTCTGTGCAGTGAAGCGGCAGCGGCAAAGTCGACTGCCAATCGTGTTCATTTACGCTTAATGTGTCGGCGTCTGTTTTGCTTTTTTGGACAAAACTCCATTCACAAACTGGCCCGAATAAGAAAAGGACAAAAATAAAATGCCGGGAGCAGAGTGCGAAGCCCGGCGGCGCGCGAGGGCCGTTGGATGCCGCTTGCGGCTTTAATTTCTTTTATTTTTTTCCATTTATATTTTGATATTTTAGTTAGCAGAATGGTTTTAGACTTTGATTTTTCCCACCTTCAGATCATCTTTTCAAGTTTCAAGTTGTCTGGACTTAATCTGGTCTTTAGTCTCGAGTCTGGATTTAAATTCCTTGTTCGGACTTGTTTGACCTGGTTTAGAGTTGTTTTGACTCGCCTGGACCTGATTTGGACTTGTTTGACCTGGTTTGGACTTGTTTGGACCTGGTTTGACCTGGTTTAGACATATTTGGACTTGCTCTAACCTGGTTTAGACTACTTTGGACTTGTTTGGACCTGATTTGGACTTGTTTGGACTTGCTTGGACCTAGTTTGGACTTGTTTGGACTTGCTTGGACCTGGTTTGGACTCGTTTGGACTTGTTTGACCTGGTTCGGACAGCGGCAACAACTAAAAAGTTTGAATTTTGAAAAAAATAAACTTGACTTGAAACTTGTAAAGATGATCTGGAGGTGGAAAAAAAAAGTCTAATCAATGACAAACATGACAAATATATACTTAACGTTACATTTAGATTTTGCAGTCTCACATTTGTTTTTTCTTGTTTTGTCGTTTAAAAGATTATGGACATCTTTTGGCTCCATTTCAAAACCGTAATTCGACCAAAACCCAGTCTACATCAGGACTAAACTGTGATCAAAGCGTAAGCACCGCCTTTTTACATTTCTTCTTGGTCTTCTTGGAGCCCGAGCCCCCGGTCTATCCACCGTCCACTGCGCTTTCTGAAACGCTTCAATACCGTCACCATAGCAACCCATCACGCCTCTGCTCCCACCACGCTTCCCCGGTGTAATACATTCATTTAAATGCCGTCAGCTGTGTAAATACCTTGTGCCAAATCAAAACGACGTGTGACAGCAGATTTAATTATATTTGACTGTTGGCCCATCGCTTGTGTTTTCCTTCCTCTGTGTAAGCCACTTATGCTAGCTGCTTATGCTCTTTTCATTCTGCTTTCACTTCTCATAGCCAAACAGAGGAAACCCACCATGCACAAGATGACAATTTTGAAGAGCTCTGGCCTTAATCTGACCCAAGCTTCTTAGCATTTTTTTTTTATTTCTGTATTTTTCTCTGGAAGGTAGGCTCCGATGTGCGAGGGTTTCAGTGCTCTTAATTAAAAGCTGAGTTTGGCTGCGGAGAGGCCGTGCAGACAATGTTCCCTCTCTTTCCAAAAGCCGGGTCCCTTTCTGTGTTTTCAGCAATTTATTCTGCTCTAGATAGTCAAAATGAGGGAGTTAGCCATTCGCTCAGTTTCTATGCGTGTAGTTAAGGTTGCAGTTAAATAGCTTGTCCAGTTTAGTGTCTAAGTCAGGGGTCTCTAATCTTTTAGCCTCCGTGAGCTCCTTTCACGAGAACATAACTGTGAGCTGTTCATGCTCTCTAATATTTTATAGCTTATTTTGGCCGGAACAAACTCATTTCTGTTGTCTGAACATTTATCTCAATATATAATTACAAACTAATACATTATGACTACAGTGTATTTATATGGCACTTTTCCACCTTTCCACCATTCAAGGTATTTGTTTATAGGCACAACAGGGGGGTCTGGGGCGGTCTGGAAAACTTTGAAGAAATCCTAAGTGATTTCCTGCATTCTGATGAATTGTAACAATACTATTTTAGAGGGTCACTGCCCGTTCACTTGGCTCAGGCTGCATGATGTGATTTTACTTTAAAATCCCCTTCACCGTTACCCCCAGACCCTGAGTTTCCCTACACAGCCCCTGGTCCTTGACATCTCCCCCTCTTTTCTCTCCTTCCCTGTGGACTGAGAGGCTCCAGGTAACGCTCAAGCAAACCTTTTCTCAAGACTACTGCGTTGGTGTCAGTTGGCACTTCCATTGTTTCACTCTTTCGCATCTTTCTTCGCGAATATAAGGCCGATTAACATAAAATAAAAGACATGTTGTTGCTTGACACCAGGAGAACAATGCTATGATGGTGGTGGTGATTACCCCCAGTAAGCCCACTGCTCGCTGCCTGCGCTCCAGAGTAAAGAAAAAACAAACAAATGAGAGGTTACACCTCAAAGAAGCGCTCAGAGAAGTGACTGCGGGGAAAGAGGAGAGTAAAGTTTGTGCTGGTCGACACGGAGAGAAAGCACTGAAGTGCTGCGAGGGGAATAACAGTTAAACATCAGGGATAAATACTTACAATGCTAACAAAGGTCTTGGAAAAAGTATGTGCGGGGGGGCCAAAAGAGCCACACTGACAACCTGTAAACAACTCCAAACATAACACACTGTATGCTTTTCAGTTTCCTGTTTAGTGGTTAATTCATTATTTTCAGGACTTTTAACTATTCAGGAGATGTAATATTTTGATTTTGAATATGGCAACAGTCCTCACTTTTAACCCAAACAAATGTTACTTACTTACTTTTCTCACCGAGGGCCGCATTTTGAATCTTCTAGGGAGCAGAGGGCCACACACAACCCGACAATGAAGTGAATCATTTGAAATCTTGCATTTGACATGTTTCGACGGGCCTCCGCACCTTTAATAAGACTTGGAGCATTAATATTAGGTTGGTATATCATCAAAATGCTTGATTTTTTCCAATTTTACAGTAAAAAGTACTACTTTTTTTGTTTGGACCAATTTAGTAGGAAGCCGGAGGGCCAACAAAAATTGGTCAGAGGGCCGCATTTGGCCCCCGGGCCATAGTTTGAATCAGGAATCAGGAATCAGGATATATTTATTGCCATTGTCAATGAACAAATTCACAACATAGGAACGTGACTTGATGACAGATGCGACATGAGAGACATGCATAAAGAGCACACCGGGCGCCCTCGCTTTAGCGTGGCGCCTACTCGGGTACTTGAACTCTTAGAAAATGAAAAACAGTTTCAGCGATAGGCAATACAATGATAAACAACACATATTGAGTACATTACACGAGGTCAACGTGATGGATATTTTCAGTGGATATTGGGGGATGGGACACAAACAAGATAACACAAAGATTAGATGTGGGATGTGCAGACGGTGAGTGAAGGCCAAAATCTTGTTTTGTGTAAGTGTCTGCGTCTTCAGCACGGCCTTGAACATGCCTGCTCTAACACCTAAATATGATGTGATTTCATGTTATTACAGGTTGTTACATAGTACAACACATCAGACTTAATGTGGTAGGTACAATATATAACATTTTGGAGAAACATCTAAAACTCAGAATGACTTTATTTACCCAACCATAACCCACCCACCAAAGGGTTAACGTTTCAAATCTCATTTAAATGAGCCAAATACAGCCAAGCAGTCCACCTATCTCTCAATATAACTGACCCAAAGGCAGTTGTGTTGTGTTTGTGTTTGTGTTTGTGTCTGAGTCGATTCCACAAACCCGTAATAACAAACAGTGGTCTTCTCCTGACCTTTCAGCTGTTCAGTTTCAGATGTTGCCCGGTTTCCCTTCACTGTATTTTTCTGCTCCGCAACAGAAACTGACCTTTCCGTACGGCACGCTGCACTTCTCATTAGAGCTAAGCTATTTTTAATTTGTCACATCCATAGTCTCTGCAGGCAGTCGCTAAAACCAGCCACATGACATACATTTGACAAGTCTGATTAGTATTATTAGCAATTAGATTTATACAAAAATGTCTGTTTTGTGTCCCAATTCTTTTTTTTCCCTCTCTCTCAACTTTTAAGAGCCTGTTGTAATGGTCTTCCCAAATCACGATCTTACATAGTTTTAACCCTCTAAAAATCTGATTGTTCTCTGATTTCTGGAGTTATCCTGATTATTGAAACAGTTACATCTGAAGTGAGTAAACTGATTTCTTTCTGATTGTTGCATGTGTTGACAAGGAACAAGTATGCAAACAACTGGAATTGGAACAAATGTAACAAAAGAGAAAATACCGGAAAATGAGTGCAATATTCCTGTGTGTGAAGGAGGAGATGAAAGTGAGGTGCACAAACAGCTGTCTATCCATATGTAGCAGCCAGACTGAGGAGTCCATTTTAGTGTGAAAACAACAGGGTCGCGCTAAGGTCAATCATAACTTCTGAAGAGGTTCCACTCATACGTGGCACTGTTATTATCTTCCTAATGCATTCATTTTCCTCCAGACATCCATTCATCAGGCGAATGTGGTAAGTAATGCAGGGATGGGCTTTACATCTGTTCCAGTATCGGTATTGGCCAATTTTTGACTTGTTTTTTACAGACTAATCAATAAAAATGGGACTAGAAGAGCAATTACTGAATTAAATTACATTACTGAATGTTTACCAAATTATTTGTTATCATTTATGTATTAGTCAACTTCAAAAGAGATTTGTGGGCCTTGTGCCTTTCAATTCTAACATTTAACAAAAAACAAGGACTGTTGAACTCTCAGTTTTTGAAAAAATAGAAACATAGAGGAATGGACATGACCAGAAAGTAAAACATAAATAAAAAAAATGAAATAAAAAAATTATGAAAAAAAATACAAATAATAATAATAATAATAATAATAATAATAATAATAATAATAATAATAATAATAATAATAATAATAATAATCGTAATAAAAAATAATAATAAAGGCACAATGACAAAATAAATAAAATCACAACATAAAAACTCCAACATTTAAGTCATTTAGTCCAAAGTTCCTCAAATGTGTCCATTTTCAAATTAAATCTGAATTTGTCCATTTGTCTAATGTCTGTCATTATGTCAGTCCAGTCCTTGATCGCCGGGGAGGTCTGTGTAACAGTTCGAAGTTTAATCTTCATCCTTGTCTCTGCGTGAAATCTTTGACCATCTTTTTGAACCACTACTCAAGATTTTCCCTACGATTAGTAATCTTTCATTGCAGACTGACAAATCCGTGCAGTGGACACTTGTCTTTAAACTTATCTTGCATTTATTTCTGTTGCGTAAAAAATACACCTTGAAAAACACGCTTTCTTACTGGTAGTGTTAAAGTTACATGGTGCACTTGTGAATTATGTTATAACATCAAGGCAATACGCTGGTCAGTTTTTGAATTGGACAAAACCTAACAAACCATGTGCAATGCAGCCAGCCACTAGGGGGAGATTGTCTTTAATCTAATTTCCTTCCAGTCGGATTTCATGTGCGTTCCCATTGCAAACATGTGAAGTATGTTGGTGCAGATACGCCCACACACACACAGCAGTGCCAGTGCCTCTGTAACTCAGGCGTCTTAGCACAGACTTTGAGTAGGAAACCTGTTAGCACACATTTACATTGGCTGATTTGTTTTGGCTGCGTTTAGCATATTTACATAAAAATGAATTCGTAAAGCTGCTCGGTGCGGCGTAAATCCCTCCTCCATGTTCTCTGCTTGGCCTGACAGGTGTGTGGAAAAACAATGGATAAACAGACACGGCGGTATACATTTTGCACATACAGGAGATGTCTTTGTGGGATTGGAGTTTTATGGCATTTTAATATTATGGTAAGTGGTAAGAAACTTTTTTAATTTTATTTTTTGCCAGATCTGATTGTCAAAAATGTGGCTGCAATCTGTCCAACCACCTCCAATTAGTCAGTCGCACCCTGCGTTCACACAGGAAAGGCTGGTAAAGTGTCTTGCCAAAGGGCAGAGTGCAAAGGTTAGAGCTGGAATTGCACCGTCAACCTTTACGTTTAACTACCACCACTACTCCACAAATACCAATTTGCATGAAAAAAAATTAAAAAAAATAAATGTAGTTGAACTTTTGAAATATACTGTTTATTTTTGTTTATCGCCACATAAACAAATGTGGTGGAGCAGAAATAAAAATAGCTTCTACATAGCAAGATAACATTATTCTATTTGTATTTATTTGTAAGTATATGTACATTAAACATGTAACACGCTATAACAGGGTGTCCAAACTATGGCCCCGCGGACCAATTTTTGACCAATAACAAACATTTGGATGTTATACATACAGTAACTAAATCACTGCTATGTTGCATCACTACCACCGCGTGTTGACATACATAATGTATTCTGGTAATAGATAGTAGTAATTGGTCGTTAAAATTGTCGTAGTAACTAAAGTAACTAAAAAGCTGAAAGTAATGTTAGCTCTAGGGGCTGCAGTACTTATAGAAAAAGTAGTAGTGTTAGTAGTAGCAGTAGTAATAGTGTCTAGTTCATTGATGCCAAAGTACTTCTACTCAAGGACAGATGTTAAGTTGCTTTTTTCACTTTTATGTCCTAAATTCTTTTTTAATACCATCATTTTCTCATTTCTGCCCATTCTTTCATTCTCTCTCTCTCTTTCTGTATGAATCACCTTTGTATAAAAAGATGAAGTGATCCGAGACCGTGGCATACCTTTCTGCTCAATAAGATTTATAATTATTGCACCGGGGACATTACCTTCACTGCTGTGGCCCACTGTGGCGGCCAATCCCACTCACTCACATTCAATATTTCATCTCCGTATGTGCATTGTCTCACCGGCGCACATACTGCAATAGAGAGAGTGAATGATATGACGGTTTGAAGGAGGGGAAAGGGTTAGGTGTGGATAGAAAGACAATTAAATGGGATCAGCACAGCATTTAAAGAAGAATGATGTATTATGTATATATCAGTATATCGCTTCCAGTATCGGTACCAGTCGATAACAAAAGTAAAACCGAGTAAAAATGGGAATTGAAAAATAGGACCACGTTCAAAATAGGACCATATTTTTACACACATCATGCAACTAATTATTTTATATTCCAGATGAATACATTGTGTTAATGTGCGAACTTTACTTCACATTAAAATGGATTTGTCGGCCTTGCTATGGATTTTTTTCTTGTAACATCGGTATCGGCAAATATTGGTTATCGGCCACAGGAGTAAAGCCGGTATCAGCTCTAAAGATCCATATCGGCCCATTCATGTATTACGTTTTTGTCTAAAATATAGTTTATTTATGGATCTTTATTACATTTTAAATTGCAATATTCATCTAAAATAACGTGAAACATAAATAATAATGGTTTTTTCGTTTTTTTTAAAGTCAACCAATTTTCCACATCTTCTTTATACAGCACTTCACCATAAATCTCACAGGCATTTCCAGAGTGTGTAAACAGAATGTATATAAGTATATAACAAGCAAACAGAAAACACAAATAAAAACTGAAAACGAGAAGAAACAGGAAATAAAAAGAACATTTTTAAAAATGTAGCAAAAGTAAAAAAAATTAAGGCAAGTATTGCTTAAAGTTTTATAATTCTTCCATTTCAAAATTAAGTCAGTTTTTCATATTCTGAATGTCAATTAAGGCCTTCTTCCCCACTGCTATGAGAATGCTCCAAAGGTATCCATTCACACTGTCCATGGCAGGAGTTTTGAGGCCCAGATACATAGTTCTGCAGTCAAGTGGGATAACAGTGTCAAAAACTGACATGATAATGATGGACCACCTGGCAACCAATAACACCTGCATTCTAGTTAGCATTAGCCTCCAAACATCACACATTATTCACCGAATTGTCGAAGCCGGGACTTGAACTTATAACGCAGAGGCCGGCACAGAAGCCCTGTTCAAAAGGGTTTATCCTCAAAATACAAATACATTATGACTAAAAGTAAACACTGGGAAACAAAAGTTACAAGTGTGTTACTGAGCCTTCATCAAAATAACTCGTAACAATCTGGATCCTCAGAGACGTGTCGTGCATCTCGCCTCAAACGAATGTGAATTAAACAGAAGTCCTCGTTCATTGCTATGATTTGAATAGTCCTTCCGATGTCTGGCTTTTAAAAAAAAAAGTTCAACCAATACATTAGCGGTTTTGACATAACAGACATTAGCAATATAAGCACAGATATATTTTCCATCCTTGAAAGGTATTTTTCCCTCCAAATGATTCGCCTGAGAGGTCTTGAATGCTTGTGTTTTGGTCCGCTTTCCATTGAAGACACTCATCTGCATGGCTGAGGTGGCGTGGCCTGTATCGCCGGGTTGTATTCTGCGAACAAGAGGCCTTTGAAAAACACTAGCTGCCCCCAAAGCCCTGCTCACAATCACGGCCAGATTGCATAATGCTCATTTGGCGCGGGGCTGGGACATTTGGCTCCGCTCGGGCTCCTCTTGAACCCAATGAAAACAGAGAATTGAGGCAGGATTTGGGCTAATCCTCTTATTCCGACTCTGCGCTCGCTCTCTCCCCCTGCTGACTGAAGAGGCACTGTGGCGCGGCGGGCACGAGGAACTCCCATGTCCCTCGGCCGAGCTTTAATTGGAAAATGGATCATATTACTGCTGAATTTCTGGTGTCGATTTTCCACTCAGTGACATTGGCTTTTGTCCTTGTCCTGATTGTTAATGTAATGACTTTCAAAATAGTAATGGACAAACTCTGATTGCAAAACAGTGTATTTGTTCTTTTCCATTTAAAAGCAGGCACATGGTCGTCCCGTCCACACAATCAGAGACGCGCATGTGGCTGAGGTTTCTTACTCAGGGACTACTTGGTCAGCCAACAATTGTACTTTGGCCTCTAAGCAGCACCTTTAATTTTCCTTGCAATGTTGGGACGGTGTGAAGCGACTCTTCTGTGTGGAGTTTGCACGTTCACTCCAATTTCCGTTTTGCATGATTTCCCTTTTATTTGATAACTATTTTACATGCTCAGTTACTGTCTATACAGTGCAATGCTCTCCGTAATAAACTTGCTATAAAAAGGTAGGTTTATCACAGTTAAACAATTTCCCTTGCGGTCCCCAAGCCAAAATTCAGTTCTGCCCATTTTCAATCTTGAATGGCTCTCAGCAGCCATTTGACATACCTAGATAATACAACTATATTATTTTTTGCTAAAATGAATGTGTAGCAACACCTTTTTGCTCCTTTTTACACTTTTTAGTTTAAACCTCGCAGCAATCCAGTAGTTTGAGGTCTTGCACAAGTCTGTAGCTAAGGTGCTCCTGACCAAGCGTGTGAAGGATAGGTCAAATGTAGAGAATACATCTCCTTAACAAGGGATTTATAATGTAAATGCTGTATTTATCATCAGTATTACCATCCTTATCATCTTTATTATCATCCTTGTTCAATGACAAATCGAGTGATAAATGACTTTGCCATGGATTTCTCTGGTTTGTGTTAAAGAATAGACAATCAGAGAATATACTATAGCAAGTCAAAAGGCCACTTCACATTTTGTCCCGGGGTTAGTCATTTATCAAAGCGATGTAACCTCCTCTTCCATATCCTCCAGTGTGGAGTATGAGAAGGGCACTGCAGAACATGTCTCCTTGCTCTTCTGCGACCTCTTCCTGACCCCCCTCCTCTGTTTTCCGTCTAGCCACCTTGTCATCCTCCTTTTCTAAAGGTCCCTCGAGCAGCAGCTTTCACCTCTTCTCAACCCCTCCCAAAAGTCCTCCACACCATCTGATCCTAATCCAGCTGGACACCTCCGAGTGCTCTTTCACCTCACACTTAGCCCTCCCTGATGGCCCTACCAGATTCGTATAAAGGACTTCTTATTCTGGCTAAACAAACAGCCTCTTCAGCGCGTCGTGGAGAGCTTTGGAGAGTGCACTGGGACAGATGCGAGTGTGTGAACTTGGATTGGCATTCTTACGAGGACAGATGATGAGGTACTTTTTGAGACATTAGGGGCAGTGACTAAGGAGTAGAGCAGCTGACTCATAACAGGGTCATGAGTGGTTTGATCCCAGCTTTGACTTCTGTATTTGTAGCCTCAAGCATTTCTTAAGTAGCAGTAAAACAGGACACTCTTCAGCACTCTTTTGGCTCGTGCAGGAGTCGTGTAGCCATGTCCTCTCCTTCTGCCACTCTCTTCTTTGTTCTTCTTGTTTTTTATGATCTAAACATGCTTTCTGGCCACGTTATGAGTGAACATTTATCATGTCAGAACATGAAGCCATGCTCTAGTTGTGGAGGCAGGCCAGGGCGCTCTGAGGAAAGTTTGATTTTAGTTCAGTTTCTGCCAAATCCATCCAAGAATCCAGCGATAAAAGCATGACATTTGAAGTTTGTTCAAGGTATGTTGATGGCAATTGCTTCATTTTCAACCTGTCAGAATGACAAACCGTGTGTCTCCTCTGGTGAAGAGGGAACAAATAATAACATTTGAGTATTTTATTTAAAATGCTGATTGGTCACTGCTGCTTAGAATGGGTGAAGTTTGTAGAACCAAGCCATTATAATAATAATTAACATTCTTTAATATCCAGTATCAACTTTAATGGTCCTTGTTATAAAAACCCTATTCTGTCATTTCTAATTGTCAATGATCACACTGGGTCTTTTTAATCGAAAGGTCCATAGCCAGTCCTTTGTCAGTGTATTCTTTAAGTTCAGGAAAATCAAACTAACAAAAACAATACAAAATAAAAATCTAAAAAAAACTGTGAATTGTGGTACATTTTTGTCATATCGCCCAGCCCCAATTACACATTTGTTGAAGCTGCTAAAGCATGGAATATTTATGATTTAGAAATTATTTTATGATAAGAGCACTTATGTAATTGACTTGACCATGATGAAATATACAGTAGGAGTCTGGGCTGGCGGTTGCATGTGGTTGTGCTCAGACTGCAGAGGTTGTGGGTGTGTTTGGGTCACTGGTCAGTCGATGTTGGGGAGATTCCTTTGGGAGCAGACAGAGGCAGTATAGACTTTCTACAAATGTGAAAATCAAAGCTTAGCAACAGGCTGGGGGAACGCCATTCACAGCTAAGAAGAATATGAATATAAAATAAAACTACAGAAGCAACCTAAACTGTTAAATGAATGGACATTTTAAATACTAAACAGTGTTCATTCACAAGTATGTTGTGGAGTGATAGATGTATAATCCGTAGTGATCCAGCAGCTTATTGGTTTGTTCCACGGCTCTTTAGTTTATCTTTTGAACTAAACTCGGCTAGACCAGTACGACTCGAGAGACTCCAGAGCCAGCCACATTCACACATAGTTCCCAGTAAATTACCATTTGCAGATTGCCAGAACACTCAGCTCTGACCCTCATTCACACATGCCTCAGTCCCAGAACATTGCTGGGTCGACTTTGTTCACATTTAACATTTGTCTCTCTGCATTTCATCGCTATAGATATGAAAATGGTACTTAACTGCATCGTGCGATTTCCAGGCCTTATTCACACATACAGCTTCCCTGCAGTAGTCTTGGTTATTTACCAGGGAAATAGCCAGACCAAACATGCAGGGAATTCAGTTCTGGCTTCATTTACACATGTGCTCTGGCAAAATGCAGGTGAATTCCCAGGTAAATCTGCAAGTGTGAATGAGGCTCTAGTTCTGTCAAAGCAAGGGATCAATAGCAGTGGGTTTGGGCCGGCACCAACCCAACTACTACATTTAGGTCAAAGTCTCAGCAAAAGTTATTGTGGAGTGTTTTATTTTGGATTTGGATTTTTATTTTAGATATTAGCATGAAAAAGAAGGTGTCTGAGCTAAAGGCTAACTCATCTCTTTTTGCAAAATATCGGCATATATAATAATCGTCTGCAATAGATTTAATCCCATTTGGTATCAAATTCGCCCATCGTGGATAGAATATATCGTATGATTTATGAACACAAGCTAGCATGATCTGCATTGGAGTTCTTTTGAAATGCTCAATAGCCACGAGATATCTAAATGACCCATGACCTCTTGTGTCTCTGTTAAGCCAATTAGCCATGTTGTCCATATGCAACACAAGATCTTCACTATAGCAGATCCTGACCTGGAACTCAATTATTCAGAATCACGACTGGCCGTCCTTTTTAATAGAGTCCCCCTTTTCTATATTCTTCAATTTTCTGTCTTGGAGGAAGAAGTGGTCACATTAAGGAACAGAAAATCTATAGTTTTATGTTTATGCAGAGTGTTGGCGACGTAAATATTGACCGTAGCTTAAAGATTCTGAAGAAATATAAAACTTTTCTGGACCCATGGAAAAATAAAACAAAACATATTTTTGGGAGAAACAGCAGAAAATCAGGGATGTTTTTTTAGTGTCACGAGTATGGCGAGGACCCAGAAGCACCACAGGCAGACGGAATCAGTTGGTAATGACCTTCATTTACCACTGCAGTCTTGAACAGTTTATACAGTGGCAACGTCTGGTGAAACGTCTGGGCTCACAGTGATCTTCTGTGAGGACTGAGAAGGAGTGAGAGGAGCAGAGACAGGTGAGGAGAGGTGGCCTGATGAGGAGGCGTGGCTAACAGGCAGAGAGGAGCAGAGACAGGTGAGGAGAGGTGGCCTGATGAGGAGGCGTGGCTAACAGGCAGAGAGGAGCAGAGACAGGTGAGGAGAGTGTGGCTGATGAGGAGGCGTGGCTAACAGGCAGAGAGGAGCAGAGACAGGTGAGGAGAGTTGGCCTGATGAGGAGGCGTGGCTAACAGGCAGAGAGGAGCAGAGACAGGTGAGGAGAGTTTGGCCTGATGAGGAGGCGTGGCTAACAGGCAGAGAGGAGCAGAGACAGGTGAGGAGAGTTGGCCTGATGAGGAGGCGTGGCTAACAGGCAGAGAGGAGCAGAGACAGGTGAGGAGGGTGGCCTGATGAGGAGGCGTGGCTAACAGGCAGAGAGGAGCAGAGACAGGTGAGGGAGGTGGCCTGATGAGGAGGCGTGGCTAACAGGCAGAGAGGAGCAGAGACAGGTGAGGAGAGTTGGCCTAATGAGGAGGCGAGGCTAACAGGTAGAGAGGAGCAGAGACAGGTGTGGAGAGTTGGCCTGATGAGGAGGGGCGAGGCTAACAGGTAGAGAGATGGATCTATTATAATAACTGGATAAGGCACGCCCCTCTGTCCGCGATCCAAATTGAGTAGTGGCCGCTCCGCGGGACTGCAACCTCAGGCACCAACCATTTCAACAGTTCGGCCTGTAAAATTACCGAAAGTGCGAAATTCTTTTTAGTCTAAAAATATAATAGAAGGAAATTCACTCTTTTACCGTTTCTAAAATCCTTAAAAATCACATTTTTAACGTCACGGCGAACATGTACGCGCTCTGACCGCGCACGCACTCCTCGTGAACGATCATCAGAAGAGCGCGTGTCGGACGGAAACCAAACAGAAGACGAGACAAACGAGACACGAACAGTGTGTTTTTATGTCATTTCACACGTTTCACACATCATTCAATATGAAGTGTAAATGAACGATTACACAGTTCACACAAGCTAACAAAAGCTAACGTTTAGCTACACAAAAAGAAGCATTCATGAGTTCACGGCTCATGCTTTCTGCAAAGAAACCATTATTTTTCGCTTTACAACATGATACCTTTATATTTATAGATATAACAATTCATCATTATACTTTTCGTAACCATTTCAAGACCACAGACTCCAAAAGTCCGCGCTAACTGTCCACAGTCTTTCACGTATTCTGCTGTCGCCGTGCTCGTTCCCGACGCCAAAGCGACATGGTGATGTCGTCATAAAAGGGGAGGCACTAGACTCCTATTCAGGAAGTAACGCGGAAGTAGGGAACTTTTTTGGAGACATGCGCCAATGAGCACACGCCATAGGCTTGAATTGGGGCGCCATTTTGGCTTCCGGGGGCTTGGTAGAGAGGAGCAGAGACAGGTGTGGAGAGTTGGCCTGATGAGGAGGCGTGGCTAACAGGCAGAGAGGAGCAGAGACAGGTGAGGAGAGGTGGCCTGATGAGGAGGCGAGGCTAACAGGCCGAGAGGAGCAGAGACAGGTGAGGAGAGGTGGCCTGATGAGGAGGCGTGGCTAACAGGCAGAGAGGAGCAGAGACAGGTGAGGAGAGGTGGCCTGATGAGGAGACGAGGCTAACAGGTCGAGAGGAGCAGAGACAGGTGAGGAGAGGTGGCCTGATGAGGAGGCGTGGCTAACAGGTAGAGAGGAGCAGAGACAGGTGTGGAGAGTTGGCCTGATGAGGGGCGTGGCTAACAGGCAGAGAGGAGCAGAGACAGGTGAGGAGAGGTGGCTGATGAGGAGGCGTGGCTAACAGGTAGAGAGGAGCAGAGACAGGTGTGGAGAGTTGGCCTGATGAGGGGGCGTGGCTAACAGGCAGAGAGGAGCAGAGACAGGTGTGGAGAGTTGGCCTGATGAGGGGCGTGGCTAACAGGCAGAGAGGAGCAGACACAGGTGAGGAGAGGTGGCCTGATGAGGAGGCGTGGCTAACAGGCAGAGAGGAGCAGAGACAGGTGAGGAGAGGTGGCCTGATGAGGAGGCGTGGCTAACAGGCAGAGAGGAGCAGAGACAGGTGAGGAGAGGTGGCCTGATGAGGAGGCGTGGCTAACAGGCCGAGAGGAGCAGAGACAGGTGAGGAGAGGTGGCCTGATGAAGAGGCGTGGCTAACAGGCAGAGAGGAGCAGAGACAGGTGAGGAGAGGTGGCCTGATGAGGAGGCGTGGCTAACAGGTCGAGAGGAGCAGAGACAGGTGTGGAGAGGTGGCCTGATGAGGAGGCGTGGCTAACAGGCAGAGAGGAGAAGAGACAGGTGTGGAGAGTTGGCCTGATGAGGAGGCGTGGCTAACAGGCAGAGAGGAGCAGAGACAGGTGAGGAGAGGTTGGCCTGATGAGGGGCGTGGCTTACTGGCAGAGTGGAAAGATACCAGCAGACAGGAGATGAGCAGACGGTGACAAATGTTTTTTTTTTTGCAGATACTGATATTAAGAGTGAGGCTTGAAAATGTATGTAAATGTAATGTTCACAAATGATATATTTGCGTGGTAAACATAACGTAAAGCATGTATCCGGGTTAAAATATTAATTCATATATAATATATATGAAACAATATTGTAAAAACAACTCTCTCAAAAAAAAAAAAAAATTCTGAATCAGACAATTTTTTTGGGATCTTATCAAGATTCCAATTCAAGGTCTTTCTGTACATTTTCCAAGACTAAAGGTCAGATGAATGGTCAAAACACCAATTTAGTTTTTTGACATAGAAATATAAAAAATAAGTACATTATAGCCTTGAAATAGTTTTAGATTTTGAATTGGTCGACATCCCCTGTGATTTGTAACATCTTCTAATTGAACAGAATAGTTCATTTGGAGAAAGCACATACTATGACACTGGTAATTCTGCGCTTTTTTGACAGCCAATTCCACAGTAAGACCGAACATTTGGCCTGTAGTCTGCTTTGAGTTCTTTTGATGTAACATGACACACTGCTCTTGATTGAAGCGTCGTAGTCTTTGGCGATTCCTTCCCCTTTTGAGGAGAGAAAAGAGCTTTTAAATGAATTGAAGGCATGTATCCGTCATGTTCCCGAACGAGTGGGATTGATTTGATTAAATGGCACTTTTGCCGATGGCGCTCTTGTGTGTAAGACGTTTGGACCGGCTGATCTTGTCGGGGAATAAGCAAGAGTCTGCTTAATGATAGTCTCAGCATAACTAATGTGCTTCTGGGGTGATCTATAGTGCTAGTGTACAGAGAAAGACACGTCAGAAGACTGGCTTTGGTGGAATTAAATTATCCTACCAACAAAAGAATGCCCTTTACTGACTTCTGACAGTTTATAAGTTAATACGATTTTGTGTGTAAAAAGATATTTTAGGTAGACTATACTTGAACTATTGAATGAAGAGCATGATTTATTGGCAAAATATTGACCCAAAATCAAATGAGTTATGCAAATCATCAACAAAACCATCCATTCAACAAAGCAGTGGTTCATCACTTTAAAATAAAGAGCTTAGGCAATATTTATAGCAATGTTTAAATGGGAAATGCATAACTTTTCTTGTGTAGAGCAGTGGTTCCCAAAGTGGGGGTCGGGTCCCCTCAGGGGGATTGCGGGGCATAAGCTGGGGGTCATGAGATGACTTGGAAGATGTTGATTTTATAATTATGACACTGTATCTAATGTATTGTTAATTAAAACTGTATATTGATCTGTCTTTCGACTTGAAACCGTCACAGACGACTGTTTCATTCAGCAGCGGGGGTTCGGCTCGCTTGCTATTTGAAAAATGTGAAACCCAGGTGTAGGGTTTTCCAAGCAGTGTATCGTGCACCAGCGGATTTAGTGTAACAATATAGAATTTTCCTATTACTTTTGAGGTAAACAAGCGGTGTGTTCATGTTTTTATGTGTAACATTGAAGTATATATTCTTAGAAAGCGACATGCTAAAAGATGCTTAACCCCAGACATTGGGTTTGACCTTGTTATTCTGTTACATCTCGTCTCATTCAACAAACAATTTTAGCCCATTTCCCATTGTTCACCGTGCAAACCAGAGTGTGTTGTTTAACCACAGCTTGCCTCATTCTCTCTGATTGCTCCTGACAACATTCACCCCCACCGCAATCAAACAGCCATGATGGCACAGTTAACCTCTCCTCTCCCCCTCCACTCTGCGGTTACCTCTAAATAAACCAATTAATGGGCTTAGGGTCTCTGTGGACATCCAGGCTTGCCACCTGAACAATTACCAGGGGACCAGCAGATGTGGCAGCCATGTTTTTAGATGTGGATGCGGAGAAAAGAGTGAAATTGAGCGTTAGCTAACAAGTAGCCCCATAGGAACGGGTCAGGCAGTTAGCAATAGCACTTTCTGACAGTGTTTGGAGCACTGGCTTTGTTCTGTTTGTTGATTTGTAAGAGGCGGAGTCTTCTGAACAATATAAAATGCAACCAAAATGTTGAAATGTTTAAAATGTTAAATTATGATCTTTGACTTCAGAATAACTACAAAATGTGGCTTATATTACTACATTTTCTAGTCAGGAGTTTGTGGGAAAGAGCTTTCAAATCCCCCCCAAAATGGTAAAATAATATATATATATTTGCTAGAAAATTAAAAATACAGTGTTTTGTTTTTTTTAAAGAACAGATCTGCCAAGTTTATTGATAAGTACATTATGGAGTGAGTGGCGGTTATCATGGTAGGGATGAACGATTTGCAATATGTCTTTTAATAGCAGGATGCTTTTCAAATTTCACATTTGAATGCTGTGTTCCAGTTGTCCTCAGTGGTTGGATGTTCTTGACGGAGAAAACCTCTTTGAGTTCCAAACTCCAAGGACAACTGGAATGCAGCGCATATATATTGAATTATTAGGTCAGGACAGTGCATGTTAATGACCATACATGAAACACATGATGTAAACACATGAAACACATGATGTAAACACACCAGATTACATTGTCCCACATTCAATGTCACAACACACTCTCATTCATATATGAACATGTCTAGTGACATTGACCTTTTAGAAAAGATGGATATATGAACTCCTAAACATGTTTGCAGAGATTTAAACAGTTATGTTTCTTAGCGAATTGCAGTTATTGCAATTTGCTAATTGCTTGATTGCAATATATGTCTTGCAGCCTTAATTCATTGGTCCTCGTTTCTACTGCCATCTTGAGGACAGAAGCTCTGCTGTCTGCTTGCTGTGCTGTAGGTTCTTCTTCAAGCTGTTTGTTGCCATCAGGAGGAACCTGGGTTCATGCTAATAGTGTTTCTATGCTACATTACTCACTAAGATATAAGATTGCAAACTTGCAATCTTTTAGTTAGCCTCATATCTTTCTTTCCAGGTGTTATATTTTAGCATCAGACAGTCCCCCACCCGGACACAAAGTCTGTGCTTTTGAAAGGACTTGAGGACTTGTATGTACAGAGAGGGCTTGTGTACGAGAAAGCTTTGATGAAGACGTCCGAAAATGTTAGTTTTCGCTGCTTTTAAATGGCGTCAGCAACTCCACTGCAGTAGATGGTAGTGACAGCGGAGTGGCAACGACAGCAAACAAGTCACATGCCTGAAAGCCATGAATTGCGCTTTCACAGCCCAAACCCAAGGTTACTCAAACAAATGTAAATAAAACAAATGTATTGTCTGATGAAAGTTGCTTTTACATCATTTAACTCATTTTACACCTTGTAGTTGGGCATCCATTAACTCCTTTGCCTTACCTTGCCACCTGCACACCATGATGTTTGCCTGTAAGGGACAAAAGCGTGTCAAATTGCGCGTTAGCTAACAGGCAGCCTCGGTGGCTTTGTCTCATTGTCTGATCTCGCGTGATTGGAGGGGCAGTGATGTGCCGTATGGAGGTGTGCAGGAGGGTTTGTAAATGACCGTTAAATGTTTGCCGGTGCCAGAACATGTGCCAGTGAGCCGGTGCTAACCTGTGCATGCTGGTACAGAGGTGCAGGGGGGTTTGATGCCCTTGATTTTGTGGAAAGAGATAGAAATGCTTTCTAAAACTGAAAAGATCTTGGGTCCTATCTTGCAATAAAATGTTAGAATGTGAAGAGTATTTAGTTCTATTTCGTTCTAATCAGTAAATGCTACTTGAGCCAAAAACAAGTTCAAACTTACTGTAGAAACACCAAACACACCAGAAATGAATTGTCTGATTGGTATTTGTGGTTATGAAATGGGAGAGATTCCTAACACAAACATAACACCTGCTTTTCTCATGCTAGGTAACGCAACATCATTTGAAATAAAAATAAAATGATGCAACAAAACCTTTTATACATTCATTTGACGACCAAAATCAGGGTTGTCATGACAATTGACGAGTTACTATGGGAGGCTGCTTAGGGTGCAACACATTCAAAATATGAAACCACAATGAAAGCCGTGCTAAATGGACGGTGAACACACACAGCAACCATTTCTAACACACTATAATCATGCTACGATTGCGCACTGAACGTGGACGGACACATTCAGTCTGCCCCTTCACAATAAAAGTGCGACAATAGCGTTACATTAAAGTTGTACCACACATTAATGCCCCCATCTTCGAACTTTCACATCTCACACAAGTGCCATGGTGTGATTGTCAATTGCAGTTGTGGTTTGCTGTCGACCCTTCCTCCAGTGTTAAACAGAACACCTGCTGGTTCCGGGAACATTGGATTCTGATGCTTTTTCTTTTTTCTTTCAAGTTACATTTTTGAAACATACAGAACACAGAAACCCCGACCAGAGCGCGAGAAACTAATTCAAATATATGAAAACGAGCAGCGTGCCGCTCGGTGGTCGAGTGAATAGCACGCATGCCAGGCTCCGGGGTAGTCGGTCTGAATCCAGCTCCAACAATTTCCTGCATGTCCTTCTATCTCTCATCCCCATTTCACTCTACACTGTCCCGTCCAATAAAGCCTACAAGCCACGCAATCCTTTGAAAAAAATGACACACAAAAAAAAACAAGGGCAGTATGACATCCATCAGAAGAAAATGGAAGGCCCAAGTCTGTCGATTTTCAAATTAAATCTGAACTCCAATGCTTTTTCAATGGTAGCCTTCAAAAAACATTACAAACTATGAAAAACAAGGGCGAAATAACTGGACCACACAAGAGTAACACCAGAGCCTCGGTGGAAAACATTACTGCATGTAGTAGTGTTAAGCTTAGTTTAGGAACATAGGAAGAGACAAAATTAGCATAAAAGCTACCAATTTACATTTTATTTAACCTTATGCTGGACAAAAAATGTGTGCGTAACTCCTCCTCTAATCATGTCACTTCGTAATAAACTCTTTGTTCACTATGAATTTAGGTAAGTTATTATTATCAAGTGGTGCCGTACAATGCCCTTAACTTCTCTCTCAAAATCTCCCGTGTGCTTTCATCTACAGGCTTCTCATCATTCGCTCATTACGCATACGGTCTTTTTTTGCGGTTTGATCACCCTGACTCACAGCAGATTCCCTCAGAAGTTCTATCCATCAGGCGTAAAGTTCTCCTTTTGATTTGGCTCTTATCTTGTTACTGACATGACAAAAACACATGCCGCGAAATTCAAGCCATTAAAATCTGATGTATCTAAAGAAGAATCATGTAAGGTTTTAATGTAATTCGTTTAGTTTTTTATGAAGGGTAGAACATGTTTTAAATATAGAGCTCAATGGCAAGAGGAAGATATTTTTTTATTTTTTGTTGTTGTTAGAAAAAAAGAAGCAATAATACATTGGAAGATTGACTATTTTGGCAGCCAAACCAAAGCTCGGATGCGGGGTTGGAGAGTTGCACTGGCATTGTTGAATTATGTTAAATTATTTGCACAACACATTTATTTTTATGTCATATACAGTGTACGCTCAAAACTCTGAATGTGTGCTGCTCGGACGCTCTGGGCAAGCCGCTGCAACGCTGGACGCCGAGGACACGCATCCACATAGACTTTTAATATAAACTTGAACTTGAGCGCGTGAACACACCTTTAATGTTGTAGTCTGTGGTTTAATAATGTATAACTTTGCAATTTATAATAAATCGTGTTTTTGAAATGTATCGCGCACAGAGGAGGGAGCCTCTAATGCAAGTCTGGTGGTGAAGGTTATGCATTTTAAAAACACGGAGGAGCTTCATGAATTAAAACTTGAAAATGTTTGAGAAAGGCAAGCGTTTTGAGCTCTGAAGAGGGAGTACATACGCAGGATTACTGACAGGTGAAAATGAAACAAAACACACCTCAAGGTATGTTTTGGAGACGGATTCAACTTGACTTTTTCTTTCTTTATTGCATTTCGTCCACCATCTGAAAAAAGGGAACACTCAAACCCACTTATTTCTAGTCAAATCAATCATTCTGGGAAGAATCAGGGTCAGTTTGTGCTCCAAACCCACAAATAAAAAAAATAACAAACTAAAAAGACTCCGCCTCGACATTTTACCATATTAAAGTCTGTGAATTTACCTTCAGCTTTTAAAATTAGAATTGTCAAAACCCAACAACCATCACATGATTTCTCTGGGTGGAGTCTGCATGTCCTCCCCGTGTTACCGTGGGTTCTCTCCGGGGTCTCCGGCTTCCTCCCACCGTACAAAGACATGCATGTGTTAGGTGAATTGGCAACTGTAAATTGGCCCTAGTGAATGAGAGTGAATGATTGTCTGTGTGTCTATGTCTCTGTGTTAGCCCTGCGACGAGGTTGCGCCCTGTCTAGGGTGTACCAGCGTAGGCCAAAGTCACTTGGGTAGGCCTCAGTCCCCCGCGCGCTAACGGGAACAAGCGGTAGAAAATGGATGGATGGATGGAAAACCCAACAACGGCTCAAACTAGTGTCAGTCAGAACATCCCTCCAGAAACCAGCTTTACTCTGATTTCTATTTAGCAAAGAAAATCTAGGCAGAATTTATCATCACATTCCTCTGTGCAGAGCTTGTGCAACGCTTGTTTCTACTTATAATTCCAGTAAATCAGACATCAGAATCCAGATTCTCAGAGGGCCAGCTTCACAAAGAGTCCAGCCGTTTGTTTGTTCTCCAGAGGGTTCAGAAATAGCTTCAGTTTGAATTGGGGCTCATTCTTGTCAGGTGTTTTAAGAAAATTAGGCCCCCCAAAAATGCACCCAATTCTGAATCAAACTCCTCATTTAAGTCCCAGTATGACTTCCCCTTCCTTCCTGTTGCAGTGTTAAAAAGTGTCTCCAAAGAGGTGAACTCCGGACTAACTTGAGAACCTCGTGTGTGACGGCCGCTCCGAACGGAACCATTCAAACAGATGAAAGCCAACACTCAACAATTGAATGACTGTACAGAAGCCCGCGCTGGACAAATCCAATTTATTTTCACTTTGCTTTTTATTGTTCTGCCGCTTCCAAATCCTCAGGTGAACTCAGCGTCGTGGGCTTGCAGAAGGACAGCCCCATTAGTAAAAGTGAAAGGAATGTTTTCCGCCATAATCTGAAAAATCAGCTCGACTTCGCACATTCACAATTACACGAAAGGCAGTAATGGGTAATTTGATGTTTGAGCTCTTAAAGGGAAGAATTTATGAAAAGATTTTTCCAGGTAAAAATGTCTAATGAAGTGATGCTAGATTGTCAAAGAGGACAAAAGTTTGAACTAAAAGAAACACTGAGAAATTAAAAGAACTTGGTAAAAGTTGTAAAACAGTGTTTGGTTGGACTCAGAAGTCTACGACTGTTTAAATCCCAGCATAGATTTAGTCTGAGTTTAATCCTGGTTCAGTCTTTTCAGCGCCTCTGCCCATCACAAAACAATCAAGTGTTGTTGGAACCTTTTTATAGGTACTTAAAGTCCCTATGGTTATAATTATGACATGGTTTGGTGAGATAGTCCCCGTGGTAAATAATTATTATTATTGTGAAGAAAATTCGTCACAGAAAGTACTAAAAATTAAGTTTTTGCTTTTATCAAAATACTGAGAGTCATTATTTCCTAAAATGTAAAATAGTAAATGTGTTTAAATCCGACTCTGACACCATGACTGTTTCTTTGCCAAAACCACCTTGATTTTTTATAAAATTCTGAGGTTAATCCCGATTTCTCCATTGAAATTACATTCGAATAATTCCAGAAAAATTACATTATTCTGGAATTTAGAATATATTTGTTTTTGTTTTGAAAATAATACTGAGACTATTTAGAACTGCAGGCATATGGTGAAAATACAGGGATAGTAGAGATAGTGATCATGAACCTTTCAGTCTTGAATTGAGTTCTGTCAAAATGATTATTACCAGCTAAAATATAATCATCAGTTGAAACTTATTAGAGCTGTTGAAGAGTGTCACCGAGGTCCTGTTCCCCTCGCTCTGACAGACTCCAGCTCAGATCACTTACAAAGGCTGACGGCTTCTAAATGCACAGCATGAACCTGAAGCAAGTTCTCCTGAAAGACTTTTGGAGAATGTAAAGCAGTTATTGTCACATTTCCCCCCATCTAAAAAAAATGGTAGATACAGGTAGACATGGTAGATACAGAAAATTACAAAGAGAATTTTATCATTATTATATCGTATGTAAATGAGATCTTACTGAAAATGTGAATTAAGTCAAGCTTAGAATTCATCAACAAACATTGGAAAGTTCTCTATTTTTATGTCCCTATGCGACAATAATGTATTTTGATTCAAATGTACAATGTTCCATGCAAATTTATAGATGCAAGTTGATAAAAATAAAAATATCATCTATAGGTGAAAGCTATAGATGATATATAAAAAGCACAGACAGACAAAAATTAAAATGAGAAAAAGTTGATTTAAATACAAAATGATAAAAATGGGGGGCTTTTAGATTCCATATCCCACAATTTAAAAACACAGATATGGAGACACATTACTAATAAACAACCATACTTTGTACGAACAATGTACTATGAAATCGCATACAAAATAATGAATTCAACACACAACCATGACAGCACTTGGTTCCCAACCTTTCCAACGCCCAAACAGCCACCTTCATCCACCATCACATTGTTTTCCCAATCTCTCGCTACAACGCCTTCTTCAAATTGTATTTTTTCTACAGCCACCGCCCTCCTCACCTCTGCTCGCTGTGGGTCAAACTCCCATTTTTTTTTCACTACATCTTCACCAATATAATACTAGCATGATATTGGACTCCACAGCAAATTGCAAACCAGCTGTTAAATTCTCAAACATCGCAGCATGGTTTTTTTTTTTTATGTCTTGGGATAAAAGTGCGATAAGTTTCTCAAATTTGCAATATTGCCAGCTGGGGAAAAAAAAGAAAATGGACGTGGGTGTTTGGGATTTCTCGGGTGACGGATGATTAGGAGATGTAAAGTAGCTTGCAAGGCCTCATGGGAAAATGGCAGCAGTGCTATATCAGCCCACTCGCTGCGAGCTCGGTCTCTCGCTCCGGCTTCAAAGCGCATCGACAGACTTGGAGATGGAACAGTTGATGCAAGATAAAATCATAAATTATTAAGTTACTGTCAAGTTGCTGGCCTTGTATAGTCATATATACAAGTCCAGCAGGAAACGTAATAAAGCGTTTTGTATTTGCATTGATTGGATCTTGGGCGAGAAGAAAATTAGGTTCTCAGGTGACCATTCTGTTTGCATGTTCTGCCACTGCAGGTGTGGATTGTGAATGTCCATGAAACTTAAATGAAACCAATGATTTTGGTTTAAAGCGTAATTCAAAGTGGAAATTCTTACAAAGGTCTTTATAGTTTAAAAGAAGGAATATTTAAAAAAATAAATCTTTTATACAGTTGAATTTGCAACAACAAAATAATATAATATAATAAAAATAATAGAACATCACAATAAATTAAATATTGGTATGTGGTAATAGTCAAAATTGTATTTTCTTTTGCTTTGGTAACTACCTGGATGACTGAGGGTTGTACAAATCCAAAATCTAGATCTCTGTAGTTTTACAATCAATCAGGGACACACAGGGTTTGTATGTATCAAAACAAATACATCTCTTTACAAGTAAAAAAGAAAGGCAAAAAATATCACTGGGAACAAAATACATTGCAGATTTATAGACTCATTGAGCAAAGCACAAAACTCTTCTAATCTGAGGTGAGAGAAGTTCACCCGGGCCAGGTGCAGTGGGCACAGGTAAAGAGTTCACCCGGGCCAGGTGCAGTGGGCACAGGTAAAGAGTTCACCCGGGCCAGGTGCAGTGGGCACAGGTAAAGAGTTCACCCGGGCCCATGGTGGTAAAGAGTTCACCCGGGCCAGGTGGGTGGGCACAGGTAAAGAGTTCACCCGGGCCAGGTGGGTGGGCACAGGTAAAGAGTTCACCCGGGCCAGGTGGGTGGGCACAGGTAATGGCTTCCAGACAGGAGGCCCAGGAGGAGGGGAGCGACCCGGTACTGCACCAAACCCTGCCTGGAGACCATAAAATGATCTCACCTGCTAAAATAAACAAATCACTTCTTTGCGACACATTTGGGGTTTTGGCATCTTCCGTGATTTGTTTCATCCATTGTTTCCATTGCCAGCTTCCTGTTTCTTCCCTTTTGGCTTCCAGTCAAAACTCTTGGGCATCTTTTTCTTAATTCTTCAGACGTTACATGAGCCCTTATAGAAACACCAGTTCTCCTTTTCAGCTACTATACTACAAGTACAATATCTGTTACCCCCCAGCCAACTGATGTCACCTTTAAATTACTTTTCACTTTTACAAATCCACCAGATGCCCAGGACCCGTAACAGCAAAGATTGGAAATGCAATACAACCATCTACTACATTCATTATAATGACTAAAACTCCCAGTACGGTTGGTCTGTTCCATTGTCACATTCACTTAGCCAGACGGATTGGACTGTCCCTCCCTGGAGAAGTCACCTCGCCCTGTGAAGCTGGGTTTAGCAATATGGACCCGGCGTGGAGGTCAAAGGTCAAAGAACTCAGATTAAAACCCACCGCCAGACAAATAGACCATCCCTCTGCAGATATTACATGTCATGGAAACACGTTATGTACATGGAGTAAATGGAGTGAAAATGGGTCTTACCTACAAAGAGTTATGCCTCCCGAATGATGAGTAATACAATGACACCAACAATATCAAATCCAGACGAAAACTGTGAGGCCAAAATTGTAAACTGAACATCCTACTTCCTTTATTATATATAATGTCAAAATGTCATCTCGGCTGAGTTCTCATGGGACAAATCT
>BJKM01000582.1:0-107500 GCA_015082035.1 Chaenogobius annularis | reverse complement strand
GGAAAGACACACACATTTTTCTGTGGGTTTTTTGGATGGTGTGACAGTGATACAATAAAACTGACAGCAATGCAAACAAAGAAAAGAAAATCTTCAATAAGTCTGAGTGGTTTGAAATATTTATCTGAATAGATTTTTGCTGTTCTAGAAATATGATTTGAATGATATGAATCAAGCATTATTCCTTTCAAAAAACCTTAAAAGTGCTTAATAAGAAAAGTGTTTTCTTAAAAATTACTTGAAATGAGGAATAGAATTTTATTGCATTGACTTGTTATTAAACTTACTTGTTACTATGGAAATTGACCAGTCAAAATCTGGTACTTGATTAAAGCTATTTTAAATTAAAGATTCTTCCCAAATATTGATTGATTTATTCTAATTGATGAAAAATATATATATATATTGGAATAAGATGTAAGTGATATTTATATGTAATCATGTACAATTTTAAAGGTTAACTATTCTATAGAGGGTCCAATGTTGTTGCTTTTCCTGGAATTTTCAGTTAATGTATTTATCTCCATGGAGACAAGCAAGTGAGGCCACAATGCCAAGTTATAGGCCAAATCTGTGGAGAGACAGCAGTAAGACTGAAAGAAAGAACGTTTTTTTGTACAGTTAAAAACCACTGCAATTGAACGCAAGATAGATAGGTTTAATGCCATACTGTGGAACATTCCAGACAAAGCAACAACATCTTCATGGAGAGGGTGGCACTGGGACGGTCCCATTATCTCCTCTTTCGTAAGTGAAGCGTATCAGCACATTTAAGCAAACCAAAGTGCGGTCTAGCTCAGCGCAGCTGTGTGGCTCACTTCGGCTCCCGGGTTCTTTTGAGCGAGATGATTGGCTAAGACAGAACACAGACTCAAGGGAAAACAAAATGACAAAAAGCAGATTTACACAGAAAACAATCACTTCTCATCAAACGCTGACCTTGTGATAACCCGCCGTATTTCCAGATATGCTAACTTATATATTGAGTTGCCAGAAAACGAAGCTTGCAAACGTTAGCATCAGCTGTTTCCTGTTTTTCGACACACGGCGCTCAGGTCAAGACCATATTTCCAGTGCATCTGGATGTTATTCAACCCAAAATCGTCTTTTTGTGAATGGCTGATATCAGCCTCATGGTTAAATAATGTAATTCAGGTTTAAATATCGTATTTATTGGTTACGTTTGGGTGCTGTCAGATGCTCATGTAGCAGACGTCTGCAACTGCGAGCCACCTCTGCATGGAAACACCCCCCCATTAACGGGACATTAGACGCCATTCCAAACATGGCTATAGTGCATATTTAAATGTTTATAATTAGTGAATGCTCCTTAACTCAATGTTCATTCAGAAGGCAGACTT
The DNA here is from genome assembly GCA_015082035.1 of Chaenogobius annularis. Taxonomy (NCBI): domain Eukaryota; kingdom Metazoa; phylum Chordata; class Actinopteri; order Gobiiformes; family Gobiidae; genus Chaenogobius; species Chaenogobius annularis. The sequence continues at coordinate 106,139 of BJKM01000582.1, read as the reverse complement.
TAATAATTCCAATATACAATAGTAGAACGTTTTAGAACTGAAATGGTTGTTTTAAAGTAGTTTGTGTTGAGTCACTGGCACAGGCCTGTCATTTCTCATCACTCTCTCTCTCGTTGTGGTGCGACACAGACATATGCAGTTTGCCTTGGCCCTGAGCGCTCCTGTGGGCAAAGTTATAACACAAAACAGATTGAGCGGACACTCGGAGCCAAAGAACTGTCCCTTCACTGTCGGCTGTTATTGATAGAGTCTGATCTACCAGTCACTTTCGCTGAAGCTCTGCAGACTGTTGTGGACTCTCGTCGCCCAAGCCAAAATGCAAATAAATCAGGGAGACAGTTCAAATATAGATTCATTATGTTTATATATAGGAAAACATGACCTCCAACCAAAATCCTCTTGAGAAACGACAGGCAAAACTCTTTTCTCATATTTTGGTCAGTTTGCGTTCTCAACATATGATCTTTCACCTGGAAACAGCGTAAATGTCCAATCTGCTCCTAAAGATGTTTTCTTATTTCGTTGAATCCACTTCATCCATAGATTCAAATGGGACATTGTAATTTCAAAGGTCATTTCAAAAAGCTTTTTTCTTCCGTATAGACATAAAGATCTACACACGTCAAACTTCACAATCTTGTACTTGACGGATCGATTCAAAGGATTTGTTGATGTCTAATTCCAAGCCTGATTTAGTCCAATTTTAACCAAAAAAAATAAGATGAACATGGAATTTTAATGACATTTTTCATAAAGTTTACTCAAGTGCTAAATAAGGTAACTAATATGTGAACGATATGGAGCAATACATTAAAACCTGGCTAATTTTTCTCATTTATAAGTGTGCCAAAGATTTTCAATTTTTGCCATTTTACACACATAAAATGTATATATGAAAACATTACATGATGAAAAACGTATAATATATTATGTGTAAAATTTTAACCCCTGCAGTGTCTCGCCTTAAATTTAAAGCCACATTTGTCAGAGCGCAAACTATTTATGTTCTCAATTTCTGGCATATTGTTTTTTGATATCCAGGATAGTCCATTTATCCGTTTTGCCATGATTAACGTTGAACAACGCACAGCAATATTTCAGTAAGGCTCAGTTGTACATATATGACCATCGAATTTGAACTTATAATAGATCCTCTTGAATCCAAACGAAGCCTATGAACACTATTTTAGTAAAAAACAGTATGTCGACCTTTATAAAACTGTACATTTTGCTCCTGTAAAAGCCTGAGGCCCTGAGCCCACCTGACATTTAAGGCACAAATGTTACAAATGTTGAGCGTAATTATTTTTTCAGTGACACAAATGGCAATGCAGTCAAAAGATGCCGACGTGTGCCCACTGACAGAGCTGTGCTGGGGGCATAAAGAACGCATTCAATCTCCCATTAGGAGTAAAAAACGAGGTTATCCTTGTCTTTATCTGATCATCCATGGTTTTAAGGGGTACATTTTATGCCAAAAAAAATCATGTAGCATCTTAAAACAAAAAAACAAAAAAGCATGTAAATGACTATCTGCTGATTGTTAAAGTGAAACAACAATGAAATGTATCCGTTCTGCAGTTTTCAACAGGAAGTCAATGAACCTGTTTCAATTACTAAGCTGTTTTTGATCAATAATGCTCATGTTTCATTTCACAACGCAATGGTTCTGTCACCATATCTACCCTTGCTTCAAACCCAATCTTCTCCCAAGCAATTCATTCCACTTTGCGCTGTTCGTCCTACGTCTCAAATTCTCCACAGCAGCGACACCATCAGCCCCCTCAGCCTGTCCCTCCCCTCCCCTTCATCTGCACCAGGCCATGCATTCAAGCTTAATCAATTCCTCTTCGTAGCAACTGGCGATTAATGTCAGTTCCGTGCAAAGGTGGGAAGAGTAGTTGCAAATTTACACCAATAAAGGTAGAAGTACAAAGATGTCCATGAAAGGTCAAAGTAATTATTCAAGTAACAGTAACAAAGTACTTGGGAAAACTATTACTCAAGTGAGAGTAACTGTCTGGACGTAACATCGAATTTACATTTGGAAGTTAATGTAATTGGAAGGACGAAACATTAAATAATGCACGCAATAGAGCCCAAAAAGGAGGAACTCTAAATCATATCTGAAGGCGCAAACCTCTGAAAGCCTGTCTATTAACAATGTCCCCGGAGAATTACGAGGTCCTGTTATTGTGTTCGAAATTCAGTTGATTTATTCCTCTTCCTGAATAGCTTCACTTGCAAGCTGTCTTGGCGTATTTCTTTAGATTTTATGAACAGCAAACATTTTATTTCTTTTTGATGTACCTACCTGCAATGTTGACATCCAACTATTTCAGAATTACCCAGAACATTGAAGGAACCATTATGTTTGCTTTCTAAGTCCACGTTTGGGAGCAAAATCTTGTGAATTTGTTACGATAAATATAAAAAATGTAATGTAATGTAATGTAATCGCACATTTGTCCAGGAGTGCGCATGGTAGAAAAGGTTTCAAAAGTTCATGTTTCAACTGCCATTCAGGAGTCAGTTTTCAATTTCAAGGTACCGGTCTCAGGAGCTGGAATTTACCTGGCCCTTCTGGCTCCCGAGTCCAGTACCTTCAATTGAAAAGAACTCCCGGATGGCAGTCAAAAGGTCTCAATCTCCGAAACAGTTTATCCAGAAGATTACAACTGAAACCTTTTCTACTATCAAAACTGTATATATGAAACCTAGGAACATATCGGCTATATTTTTCTCACCATGTCGAAAAATATCTGGAAGCGTCTCCTCTGTTCCGTGAAGAAGCAGCGCGAGCAGGCAGTGGGCCAGGACACAGTGATTGATGGCGGGGTAAGGGCACTCGAGAAGGCTCCTCATCACTTGAAGAGCAGCGAGCCACTGGAGCACGCTTATCTGGGTCTGCACTCAACGCCCATGAGGAGAAGCCGTGACAACCATCTCAAAATCTGTTTATCTACTGGTGGGATTGGTCCTCAGCAATGACACTTCAGCACGATGACTCTAACGGTTGGAAAACTATAATTGTATTGCACGAGCATTTGGAGAGAGTTGTAAAAATGACTTAAGTGCTACAACTTTAAAGAGTGCTGGTACTGTATGCACTCTGGCACATGGTCTTCTACCTGCTTTTCTCTATGAGCATGTTTTTACTTTGACTGTCATTTTTCACTCGCCTGGCCAGCAAGATGAATTACCGCGATTTTTGCGACTTCACAAACTCTTGAAAATCCATTAATAGGCTCCTGCAGTTGCGTTGGATTGCGATTGGGCCAGAACCACCCGTGGTGCAGGACTGGAATGAGGGAAATGCTTTGTGCGAACTGGATTTCACAAAAAGTAAAACCAGAAAACAAAAATTATACATTTGATATAGTTTTTTGTTTGAGCATTTGCAGTAGCCTGACCATACTGTACATGTAGTTGGCCGTTTATGTGAAGTGTCGAGCTCAAAATACATTTGAACTTTGGTACGCACAGTCGATACATTTGGAGTCGGGGGGCATGTGCTTAACCGGTTATGGTACAAATTCCTGCACACAATATTAAAATAACGTGTTCACACTCACATTTGAAACTCAATTTGTTTAGGAATATGCTCAATACGTGATACCAATTTCGATACCACAGTGATAATTCAAATAATGCATAAAGTTATTTTTATAGACAAAATGGCGTTTTCAACACAAAATAATAATAATCATGAGGTCTTTTAGTAGTTCTAATAAAGCTCAAGGTAATTCTGAAACTGTGCAGGAAAAGTTTATGGGATTTCATTTACTATCTAAACTTCAAGCTCAAATGTGTATCTAGTTTTGATGATTGTTTTAAAATCGATTTGTTTCTGATCATCCATACTTTAGACCAACCTAATTCAAATAATGCAAAGTTGAAAAATAGCCTATGCATGCAATTCCTGAAACAGTTCGTGGCTGTATTCACACTTGTTCTTGTTCTGGTTTTGTCCTGGTTTAGTCCCGTTCTAGTCTAGGTTCAGTTCCAGGTTTAGTCCCAGTTTAGTCCCAATTTTGAAGAGGTCGCTGCACTTGTTTGAATGCAGCACGCGTAAATCTCTGGATCATACTTGTTATATTAAAGAGTCTGGCAAAATGTCTTACGGTAACTTCAATTCACCCATCCCACAGGATTGTGTTGACACATGAGTTGACAAGGTGCTTTTCTAAGTGCTACTTTCTGGGGTTATTTACGGTTCACCTGGTCAGACGTGCTAAAAAAGGTGTCCTCTTCTCCTCGTTGCCTTACGCTAGCGCACTGAACACTCCTCGGCTCCTGTCATCCATGTATTTCAAAAGAGGCTGTACTTTCCCTGCATAGACAATTGTGGAGACCTTTATAGCTTCCTTGACACAATCTAAGCAGACCAGATGACCATAACGCCTTTGTCCACCGTCCACCTGAGGCTCTTCCAGGTTTATCGTTCAAAAGCAGGACATTACAGTGAAAAGAAGGCAGAATTTAGCAGTAGCACCGAAGTGTGGCGCCGGTCGGGAGGACATGGCAGCATTCAGGCGGAATGGTCATTTTAAACCGCCCGTCCGCGCCAAGTCAAGGGCATTCTGCGGCCTGTCCGTGTGTGAAGCAGATGGGGACCAGCTGTTGGATTGGATCTGGTCATGAAGAGGACTCGACCATGACATTACAACCACTGGCAGGTGAAATGAGCAAGGTAGATTATGGCGTCATGGTGGAACTGGTGACTTAACTGCAAATGGTGGTTTGTCCTCAAAGATTACCGTATTTTCCGGACCTTTAGCCGCTCCCCTATATAAGCCGCATTTGCTCTATTTTTAAAAAAACGATAATAAAACAATACATAGGCCGCACCTTTTGTATAGGCCGCTCTTTCCTTGACTTTTGCATCGCATGAGCTCGTCCGCTGTCCCCCTCCAGCGTGCTCTCCCCTCCAGCGTCTCACCGTACATTCATTGATGTTAAGTTTGCGTGCAGCCGCGCGGCTTCCTAGCAAGATCGATGGCCTTCAGCTTAAAACTTGCTTCGTACGAACTTCTTCGTTTGGGTTCCATAATGATGCGGCAAGAATTTGAAAATAATTTATAGTTGGTAATTTGTCGTCCGTGTTCTATTTGCTAGCTGAATAAAAAAGCAACATCTGCTTCTTTGCTTAACTTTTCTGTAGTTTTTGATTCCAATTCGCGGTTAGTTCGCCCCTAGCGGTGAAAGAAAAAAACCACAGAAAAGCCGCAGCCTCTAAATAAGCCGCATGGCTCAAAACATCTGACAAAAGTAGCGGCTTATAGCCCGCAAAATACGGTAAATGTTAGAAGTAGGGAAAATTGGAGAAAAGATTTGACTAAGCTTAATCAGTTTTGTTCTGGGATTATTATTATTTACGGAAGGGTATTTTACACATTGGATGATACATTTGGCATTGATTAAAAACAAATTTGGTATGTCTAAATTGATATGATGTAGTGACATTTTACTCTGACCACTAATGTTAGATTTATACTCAACACGGGGTGGGTTCAGGACATATTGTGAACGTGGGACTTCAATTCAATGTATTTTTTCATAAAATCATGTGTTTTGTATACAGCCCTCATATATACCATACACATGCATATAACATATCATATACATATTATACATAAGCACACACATACGTTCAATTATAAGCCCGCACGTATAGGTATGCACACACACACACACACACATGCATACATACATACATACATACAAAAATACACACACATACATACATACATACACACACACATACATACATACATACATACATACATACAACCACACATGCATACATACAGTACCTACATGCATACTACACTACACACATACACATACATTATGCACTAATAATTGATAATGTGAAAAACACCCCAGAAAGCAATAAAGCAGGTACTAACAGACCTCCTGTTGCACCAACTACGATGTGCTGCGACCAACGCTGTGCAAGTTCACATGGATTCTTTGGATAAACCTTCGTCTAATTACATGAAAACCACACCAAACTGCTGCAGTGTGGATTCTTGACACCGTATCCGCCTTCGCAGTTGCTATAAACCAGGGATATAAGACATGGATTTCAGAGGAAAATGTGTTACCGTTGCCTTCGCTTCTAAGCACAATATTCAATGTTTTCGATGTTAAAAAGTCTTCACAATATCGCCTATGAACAGGAAACATAAACGAGGCGCCACAAAACCCAAAATGCAATTGACTAAAATTGATTAAGACATCTTTTTGTTTCTGTTTTGTTCACATTCTTGTTTTAAACCTTAATATATGTCTTTCAAGGTTAGACTCATTTTTAGTCATTGCACTTATAGATTATTTTATTTTTTATGTTTTTACAATCACAAAAATAAATAACATTGGCCTCTTCTCCTTCTGTTGTCACGCATCAGATCAACTCCCGAGCTCACTTGTTGAACCGACATTATTCATAACTGCTTTTAACCAGCTGCGACGCAAATGGCACCTTAGTCTTACAGTATTTTACGTTTGTCAGTCCTATTACCTTATGCGTGATGAATCAGGATCTCCGGACCCCCTCGCCGCGCACTCCCTCCCTGATGAAGGATGAGCACTTTCAGGCTGTTATGATCACTTGTGACCCCAGTGCTAACCCGCAGTCACACATTTAGCTTGTACCTGCTGATAGGCTAATGGCTCCACTGAGTGATGCTCTGGCAGGAGGCTGGGCTTTCTCGTAACTCATCTCAATCACAGCACAGTAAGCTAAGGTCTTCGGCAAGCTGTGCTAACTGTGGAGCTGCGGAAATTAGCATGTTTTGAACAATGCTTTTAAAAGGCTATGTCGTTTGTTGACTGTTTGTTGGGCATTTAGGCTAGCAGGTTTGATTCCCAATGCCAACAGATCAACAAGACAGGACTGATCATTTCATGGTTGGATAAACATTGACCTACGCTTCGACCTTACTTTTGCAATGAATCCATTTTTAACCAGATCAGTAGTTTTAAATCGTCAATGATCAGACTCTTTTAATCACGGAGTCTCCAGCCAATCCGCTGTCAGTGAAAGCATGTTTTTTTTGGAGCAGAGTTCAGACGTAAATAAAAATCTAAACTCGGATCAAAATTGTGATGAAGACTGAAATAGTAGAATGAAGGAGAAGGCCGTTAATGTCCATTTTTCGGAGGTAAAAGTAGCCTGTTATGATTGGCTGACAGCAATAGCAACAGACCCAAGGCGCGGCAAGGTAGACAATACAGCTTCTTGGTTCACACTCAAACTCAAAGAAGACTATGATATGCATGGCAAATACTGTGTGATAAATTAAGCTGCATGGGTTTTCTTCGAGGTTTTTGTAGCGTAAAGATCTGCTCAATTGTCATGGTTTGAGTTTTCGCCCGCAAAACTAAAGGTTATAGGTTTGATCTTAGCTTGGATGAGGATAAATGTGGTGTTGGAGTGCTCAGAAGGGCTGTTGGCACGAATTGGCAGCAACAGTTCCGTTTGTGTATCCCTGGGCAGCTGAAGATCCATAAGTTAGTTACCATCACCGAGCATGGAGTGAGTGAATAATGCACGATATTTTGGTGCAATCTCTCTCTCTCTCTACATGTAAACCACCAAGTTTGTGCGTAATGAACACACACGCAGTTGACCAACATATTGAACCTGCATGTTTATGTTAATTTGTCACACGATTACCTCTTGTTCTACCTGCTCCCGATGTTTTGTATTGGTCCCGTGAAGCGTGTGATGCAGGCTCCATGGTTTGACATATGAGGACATTAAATTTGAATCAGCACCTGTCGATTCGCTCAGACGCTCCGGCACTTGTCTGTTTCGTCAAGCGTGTCGCTGAAATGACAATTCCTCCTGCGGCGTTGGTCTCTGTCACATCCCCTCAAAGGTATTCGCTCATGTTTACCTCTTGCTTCACTTCTGTGCTATCGGAGGCATCTGGCGGCGTTCAACCAACACCTCTTGTTGCATTGTTGGACTGCTGTATTTTGTTGACATGGTTGTAAAACAGTCCAGTTAGTATTTGTGAAGCGATTGGAAGGGTTGACAGAATTAGAACATATGTCGAATATTGTGGCTCCGATATTATTGCAAGGTTTTAACACTGTGCATTCAAGTAAATACCAAATATGTATATATATTTATTTTTTAAATGTGGACAGAGATTAAGGTTAAGGAACATTTTATGGTCCCTGTAGGGAAGAGTGTCATCACCCCTCTCCAGATCTTGAGCTAGGCTTGGTCAGGACTTCTGTAGCTGGAGGATTTTTACCTATTCGTGCATATTTTTGTTTGATGGGGGAAACGAGAGGAAACCCACCCAGGGAGAAACACGCAAACTCCACAGAAAAGTATAGCTATAATCAGATATCTGTTGAGTACAATTTCTGCTGTTATTGCTACCAATCTGCATGTATTGATACCTCATATAGTTGGGTGTTTTTAAATACAAATTGGTAAGAAAGTTCAGTTACTTCAAAATATTTCAAGTGTGTCCTTCAAAACCTTTTCCACTGCTCCTGGGGCAAAAAAAAAAATGGGTTGATTCAGAATATGGTAGAAAATAGGCTTTTATACAATTATTTGTATGTGAATGTTGCTATGTTTTTACATTTTATAATTATCATAGCAATTGTTTCTTTGGACTTCAAGTTGGATGCTTAACTGTTGCACATTTTGAATAAAGTTGAATTGTATCTGATCTAAATGTGTTTTTAAATAGTTGATCACATCCTTGGTATCAAATTGAAAGTTAAAAATTCAAATCTAGGGTTTGGTCTGTTGTTCACACTAAGTAAAAGAAACAATGGTGGCTTTTTGAATGGTCTGGATCAAAAGTCTCAACAAATTATAATTTCAGGCTCTGTACACAATGCTGTAAATCTCAGACGCATGATGTGTATGCAAATTGCTTGTGCTGTTTGACGACTTTTACCAGCAAGCTACCATTGATTTTAGCCTCATACCAACTACTTCACTCTTCAATACCTGAACAGATGCAGTCTTAGCGCCTTCTGCTGGCCTTTTATTTACACATTTCATGTCCAACTCTGCTATCAGGTACATTCCAAATTGAAATTCAAGGAAATAACATTGTACAGTAGCTCCATGTTTATTTTGATGATGAAGAAATAGCTGGTTTGACACATTGGTTCAGTTCAGTTCATTAGCTGTGCCACTTTGAGCCTTTTGTTCCACTTCTCATCAGCTCGTCTGTGTTTCAAAGTCATTACTCCTGGTTAATCTCCAATAGCTCTGCCCCGCTCTGTTAATCGAAAGGGCATACTGTACGAAATGAGCCCTGTTATTATCTCGCTATCATAATTCACAACGTATACGGAAAGCACCGGGGCGGCCATTTTCCACACGCAGCCCCCAAATTAACCTTATTAGTGATGTTATGTCTGCAATTAATCTGAGCCACCTCCCTGTCACTTCCATTTTGGGCGAGGACTTTGCGCAGAAGCAGTTTTCATTGGGTTATTACTGCTAACTTTGTGTTTTATATTTTTATATTTTATGAACTACTAACATTATTCGGCAAGTTTATAGATGTTTAACTTTTTGAAAGACATTTTCAAATAAAAAAATCTAAAATTTGGTTTTACATCGGTCCACAAACTTGGTGGGAACACTTTCTGAACTGTCTCCATGGTGAAGTTAATGCTAAAAAGTACTTTAGCTGGGACGTTTTTGCATTTGCCCCATTTAAAGTCTTATATGAAGCTCACTGCAGAGACTTGATTTATGCAGATGTGCTGTTACAGACTCACCACACTCACCCCTGCACATGTTGCGGCTGCAATGTCACCGATCGCACAGTTTGTTGTAACTTTGCTTTAATTCATTGAATGGACATGCAATGTATGGACTTTATTTAATGTATTTATACCGGTTGTGAATATAAATTATAGTTGTATACCAATCAAGAAGCTAATTGCATCCAAAGTTTATACATAATTCACACAAAGAAACAACTTTTTTGACTCTCTAAACATTAACTGAACAAAATAAGTGGTGGTCTCGTTTATTTTAACTGGTCAAATAAAAATAAATTATGACATTAGATGAGGTTTGGCCCAGTGGTTGCAAGGTAATTTCCTAGTGTGATGTCATAAATTTAAAACAGTAAAAAAAAAAAATAACCCTAAAAAAAGTTCTTTTCTGGGATAAAATGTATATAATTTTTAGCTACATTAGCTACTGCATTTTAGTTCAATGAGTAGTCCACCTGTCATAGGCACTTAACAATATTGACAGTTCTAACAAGCTTTGAGTTGGCATATTGCTTTTATTTTGGAAATAGTAAATATACAAAATGTGGGCTAATTTAATTCCTTTATGTGGACTGAACACGATATGACAAAAATACAACCTGCGTCGTGGGTTTGCTCCCCAGCCGTGACCATTTGCTGAATGTCTCTCGCCACTCTCTTCCCATTTCACGCTACTAAAAATTATTTTAAAAACAAAAACCAGGTCAAAACAACTGGAAATGAAAAGTTTAAAGAACACATATTACGCTAAATGAACTTTTTTGAGCTTTTAATCATGTTTCTAAAGTTGTTCCCTCATCAAAAACATACCTGGAGTAGCATTTAGCTTCATTCACGCTAGTTTGAGGAATCCGTGTTAGAAAGTCCTCTCACCTCCGACAGTCAAAAACATTCCGTTCTGAATCTCCTCTATACCTGCCGTTTTCTCGATCTGTGATGTGGTTCTGAGAATCTTTTCTGCTGTTTTGAAGTCCATAAATCACAATCAGTACAACTACGTGCTCAGACCTGCCAGTGAGATGCACTGAAATCATGGATTTATGTTTATCTCAAACAGTGTGTAATTTCCTCTGCCGCCAGTAGATAGCTCCAAAACTCGGCTAGTTCAGGAAACAGGAAAGATCTAAAACATGAGATTCCAGATTTAAGGTATGTTTGAAGGCTAATAACAATACAAATAATGTATCGTTATTAATTTACCTTTAAAGGAAAATGCATAACAATGTTATGGGCAGCTTTGAAGGCTATTACTATGTCATATTAACACAACACGCAAGGAAGTTTTTTTATGTCGTATCTATTTTGTAAAATGACAGCTGTTTGTCAAGAATCTCAGTCTCCTTGCCCTGTACAATAACTCCTCACCCTCTCTCGCCCTGCTAACACTGCCATCAGCTCCTTCCAAGTCCCGTCAGGTTAAACACTGTGTCTGTGAAGTAGAAAATGAAATCGCTCCCAGCCCTCTTCTCCTGTCAGCCCTCTTCTCTCTCCTCCAAATGCCCAAGTGCACTCTGGGTATCCACTCCAGCTCCATCTATGTGTGTATCGTTGTGTATGTGACAGCGCTTGATGCCCCACCGCGCTAGGCTAAGTACATCAGCAGCGTTGTTAGCCGCGCTGACGTGCTAGCTCATCATTCTGTTTCATCTACAGTACCGGTTTCTCGACTCCCTCGCGGTGACTGCACGAGTTGCGGCTAAAGAGTTTTCAAAATGAGAGAGCAGAGTGGAGAAGAGTGCTAAGCAGCGCCCAAAGATAGTGTTGAATTATGGGTTGTGTTTTTAGGGGTTGCTACGGTGACTCTGTTGGGACCCTTTTTGTTGTGGTTGTTTTGCCATTGAGTTAGTTAGTGCTTTTAATGCAAAACTTGGTTCGATTTATAACATTTGCAGTGCAAGTAACAAAAAATGCGAATCCCTGCAATTAAAATGTATGGTTTGTTGTTTATCTTTGCTGAGAGTGTTATGAAAATATTTTCACTTGCATTGATTGCAGTGTTAGTTGGTTTTTCACAAAGCGGCTGAATTTAGGATTATTATTATTTTTTTTTATTTTTTTTTTTACTTTAAATTGTAAAAAGACCTCTAGTCACTACTGAAGTGTTATAACTTTAAGTTTAAATTCCTGAATGTAAAAAAATAAAATTCTATAATATAACTAGCATTATAGATGATTCACCATTATATAAAAACATTTTAACATGGCATACTTTGTGTGTCATACTGCAGGACATGTTAAAATATCTAAAAATGATACGCGTACATTTCAACTGTACTTAAAAGAGTACTTAAACAGCACTTACACTTTACACTAATTTGTTTTTTAAAGTATTTTGCTACAAAGTTACGTCACTCCCCAGGACACAAACACCTCCAAAACGTCAAGGTCCCATTTGCCTAACAACTTGGGGGTGGTCAGTGATCTCCGAAGCTTTCTATTTTGTTCAAGACTAATAATCTTAACACTTCAATATTCATTCCAACCACTCAAGGATCTCCCAAACTCCTGAGTACTTCTTAAACTGTCAGATTTGGAGATTGCTTGGCGCCTCATGACTGGCCCAAGGCTGTTTTTGTATTGTTGCTGTGACAAGTAGAGCAGAACAATATTCCCTCTGCAAATCGCAATATGTTTTATCGTTGGTAAACTGCACTTTGGGGGTACTTTGAGAAAATAAGTTGGCAATATGTTTTCTTATCATAGTTGTTTCAGTATGAAAAGTGGAATATTGACTCAAGACACAATGGGGCAACAGTAGCTCAAGTTGTGTAGTGTTGGTCTGGAAAACTAGTGTTTGCTGAAGAAGCCGTTAACGCAGTTTGCCAGCCATGTCTCCTGCAGTTAGCCCCAGGGCAGCAATGTGAAGCAACCTTGAGTGCCGCAAGATGACATTTCACACTTTATAGGTTATTTTTGCAACAGTTTCTCAAAAAAGTTTCTATTCTCTTGCAGGTCAACAGACTATGGAACAACTTACAGCAAACTCAACTTGATACCGGGGACAACCATCGTGGTGACCAGCTTCTACATCTGCCCCACCAACAAGAAAAAGGTACGAGCAAAGTCAAGAATCAACCCATGGGCATTTGTTTTGCTTTAAAAAGTTATTTGCATTTTAAAAATATGCCATTGTTGAGGAAAAGCCACTTTGTTTAGTCTGAGCTTGAGGCCTAAATAAATATTCAGAAGGCAGAGGAGGAATTTACATATTTTTGATGTAAATAAATGGCAGAAGTGCTTTTTGTAAGTGGGTGAAAGCTTGTACTCTGAACTATTGTGAATGTGGAATCTTTGGCTACTGGTTCTTACATTTTAGTCTTATATCTTAGTGGAAAATGTGTTAATTTATCACATTTTTGGAAAGTATTTGAGAAATCCATTTTAAAATAATGGGCGAATAACATGTCAACATGGCAAGATTTTTATCACAACTTTATTCATGCTTAGATCCTTATTTTGAGGCAGACGAAATGTTATGAGAGTAAAGGAGACATGTAAAATGTATGTATTCATTGTTTTTCCTTCTCATGTACTCAGTCATGCATATTCCTGCATGTTTGAGTAACCTTTATTCACCTGCATTCAAGAAGCCTTGGCTCAGAAAATTCCCATTTTCCCTCTTACATGACCACTTTTTTGCTCTCTGACTTTATTAGATTTGTTTCTTAAATGGAGGTACATGTAGGATTTGGCACGTCGCATAGCATAGCAATCTTGGTACAGATGAAAAAAAAAATCTTCTACCATCCATAGTTGGGGCCGTCAGCATGGTTCGGCAGCTTGGCACATTGTTGCATGTACAGTGACATGTGATGGTGAGTAAAGGAGCAATTTTAAATGTTCAAAATATAAAATGATCCAGAATGGTCATAGGTTATTTATTGACTAATTCATCTTTATTTAACAGGAGCACACATTTATAAAAGACATTACCTAAATAAGAAACTACATTTAAAAGCACACACTTTTTTTTGTAGTATTCTCGCTCTTTGCTTTTCAGAATAGTGTAAAAAATAAAAAATAAAAAAATAAATCAGAAAACCCCTTAGAAAAGCAATTGAACTGAAGCAAGTTCCAAGCTGTGGGAGCAGCATAGCAAAAGGCTTACTTCCTCCAATCGGTCCGTACTTGAGTGACCTTCAGTTCTCTGCACAACCACAAATAGTCTCAGAGATTATAATCATCCAGTGAGAGAACCTCAGAGCAGTCAAAGAGAGCCACATCATACACAGAAAATAATCACCAATGCAAAGTGGTAGTTATGTGTAGGTATGAGTCTGAGGACCAAGAAAAAAAAACTTTTCTGAGCTGGCCCTGGGTTATAAGTGTGAACCTACTTTAATTGGGCATTGTGATTGAATTTTAAAACCAAAAATCCCCCAAAACAATCCATATTCATGTTTTCTGATAAAAATAAAAGGTCTTTACACTTCTTTACATCCCATCGCCATCTCTACACCCGGTAACCCCTTCATCCTCAGAACACACACTTCCCCTGTCCCCTACGCCCTTGGCCCCTCCGCACTTCAAACTCCACTTCTCCGTACTGTCAGATAAGCCAGTCTGAGCCTGGGGTACAGTAGCCAACTCCACTTGAGCGCTCCGCTGCCTCCTCCGCTCTGCTCTAATTGTCTAACAGTTATCAGCAAAGTCCAGGGCCGCTCCAATCGATCACGAGATAGGGCCAAACCAAATCCAGTCGACTTTTGCCATACTTTCTTCGTCGTTTCTCTCCCAAAACGTGATCTGAAGTGCTATATCTGCTCCACCTGGTTAGAGTAAAGGCATTTAATCGCATGGAAATGATGCGGTTGTTATTTTGCCGGAGGCGGTTGGAGACATGGAGAGGCAGAGTGTGACAGCGAGAGGGCTGGTGCAATGAAGGCAGAATCAAACTACTGCCTGGAGATGGAAGCCTGGTTTACAACTGGAGATTGTAAAGTTTTCGCTTCGATAAGTTGGGCTGAGGTTTTTGAGTTGGTGTGAGTTTCCAGTTTTTACCAGATTGTGTACACAATATTACACTTTTAAGAAAGCTGTAATATGACATGACTTTTCAAACTTTAGAATCAGTTGTCCGGGTTTGGTTTTGGTTTGATCCTGGTTTAGTCCTGATGTACTTGGTTTGGTTTTGTTTTAGTTTCAGGTTGAGTTCCATTCATTCATTCATTCATCTTTTACTGCTTGCTTGTTCCCCTTAGGGGTCACGGGTGACTGGAGTCTATCCCAGTGACTTTGGGCCCTGCACAGGGGTGTGAGTACAGCCATAATGATTAAAACAGAGTTTTTGTGCCAGCACAAATATAAAATAAAATGTTATGCTTAAAGGAGCTAATTTTAAAGGACCCAAATATTGAAATCAGATCGATTGTAAAAGCAACCCTAACGCCGCGCTGAGACAGCGCCGGTGCAGCTCTGGCTGCTGTATTGGAGCTGTTTTCTTGTAGTGGATTTTGACGTGAAGCCAAGAGATCTGTGGGGCTCTTGCAGTCACAGCCTTTTGATCGTGCAGTCGCGGGACCACGTGCTTACGCGATGATTAATCATTAACATAAGGAAAGTACTTGCAGTGGTGAAAATTCGAATCCAACGGAAATAATCGGGAGCGCTGCGGCACCTTCGCAAGCACCACTGTATTGCACAGTGTGTGGTCTGAGTCTTGTACTTTTGATGCCACCCAATCGTTGCGATCACCGCAGCGGAGCTGCACCGCATTAGCCCGGTGGGTTAGGCCCGGTGAACAGAATTGTTGTTTTCTGAATGTTGTCTGAATCTAATTTATAAAGTGTTTTGTTCTCCTGGAAGTGAAACAGAAAGTGCACTGTTAGCATGCTAATGTTTGTTAGCTTTACTTTGACCTTAAACGCTTAAACTAACTGCGATGAAGAATTAGGATTTTGAGAATGCTTTATAAAAGTGAGCAATAACTTTGGACTGCTGCAAACAGCTTTTCATGTTTTTATACTATACAAATCAGGGACAGCATGTTTAAATTACCGTTGGGAAGTTTCCCCTTTGACAGGAAATGATGAATTCACAAACAGTTCATCTCTGAGCTTTGTACTCCAGTATCAGGCGATCTTTGATTTGATTTAATTATTACTTTTTTAACAGCATGTTCTGACCGCAAAAGACAGGAAAGTGAAGATAGAAAATATGTCTAACTAGTTGAATTCATCCGTCAACTGCCTTTCATTTCACCCATTTACGTCCAAACTCACCGCCCTTTTGCTCTCACCATCATCACATTTCCTATATTCTCCTTTTGTCAAACTTCACTCTCTCCCTCCCTCTTTCCCTCTTCAACGCCACGCTCGAACACACTTATTGATCCCGCTAATCACATCAAGAGCTCTATGGACAAGCACATTCAGGGATTACAGGCCCGTCCAAAGCATCACAAGAGCAGAGGTGCGAGGGTCGGCCAAATCAATTCGACCGAGGCAATTACCTGTCCTGTGTCCATGTGTGGGCCAACCTGTCTGAGAAGGCTTCATTACAGACGCATGGACCCACTGTGGAGTTCCCAAAGGGTGCTCCGGAGAACCCTTGACAGGTTTAAGGGTTGGAGAAGAGGAGAGATTGGTGGTAAAAGAAGTAAATGAAGAGATGTAAGGTTTGGCACGTTTCGCTTCGACAGTCTGTCTTGGCGGTGGTCTCCCGGGGATGGAGAGTGGAGGTCTGTGTGGGTCTGGTGCTGTCAGACATTGAGGGGTGAATGGAGTGATAAAGGATCAAGTATTTGAGAGTATTTTCCAAAGATCTTAGGATTTTTTGTTTTGGTAAATGATGTCGGTGGCTGACAAGTCAAGTCATTTATCCAAATCTGTCATTTGAAAGCACCGCAAAGTTCCTCCAGCCACTGTGTTTTATGCTGTGTCAAGTTTTTGCTAATAACGCTTAACACTTCTTGTAGCCCTTACAAAATAAAAGCCTCTGCATTTATTTGCTTTTTAATGTGGCTTATTAAGAAAAGGTCAGATCATGAAAATGTCTTTGCGCAAATGACAAACGGCTTAACAGAGCGAGGGTTCAGAGCGGCCCATGTGCCTGCTGGCCATTTGATTTTTGTTTTGAAATGGGAAATCCTGTTTTTTGTTATAGATTTTAAAACCAAAATTGGAAAACGACAAATTTCTTGTTTACCAATCTCAAAATGAAAGAGAAAATAGGCTAAAACTTCTTGTTGTTCAAAAAAATTGAAAAGCCGAAAATTACTCATTATTTGATTTCACGCTGTAAGTCAAGCTCCAAATGAAGTGCCCAGTGAATCTCTTCGTTCCCCGGGGTCAGAGGCTATGCCTCCGGGGGCAGCGCAGAGGCTGTGCCGATGAGAGGTGCAGGGCTGGTTTTTCCCGAAACCGAACGGTGCCTCTCACTGAGAGCATGAGCGCTGTCCTCTCCAATTGACACATCATTCGACAACTTTATGAATAAAGGATTTCTAAAAATGCTGGATAATACAGGAAATGTACGTTTCCTTACATTTTCCCAGGGAACAATGCATTGCACATTTGCACAGAAGCGGCTTGGACGGTGCAGGAGTTAGTGGTTTTACAACCAGCCACCCGAAAAGTTACCGTGGGCACCTTTAACATTCGAGAGAAGATATTTACCTGCTTGTCAATGTCCGATCTCGTCAGCTCCTGGAAGCTCAATAGGACAAGCCCTGGTTAGTACTTGGATGGTAGACCGCTGGACCCCACAGTGGGGTGCTAGAGGAAATGTCATTGTGTCCTTAAGCATAACACTTCTCCCGCATTGCCGAGTAAAGTGCTTTGAAGATGGAAAAGCGTACACTGTAATAGTGCTGCCCGGTGGTCGAGTGGTTAAGGCACAGCACATGGAGTTTGAATCCTGACTCTGAGAATTTACTGCATGTCCTCCCCTCTCTCATCCCCCATTTCACACACTGTCTTCCCTAATAAAGCCTACGGGCCACAAAACCTTTAATAGTAATAATATTTGAATTGCTAATATAATAAAAGAATGCCCTTTTTAAAATCCATAATAGGACCCCACAGAGATGGGATATGTTTTGTGTAGAGGACATTATATTGTCCACATTGCAGCAAAGTTTGCGATTTTCAATTTAAAACCATATATTTTCTACTGTAAATTTGGTGGAAAGTGTCTAAGTCTCAAAGCATTTGCAATCTCACCGGAGGGTAACTGGTTCTTTGCTCATTAAGCCATACAATATAGCTGGTTCACTAGCTTCAATGTACTTTTTCTTCAGAAGTACATCTAATGATAACGTGTCACACTTTGTACAGACTCAGAACACATATTTTTTTCATCTCTTAATCTTACATAACCCAACGACGTGGCATAAAGTTACTGCTGACGTTACAATCTTCCGTCAATAAATCCTTGCAAACTTTGAACAAAATACAATCTCAAAATGCCCCATCTTTGCATTGATGCTGTTTCTGAGCTCCGAGACCGAATGTAAGAATGTTATTTTTCAACATTAAAGACCTCCAGCCGAGTTTAAAGACACTGGGACGTTGCATTATTGGCTTATCCAAATCCGCACGGGGCAAGCTGCACTTCAGAGGCAGCACTCCAGGGGTCGGCCATTTTAGAAATCCTTAAAAGTATGTTGTTTTGTAGTCTTTAATATTCAAGCTCATGACCACTGCCGACGGTAAGCACAGATGAAGCAAAACTATGACCACTCAGAGCCGAATGGTTAACCATGTACTGGTACAACTCAAATTGGGTTCATGATTTTTGTAGATTTATTGTTGTTAACATCTTTTTTTTTCATAATTACTATCTCTCACCTTATTTAGTCATGTGTGTGCAGGAGCTCTGAAGACCAACTAAATGATAGAACTGATTAAAAATATGTTCAAACACTGGCTATGTTTACATGCAGAACTGAATAACAGAAGAACAGATTTTGATCGTTATTTGATTTCTGGAGTTATGAGATTATTGAAATGTCATGTAAACTGTTCCATTTGATGTGAGTAATCTGACTTCTTTCTGATTGTTCGCACCAGTGCAGGTTTTGACAAGAACAATTATGCAAAAAAGGGCAAACTAATGTGTCAAAGACAAAAATGAAAGGAGATTGAAAGACTTAGTCTAAATTCATTGTACTTTTTCGTCCAAATACAACAATTAGTCTAGAAACCGACTAACTAACTGACACATGACCACCAACCTTTGACTTATTATGTATTTTTTTGTATTACAAGGTGGGTGAAGTGTCTTGCCAGAGGACACAATGACAGTATGCACTACTTCCCCACTTAAAATAAGGTCAGATATGTGCAGTGTATGTGTAACAGTATATTACACACATTTAGAATCTGTGGTATTATCAGGTCATACATCTGGCGTATAGTATTTGTAGTAACAGTATAGTAATATATACCGTATTTTGCGGACTATTAGCCGCTACTTTTGTCAGATGTTTTGAGCCATGCGGCTTATTTAGAGGCTGCGGCTTTTCTGTGGTTTTTTTTCTTTCACCGCTAGGGGCGAACTAACCGGAATTAGAATCAAAACTACAGAAAAGTTAAGCAAAGAAGCAGATGTTGCTTTTTTATTCAGCTAGCAAATAGAACACGGACGACAAATTACCAACTATAAATTATTTTCAAATTCTTGCCCCATCATTATGGAACCCAAACGAAGAAGTTCGTATGAAGCAAGTTTTAAGCTGAAGGCCATCGATCTTGCTAGAAGCCGCGCGGCTGCACGCAAGCTTAACATCAATGAATGTACGGTGACGCTGGAGGGGACAGCGGGACGAGCTCATGCGATGCCAAAAGTCAAGGAAAGAGTTCTGCGACTTATACAAAAGTGCGGCCTATGTATTGTTTTATTATCGTTTTTTTTTAAAAATAGAGCAAATGCGGCCTATATAGGGGAGCGGAAGTCCGGAAAATACGGTACTTTGTTTTCTCAAAGCCAGGATATGAATGTGTTAAAAAAAAGCCTCAAACCTATAAATATATCTGTATATATATGTATATTATGTATGTATGTATATATATATATATAATATATATATATATATATATATATATATATATACGTGCTCTCAAATGTAGTGAAGTATCTACTGTAAGTAAGTACACAGAAGTAGTAGTAGTAAAAATGAACAAAGGTTCAATGTGTTTAATTGCAGACACAGTATATTAGTATGTTTAATTAATACTATCGCCAACTTCTTAAAGAGGAGTTTATTATTATTGAGCCGACACAGTTCAGTGGATCACAAGTCAATTAAGTATAACGAAGATATAATAAAATAATAAATTAAGTTTAATTAATGCTTTTAATCATCAAGCTCCTGTGAAGTATAACATCCAGACCTTTTGACATTCTGTATGCTGCTTTTTGATACATCCACACTTCTGAAATCTGATTTAACTGATTGCCTTGTCAAGCTTTTTTAAGTCTCTACATATTACATTTTCTGTATATGTGCTTCTTTTCCTCCAAAATTCAAAGTTATGGAATAATTTGACTTATTTGATGTACAGAATTTATAAGAAACCAGTGTGAGAAACATGAAAATCTTAGCATTCATCTGGAATGCGTGTATCTTGTAGTAGTAGTGGTAGGAATAGTACAGTAGTAGTACTTTACCGTCTCAGCTTTAGGCTTTAATGCATGGGCAGCATCTTTGAAGATTTAGGGAAACGCTTAAATTACAGAATCAGCAAAAGGGTGAGACGCATTACGAATAACAATTACACGAATAGAGGAAAGAAACTACTACTGTGAAAACAAAGACGTTTATGACCTACTGTATATACCACCCGTGGACAGATTGTTCTCGTCCTAATGTAACAAACGTAAATGCCAAAGAAAATGTGTACATACAGTAAACTGCAACAAAAATCAGACCTAATCGTTTGTGTTTGTACAAAAATAAATGACCTCACACAAAAATCACAGCTCTGCTTTTTAAAAAACTTGTTTCAGCGACTGACTAGCCCATGATATTAGTAGGCAAAACTTTCACACGTCTGTGAACCATTTTTGCATGTTTTGCTTCGGCAATGGAATTCTAGCTCGTGAAGTGTGACGTCTACTAAAAAGTGTTTTTGACGTTTAGTAAAACCAATGAAATAATCCACGATCCATGAGCTGTTGTAATGCTAGTGACTGTGATAGCAGTAGTAGTAGCAGTAGGATTAGGAGTATTAGCCGTATTAGCAGTATTAGCAGTATTAGCAGGATTCATAGAATTAGTATTAGCAGTATTAGAAGTTTTAGCAGTATTAGCTGCTGGAGTTGTAGAATTAGTATTAGCAGTATAAGCGGTATTAAGAGTATTAGCAGGACTGGTAGAATCAGTATTAGCAGTATTAGGAGTATTAGCAGTATTAGCAGTATTAAGAGTATTAGCAGGACTGGTAGAATCAGTATTAGCAGTATTAGCAGTATTAGCAGTATTAAGAGTATTAGCAGGAGTTTGTAGAATCAGTATTAGCAGGAGTATTAGCAGTATTAAGAGTATTAGCAGGAGTTGTAGAAGCAGTATTAGGAGTATTAGCAGTATTAGGCAGTATTAGCAGTAATTAAGAGCTGGAGTTGTAGAAGCAGTATTAGCAGTATTAGCAGGAGTTGTAGGATTAGTATTAGCAGTACTAGCAGGAGTGGTAAGTATTAGCAATATTAGCGGGAGTGGTAGCAGTATTAGCAGTATTATGAGTATTGGGAGTATTAGCCGTATAAGCAGTATTAGCAGGAGTGTTAGATATTGTATTAGCTGTATTAGCAGGTGTGGTAGAATTAGTATTAGCCGTAGATTGAAGTGCTTGTTTACCTTTTTTCCCTCGACAAATACACACACTGGGGATTCTTACCAAACCGAGTGCTTTCCGGAGAACAAAGGCGTGCGAACAAAGCCTGTGGTGCCACAAAAACATGGAGAAGTCGAAGCAACATTCTACCAAACAAAATATAACTACAACTAACAGCAAAGAGTGGTGTAATGGAGAGAGATGGTGTGATTGACAATTCAAAGAGCTTCAAAGGAAAGTGATATTCAGATAATATCCCTGTGATTTGAGTCATTTTAGATTTAGAGCAGGACTGATAGAATCCTGTGCAGAGCTATGAAGGAAAGAATATGTAAGGAGAAGAAGAGGCAGAGGAAGACTATTGTAAAGGAAGAAATATGTAGAGGAAGGAGAGGTAAAAGGGAAGAAGATGCAGAGGAAGAAGGTTATAAAGGAAGAAGGTGTAAAGGAAGAAGAGGTAGAGGAAGATGAGGTACAGGAAGAAGATGTAGAGAAAGGATATGTAAAGGAAGAAGATGCAGAGGAAGAAGATATAAAAGAAGGAGGTGTAAAGGAAGAAGAGGTAGAGGAAGATGAGGTACAGGAAGAAGATGCAGAGGAAGGAGGTATAAAGGAAGAGAGGTAGAGGAAGACGAGGTAAGGGAAAAGTGTAGAGAAAGATATGTAAAGGAAGAAGATGCAGAGGAAGAAGATATAAAAGAAGGAGGTGTAAAGGAAGAAGAGGTAGAGGAAGATGAGGTACAGGAAGAAGATGCAGAGGAAGAAGGTATAAAGGAAGAAAGAGGTAGAGGAACGAGGTAAGGAAAAAGATGTAGAGAAAGGATATGTAAAGGAAGAAGATGCAGAGGAAGAAGATATAAAAGAAGGAGGTGTAAAGGAAGAAGAGGTAGAGGAAGATGAGGTACAGGAAGAAGATGCAGAGGAAGAAGGTATAAAGGAAGAAGAGGTAGAGGCAGACGAGGTAAGGGAAAAAGATGTAGAGAAAGGATATGTAAAGGAAGAAGATGCAGAGGAAGAAGATATAAAGGAAGAAGGTGTAAAGGAAGAAGGTGTAAAGGAAGGAGAGGTAGAGGAAGATGAGGTAAAGGAAGACGATGCAGAGGAAGACGATGCAGAGGAAGAAGAGGTAAGGGGAGAAGATGTAGAGAAAGAATATGTAAGGGAAGAAGATGTGGAGGAAGGAGAGGTAGAGGAAGAACAGCCAAAGGGAGACTATGTAGAGGAAGGTAATGAGAAGGAGGATGCACGCTGCACTTGGGACATGTGAACCATTAGTCCCTTCTCCTGTATGTAGACCAGGTTAGAAGGTCTTAAAAGCAGGAGTTACATAGTCTGGTGACACTGGTGACACCACATGGTGCTCCTCTGGGCTTTGACACGTGACACGTCACTGCACTGGCACGACTCCCTCGATCCTCTCCATCCTCTGATAATGAATCCTGAAATATTCACTGGCTGTAGACACACTCCACTACAGAACTCTGCTCTCAGATCATCCCATATGTTTAGTGTGGACTCGATTGGAAAGGTTCTGGATATATGGGGGGCTATATGTCCCCAGTGCGACCATAAGGGAGTTTATGGGGAAAAACAGCAACCTGACCTGAGCCATGTTCTGGATGAGGTGCACTAAGTACTAACCCAGTGAGAGCTTTGTCACATAAAGTGGATATGACAGGTTTTCATGTTTTTACTTTGTTAGTACATTTGTGTTGCCATAGTTTTACATCAATCAGGTGGCAGTTTCTAAAGTTGAAAATTACAGAAATGATCACAGATCTCTTTAAAACATTTTGGATGGATTGTACCGTATATTGATGACTTAAATCAACATCCAAAATGCAGGGACAATTTATAAGTAAGGTAAGTAACACATTTGTCTGACAGTAAATATATAATATCTATGTATAAATATTTAGATAAAGGTATTGTGATATATTTTATACAAAATGATAACCGTTGCTTGGTTTCCAACTCGTACGTGTTCATGTCTTAACTCAGAATATCTGGATTTGGTGTTACCAATAGAAAAATATTTGAGTCCGCTCTTTACTAGTGTTAAACCAGTAAAGGCCGACGCACACCGGGCCCCGCGTTGCAAAATAGGCGTGTTAATTATTGTCTATAGCACGCGCTTGTGAAAAACACATGCTTTTTTCCACATCATCAAAGACTACGAACAGATCTAAAACCTGTAAAACCTGGAGCCCCTGCTCCTCTGCTGCTTTTAACTCTTGTCTCTCGCTAAACTCACAAAACCAGGCTCAAACCAACGTCTTTCCTGGTGTGACCCAGAATATGAAGCTCAATGGAAAAATATTGAGATTAATGTTGTGCCGGGGGTTCCTGTGCAGGCCTTGCTGGCAGATGGCAGACGGTTGAGTCATTTGGGGGAGGAGAACCCCTGGATGAAGTCTGTTCTTACGACATGGAGGGAGCTGATCAAAACATACAAACTAAACAAAGATGTTAAAATCTTAAATTGGTTGGCTTATGATCCAAATGTCACACCTAACAGCACAGACTCAAGATTTAAAGTCTGGACAACAGAAGGTATAAAGGTCTTTAATCAGATTGTAAAGGAGAATCATCTGAAGAGCTTTGATGAGTTGAAAGAATCCTTTGGTTTAGAGAAACAGGACTTCTATAGGTAATTACTAATAAAAAGTTATTATAATCAAGAAATCAAAAAGAATGATGACCATCATAGCGCTTTGACTGAAATATTTATTAAAGCATATAAATCTATATCTAAATTGTACAAATGTATTAACAATTTGAGTACTCACTCTACTGATTACATTAAGGGTAAATGGGAAAGAGAGGGTCACTTTGTTCTGGCTGATGAAGAGTGGGAGAGTGGATGTATATCTCAGTGGAAAGGACTGGACTAATATTATATTGGGCATTTGTAATATGGAAAAATGACATTCTGACTTGACATGAAAATGGATAAATTTGACTTTGGACAAAATGGGACTCTTTGGGTTTTTCTATGCCATAATATGTTTTTTGTCTACTTTCTTGATTTATATCTGATCCCTTTCTGGTCTTGTTTCCCCTGAACTGTTTTTGGTTTTTGTTTTTGCAATGTGTTCTTAAAGCTAAAAAATAAAAAGAGAAAAGCCAGACATTTCAAATAAACTTTTTGCGCATAAGCCCGCTTATAAACTTCTCACCAAACTGACCCTTCAAAATGCTACTTTTGTTTCATAACCCTGCAGCATGTCAACTCGCGCAAAATGAAATAAAATAAACTTTGAGTCCTCTGACTCGGTGCCCAGACCCTGATGTGGAGCTGTTCTCGGGCTGATAAGAGCAGAACACAGGCTGAGCAGAGGTCAGAGGAGGTTCTGTGCTTAAGCTGCAGACCAGAGACTACAGGGAACTGGAACTGGGATGCTCAGACATTAGCTGATTTCGACCATGTAAGATGAAGTTTGTGTCAATCTGTGTGGTTATTTATGTTATATTGAATATTCCTGTTATATAATAATATAAGTTTTACTCACATGATACAACATTTTGGAACTCCTATAGACCATTCTCCCCCCTCGTCACTGACTCCTTGGCTTGCACGTAAGTGACGTTCGCGGGTGGCAAAAAGGGTAGCGTGCACAGCTATTAGTTAGTACTTTTACTTGACTAATTATTTTGAAGTAACACTGCAGTAACATTACTTGAGTACAAGTCTGCCCTTCTCTGCAACCGAGTTCAAGGGGATTCTCTCTTCAGGTCTCCACAGAGTCCTACAAAGCCTGCATCCAAACACACAATCAGATGATCATGATCACTTAGCCCCGATCAGCGTTGACCTACACACACGGCTCATATTGACCCAGTTTTAGTCCAGCTGGTCTCTGGACTGTCCGTTGGGACCACTGCCCTTCACCCTCACACACAGAGGGGCCTAAGTAGATCGACCTGACCTCAATCTCCCAAACAGATCAATACAACTCTGAGCTTTGTGTCATAATGCTGAGTGCTGGCCCGCGATTAGAAAATATGAAGGATTTGCAGCTTGGATGTTTGGTGTTCTTTGTGTAGTTGTAGCCGTCGGACTTCTTTTTATTAGCCTTATGGTTTAGTCAAAATATCGACGATCCATCACGTTCTTTAACTTTTCAAGCAGACAATTATTGGGTTTAGAAACCATTCATGTTTGTATGTTGTAGACTTTGTTGTCCGCATATAGGGAAATATGTCCTCTGCATTTATCCCATCCTTCAGCCTGCCCCCTGTCACCCATCTCCAGGTTTTCAGGTTCAGAATTAGGCTTTTCCTGTAGCAACATCTATACAATTTTAATTACCCTGCGACGTCTGTACTTTTCTTGTGATAAACAATAACTGCGTTTCCATCACCTTATTTTCAGTGCGCATTTTGAAGTATTGCATAAGTAACAAGAGGTGGAAATGCCAAATATCGCATTCATAACCTTTAATTAGCATAAAAGTTCAGGTGGATTTTGTTTTATCTGCATAACAGCTCATATAAATCAAGTACTCCTTACCCAGTTGTACCCCGTTGTACCCCGATCAGTGATGAGAATAACATCCCTGCAATTATACTTGTTATGAGACAGCTGTAGCTTCTCTCTTTGAATCATTCACGCCTCTCGATCCAAACTTTCCAAACGTTTCCCAAAGAGTCTGCATTCTGCTTGGTCTTTCGTTGCCAGGTAGCAATTCTAGGTCACTTCTTTGTTTTGTGTTTTTTATTTTTGAGCTGTTTGGATTGGAGAATTGTCTAAATAAAATATTAATTTAAAATGAACTGTAGACATTTTGTATGAATATTAGCTCCAATGCACAAACGAAAAGTTAAAACTAATTCCATTAGAATAGGGCTTTTGCATATCCCCCCCAAAAAAGCGCTGATCTACTTTTTATTGTTTTCCAGCTGCATTGTATTAAGTTTTAAAACATAAAATACCAATATTGCGCCGAAAAACAGGATATTCACATGTCTGTTTATTTTTTTATATGTTAGTAATTCAAGAGAACATTACACTGTATATTTTGGTAATCTATGTGGCACGCGGGGAAATTTGCAAAGACATTTTGATTGTGCGTACCCTCGACGCCCCGTCTCAGTCGCACATCCACACTGAAACAGAAAAGTGCCCTAGTTGTTCCCGTCTAAAAATAAACACGTCGGTGGCGGATCTGCTCTGATGTCCCACACTGATTAGAGTCACGTTCTAGCTTTAGATCATTTTTATACATCCCTGCTTTTCCCTGAACCTCCGCACGCAGCCCACAAAAGGCAGCTTGAACAAAGGAAAAGAGAGGAGCCTGATTCCTCCCGCGGGATTAAAAAAAAAAAAAAAAGGCATTTGAAATTTCACTGAGTTGTCAAGCTGTGCCGACTGAATTGTTTTATCACAAAACAAAGCAAAGAAAATTGGTCTGGTTGGTATGTTTCATGATGATCTTACTATTATTGTGCACTTTTTTTTTTTTTTTTTTACAAAACATTAAAGCACCGTGTGGGCTGAGATACCGAGATAGATCTTTAGGTTTTTTTTGGGGGTGGAGATGACAATTGGTTTAAATTTTCTGCATCTTGTCTGTCACATAAAGCCCGGTACATACTACAAGATCATTTACGTGACTCGACTTTGCATCCTCGCAAATGATTGTCAAGCGCGCTCCTCGTGTGTGAGACGTCTGCGAGACTTTAGTGTTATCATAATCATAAAACATCACCGCCACTGCAGCAGCCAGAAAAGCAGAGCGTCAGGAACAGACGGACACTGAGGCGTAGGATACAAACACGGGAAACGGCAGGAAGGACAATAATTACTTCATAACTCACCTCTTGTAAATCTATAAAGTTAAAATGTAATATTCTCATACATTTCAGTGCAAATTCTCGACACCCAGTCCACAAAACATCGCTGTTAATCCAGTTTGAAACATGCTTTAAAAATAAAAGTGGTAAAAGGCCAGAGTAGTTCCTCATGTGTACAGTTTTTACACCGTGAGGATTAGCGAAGCTGCTACAGATTAGCTTCAGTAAACTCCACACTACTTCCTGTGTCATCTATCGCCAGCTTTCTGTGCTAAGTATTATTCTGATCCATGTTTTACGAAATAATTTTAACATTGTTTTGACTTACAACGCGCTCAGCGTTTTGAACTCTTTGGCATCTTGAACCATGCTAGTTGTTAGCTTGACTATATTTACAACATTTAAATAGCCAGAAACTGTTACAAATGCCAGTTGCCTTAGTTCGGCAGTCATTTAAGTTAAATAGTTTGTTAAGAACGTTTCACAACATTTATTTATCACCAAACACTAAAACTGTAGTGTAAACTAAATATTACACTAAATGACCTTTCTCTTCACTGATCTGTTTACTCGAGTTTACAAGCAGTTAAATGTTGTGTTTTTATGAACTATATGTATTGTGTAAGTCATTTATGTAGACATGCCAATAAATCCAAATTAGAGACACAATTTTCCATGTTAGACTTTCTTTAGAAGGGAAACTGAAATTTAAGGACATCTCAGAGGAGAATTTCACATCGGCACTTCAAAGGATCGTCTTCATGTTGAGCTAATTTAATCCTCGTCCCCAGGCAGGTGCTCCCTCAAATGTATTAGTCAAATTAGCAACACATTTCCACTTTCTCAGATATTATATATTTTAGATTACATTCACTTTTTATTCAGGATTTGTCCTAAATGGTTTCCCTTGCTATAGGACAGAGATAAATCACAACCTACATTTAAGGAGTATAAACAAGACTGATCAGGACTGTCCCAGGATTAAACCAGGTCTAATTCAGGACAAAGCCTCGGCTAAACCACATATAACACCGTTTAAACAAGAGGAAAGTTAGGACTAAGGTCTAGTCTGCTGGACATCATCAAGGGCTAAACCAGAGCAGGACTGATATAAATCACGACTGACCCAGGTCAGGACCGAACCTGGTCTGATCAAGAATAAAACAGGTCTAAAGCAGCTCTAATCCAGGACTAAATATTACTACGCACAGATTAAGATATGTCTAAATTACTTCCAGGTTTAACCAGAACTAAATTGTCTTAACGGTGCGTTCACACTTGCACACACGCCACTAGAACTCAATTGGGACTAAATATTAGAACTAAACCTGGACTGGACCTGGACTAAACCTAATCTACATCAAGAATAAACTGCACATCAGTACCAAACCAAAACGGAATTAAATTAAATCAAGTTCGAAACAGGATTACGCCAAGACTAAACCAGGTGTACACTGAACCAAACCAACCAAACCAAAGCGCGCCGTATTATGGCTCTCAATAATAAGGCGCCGTATTATGGCTCTCAATATCAAAACCTTCTGTTGCTATAACTTTCTCTATTATTCTATTGTAATGAATGCATTGACATAATGAACCCCTTTCTGATTCTGATTCTGATTCTGATTCTGAATGCATTTCTAGTCAGTTGATCCCATTGATAATCTAGGGAAACACATTGGAACTCTACTCCTCTTCTTCTATAGATTCACTTCCTTAGCATTTGCCACTGTGAAATTGAGGAAATTGACCGCAGGAGACGGACACATGCGATGAAAGCCAAAATCTTGAAGTGTAAAATGGATTTATTTCTTTTGGTGGGACGCCTGTTCGTTTGACTGCGAGAGGAGCTGAATATAGAGTGATAAGATGGAGTCAGAGAGGGCGCTACAGGGAACACAATGAAGAGGCACCTGACCTGTGAGGGTGTGGACTCTTTGGGTTGGGTAGTCTTCCACATTATGGAAGACAGCACTTTAAACGCTAAACGCAGAATGAATGGACTGACCAGAGACTAACCATGGTCCAGGCCAGACATCCAGAGTCCACACTAGAACCCATAACATAGTTTATATCATAGTTCACATCAGAGTCCGCACCATAGACCATACCAGAGAACGCACCACAGTTCACATCAGAGGCCGCACCATAGACCATACCAGAGACGCACCACAGTTCAATCAGAGGCCGCACCATAGACCATACCAGAGAACGCACCACAGTTCACATCAGAGGCCGCACCATAACCATACCAGAATGCATATGATAATATGCACAATAGTCTGCACCACGGTTTATACCATAGTCCTCATCAAACTCTGTACCACATTCACATTCCTATTAGTCTGCAACATAGTCCACACCAGAGTCCACACCAGAGCCATGTCATAGACCAACCAGAGTCCATGTCATAGACCACACCAGAGTCCCATGTCATAGACCACACTAGAGTCCATGTCATAGTCCACACCAGAGTCCATGTCATAGTCCACACCAGAGTCATGTCATAGCCACACCAGAGTCCATTCTAGTCCACACCAGAGTCTATGTCATAGACCACACCAGAGTCCCTGTATCTTATACATCGGTATACTACTTGTGGGTGGTTCATGTCTTAGTCCACACCAGAGTCCATGTCTTAGTCCACACCAGAGTCATGTCATAGCCACACCAGATCCATGTCTAGTCCACACCAGAGTCCATGTCATAGTCCACACCAGAGTCCATGTCATTAGTCCACACCAGAGTCTGTCATAGACCACACCAGAGTCTATGTCATAGACCACACCAGAGTCCATTCATAGCCACACCAGAGTCCATGTCATAGTCCACACCATAGTCCATGTCATAGTCCACACCAGAGTCCATGTCTTAGTCCACACCAGAGTCCCCATGTCATAGACCACACCAGAGTCCATGTCATAGACCACACCAGAGTCATGTCATAGACCACACCAGAGTCCATGTCATAGACCACACCGAGTCCTGTCATAGTCCACACCAGAGTCCATGTCATAGTCCACACCAGAGTCCATGTCATGTCCACACCAGAGTCCATGTCATAGACCACACCGAGTCCATGTCATAGTCCACACATAGTCCATGTCATTAGTCCACACCAGAGTCCATGTCTTAGTCCACACCAGAGTCCATGTCTTAGTCCACACCAGAATCCATGTCTTAGTCCACACCAGAGTCCATGTCTTAGTCCACACCAGAGTCCATGTCTTAGTCACACCAGAGTCCATGTCATATACCACACCAGAGTCCCCATGTCATAGACCACACTAGAGTCCATGTCATAGTCCACACCAGAGTCCATGTCATAGTCCACACCAGAGTCCATGTCATAGTCCACACCAGAGTCCTGTATCTATACATCGCATATACACTTAGTGGGTCGTTCATGTCCTTAGTCCACACCAGAGTCCATGTCTTAGTCCACACCAGAGTCCATGTCTTAGTCCACACCAGAGTCCATGTCTTAGTCCACACCAGAGTCCATGTCTTAGTCCAC
Source organism: Chaenogobius annularis (assembly GCA_015082035.1). Taxonomy (NCBI): domain Eukaryota; kingdom Metazoa; phylum Chordata; class Actinopteri; order Gobiiformes; family Gobiidae; genus Chaenogobius; species Chaenogobius annularis. The sequence continues at coordinate 75,275 of BJKM01000582.1, read as the reverse complement.
ACCAGAGTCCATGTCTTAGTCCACACCAGAGTCCATGTCTTATTGTCCACACCAGAGTCCATGTCTTAGTCCACACCAGAGTCCATTGTCATAGTCCACACCAGAGTCCATGTCATAGTCCACACCAGAGTCCATGTCTTAGTCCACACCAGGTCCATGTCTTAGTCCACACCAGAGTCCATGTCATAGTCCACACCGAGTCCATGTCATAGCCACCCAGAGTCCATGTCATAGTCCACACCAGATCCATGTCATAGTCCACACCAGAGTCCATGTCATAGTCCACACCAGAGTCCATGTCTTAGTCCACACCAGAGTCCATGTCATAGTCCACAACCAGAGTCATGTCATATGCCACACCAGAGTCCATGTCATAGACCACACCAGAGTCCATGTCCATAGTCCACACCAGAGTCCATGTCATAGTCCACACCAGAGTCCATGTCATAGCCACACCAGAGTCCATGTCATAGTCCACACCAGATCCATGTCATAGTCCACACCAGAGTCCATGTCATAGTCCACACCAGAGTCCATGTCTAGTCCACACCAGAGTCCATGTCATAGTCCACACCAAAGAGTCCATGTCATAGACCACACCAGAGTCCATGTCATAGTCCACACCAGGTCCCAAGTGTCATTAGTCCACACCCAGAGGTTCAATGACATCAAGTCAGAACAGAGTCCTATAAGTCCCCCGAGTCTGTTCTTTGAGTCCATCATATCTGCCGGTCCCTGTATCGCTAAATCAAATTAGTTTCACCCCGTTCAGTTCCCCAACCCCACCACACCACCAGCGCACATTTGTTCCACCCCCCCCCCCCCCCCCCACGTGTTTTAGTTTATTTTATGATTTTGTTGTCTTAGTCCTACACCAGAGTCCATGTCATAGTCACACAGAAGTTCCATTCATAGTCCACACCAGAGTCCCAGTCTATAGTCCACCACCAGAGTCCAAGTCCACACCAGAGTCCATGTCATAGTCCACACCAGAGTCCATGTCATAGTCCACACCAGAGTCCATGTCATAGTCCACACCAGAGTCCCTGTATCTTATACATCGGTATACCTACTTGTGGGTGGTCCTGGTTTGGTATGGTATATTTGTATTTGATCAGGGCCAGTTTACAAAGATGCCTTGTATCAGATTATTGCAAAAAAGGCTAATTTGGTTTAACCCCAGGTTAGTCCCTATTTTTGGTGGTTAGCCAGGTTAGCATTTTTGATGTTTCTGCTTGAGATGCTACCCTTTTTCACATTTGTTGACATTTACTTTTTCAACAATGTTTTTTGAATGCATTGGCCAGATACATTTGATTACACCATCCAAAATGCCAGAATATGACTTTGGACTTTTTGACCCACTGAAAACCAAAAAAATCCCTCCACCCACGTATTATCCATCTCAACTTCTAACCTGATTTCACTGACTATATAATGCACCCGCGCCTGGCATCATTTAGACATCCCACTTCAACTCGGCTTTACTTTTGTTTAATCATTACAGACATTACAGAGAACATTTAAGTGAACATTTGAATAGCTCAACTCTTAAAAATCCACTTTTTCTCTCACAAAGCTTATATAATTCTTCCACTTATTCCCACACTGGAACTTTTGCTTTGCCTGAGGACGTTTTAACTTCACATAAGTTTCTCTTGAGTTTTGAGCGACTAACTTTTATATACACTTGCTACATTCATTTAACAGAGTGTTGTACATTTGGAGCATGAGTTGTGTCCTTTTCTGGCGAGTCAAAGCTAAGCAGATGGCAATGCTAAGTACGTTTGTGGTAAACGGATGCCAGTAGATTTAGCTGCACGATTTGTACCACTGTTTAATCAGCTAAAGCAATAAAGTACAAATCATAAATCTGCTTTTTAAAGTATTTACATCTGTATCTGTAAGTTGTGCACGTGTCATTTATAATAAGCAAGAGTTCAAAGGTGTAACTTTTCCGGTGGCGAGTCAAATCCCCTGCTTGTCTCCATGCTGTTATTGCTTAGCCATCGAATGTTCCACAGTATGGCATTAAGGTGACGCCAGCAGTCAGATCTGTGGAGAGGCGACCCTGCTCACAGTAAGAATGCAAGTTAAAATACGTTTTGAGCGACAGAAAGAATTAAAAGCTAGAGACTTAATTAAGAGTTTAATTATGGATGTTATGATATCTGAATCTCACCGGACCACCAAAATATTCATGTGACGGTACTATATTTATTGCGATATGTGGCAAACAGAATTGTAGAAATTATGTTTTTTTCTTTTTAAAATGCCTTGAAAAGCCCTTGGTGCGAATCATATTGTAAAGATTTAAGATATAAAAGGGCTTAATAACAGTTACAATAACATGACAATAACATGACAATAACATGACAATAACATGACAATAACATGCTGTCTGCCCTGAAATGGAGCAAAGGATCATGGTCTTTGTAGTTCACTCTGTGTTTTCGCTGTTGCTGCATCAAAACAATGCATTAAAGCAAAGGCACTTGTACTTCGATATATTGTGAGACTTTTGACTAAACAATATCACCATATTTTGGTTATTGTTACATAAATTTAAACGATTCTTGAATCACAGCTTGTTACATTGTGCATTATGGATCTTTACTGGTGAGGGTCCGGTGTTCTGTCGAGTTGGTCTGAATCTAATCTACTGTACTGCTTATAGATAGATAGTTTGTCCCAAAATATATATATACTTACTATTTTCCCATCAAATTATGCTCCAAATGTCCAATTTTATGATTGTTTAGTTCTGTAATGTATTTCCTTTTTTTTTTTCAAAAGATGACCGTTGTTCCAGTATTTCAGAGAAAAGTAGATGATCGATTTGCTGTGGTCAGGAAAGTGTCGCACAATAATAAGAGGAAGCTGTTTTTTTAATAACAACAGAGAAGAGGCTAATATGCCCCGATCCATACATTGATTTGCTCAGCCTACATAAGGAGACGGTAAATATGAAGTGTGCACATTACCATGGAGACGATGGGTCAGACAGCGCTGTGCACAGGATATATATAGAGAGAGGGACACAATTATTAGCATGTGCAAATCAATATTCAACAGCGGTGGAAGAAAAACTGCATTTTGTTACTTAAGGTGAGACACTGCCGGTGAATAGGACAAAAATCTTAAATTTAAAGGTATCAATTTCAAACTTCTCCTGTAGTTTACCCGTATAAATGTAAGAAAAAACGTATGTATTCTGATTTGTCATCATTGTATGTATTCATATAAAAATGAGGCATTTTATGTGTAAAAAAGACTAAAATGACACATATTTGTGGCATTTGGGTTTGAAAAATGGACAGAACCAGGTTTAAATTTCTTGCTTTATTTTGTTGTTTGTAAGCTACAAAACAATTTACTGAGGGATTGGATTTCTTACTTAGCTATTGAGTAAACTGGATCTGACTGAAAATTGGTGCAAAAATTCAAATTGCATTTCATTTTTTGGAGTCAAAATTCAATAAATCAGGCTTCGAATTAGAGTTTTCTGTACGATTTGTGAAAATCAAGTACAAGTTTGTAAAGTTAGGTGTGTGTAGGTTCTACTTTAGAAGGCTGATCTGTATGTGTCTGTGGGAGAACATTTTGAGAAAACAGCATTTGAATTCACAATGAGCCAGAGAACGTGGATTTAATGACATAATTAAACATTTTTAGGAGCAGACTGGACACTTTTGTTATTTCCAGATAAAAGCTTATATGTTGAGAGAGCAAACTGACCCAAAAACATTTTAAATATTGAGTTTTGCCTGTAGTAAGAGCAGATGACACATGAATAAATCTACTTAAATTGAAGTTGTGAAGTGCTGGTTTAACAAAGTACTTTCCATGTAAAAAAAATAAAATAAAAAAAGGGTTTCAGAGAGATTTTGAGAAATGATTAAGCATCAAAAGTAGTGATCCTAATAAAAAACTGAATGCAACTGAATCAATTTCCTGATTTTTTGTCCTGTTGAAAAATGTAATGGAGTTGAAAGTTCAGATAACTGCTCTCAAATGTAGTGGAGTGAAAAGTAAAAAGTACAAAAATGCTCCTTCGGTACAGTACTTTTTATTGCTGGTATTCAGATTCAAGTTTTAATTCCAAATTGATTACAAAACTGCTGACGTTGAAATGAAAGACCTTGACACAATGCTTCTAGTAGGGGTCCGCCATGTTATTGCTTGGCCTGGAATGTTCCGCACTATGGCATTATCTGAAGACATTTGCCACATTGTCCATCTTTTCGAGTACAATTTTCTGTCGATATTTTGTATTCAAATTTTGCCCTGAATCAAGATTTTCCACGAAAACTTTCCGAAATTTCAGTACTATTATAAACAATATTTCAGTGCTGTTTAAAAAAAAAGATTAAAAATGTCCTCACTATACGCACTTCACCTTGGACTAGTTCACACTCTGGCGTCATCATAAGTCCTTGTAGCCGAGTGAAAGGAGACGAGAAGACAGGAAGGAAGTGCGATGAAGTAAACTAGATGTGGCCCTGTCAGTGTGAGAAGAGGAGAGGAAGGAGGATTGATAGATGACAGTTGGGAAGGAGAAGGGGGGAGAAAGGCAGACTTTTAAGGACGTCTGAAAGTGTGCATGTCTCCTGTGTTCGCTTCAGGAGGGAGTGAGCGACATGAAGGGAACTGAGTCACTGCAGAAGTGGAAGTGAAGAGATGTTCTATCTGATGCTCCCCAGAGCTGCAGTGCATGACGAGTTATGGATGAAGGTGTGTTTTCAATGGTAAATAGATAAACGGGCTGTGTGAATGTAGCAAAAGAATACTTGCATACGAGCAAAAATGGAAAATGCTGTGACATCTGTTTTTTAAGAAAACTGAGTAAAAGGTTATGATCTGAAAATAGACTAAATCCGACCTGTGAGGAAGCTGTCTCTGTCAGCCGAACACTGGCAGTGTGTTTTACAGTGCGCTCTAGGGGGAAATACTTCCTGGACCATAGAGGATTTCTTTCACTGCAGTGCCACTGGACTGGCCACTGAGGCCGACTCCCAACGAGTTTACGTAGCAATAACCTATCCAGCTCTTTTAGTAATCCATGCTTTATTTGCAGCTAACACTAAAATAGCTCTCTTCCAGGGGCTCAACATGTTTTGAACCTAAACATGAGTAACAGTAGCTCAGTTGGTAGAGTGCTTGCCCTATGAGCTGAAGGTCAGTGGTTTGAATCCCGCTTGATAAAAACGTCAGATCCTCTGACCCACAGGTTTGCAGTTTGATTCTAACTAACCTCACGTGAATGCTGCCGTGTGTCTTTGGGCAAGACACTTAACCCGCCTCACCCCCAGTGTCTGCGTACAACTGGTGTGTGAATGTGTGAAGTAAAGTGCTTTGAGTGCCATGAAAATGTAGAAAAGTGCTATTGAAATGTGACCATTTACTCTATGTACCGTTTCAGATGTAGCACCGTTCTACGACAAATGAGGATTAGCACCGTCTCAAGGAGAATGTATGTGTTTGATAAAACAGTAGTCGTTTCCCATGTAAGGCTCCTTTAAAGACGTGAGCACAGCTCTCAAGTGCCCAGAGCATCAACAACGCTTGTCCCAAGCATCTGCCCTCCGGTGAAGAGGCGTCCGACTAGAAGCATTTGGTGTTTGACACAGAAATCGTGTTCCGTCTGAACATACAATACAAACTGGAGCCGACTGGACGTGTTTAAGTGTCTCACACACCCACGCACACTTGATTTTACTATTTTAATCATCTTTCATTGTATGTATTGATCATGTTGAAGTACCGTAGTAGTAGAGGTTTATTCTGTCATTTTACAGCTTAACAAGAATGTGCATAACAACCATACAAGAGACATGGTCGAAAGGCTTTAGGCTGAAGTGGATCATACTTATAATGTCTAACCCCATTTTACTTTAAAGCACAGAATTCCAAGAAAAGCTGCGTGTCAGCATCAACAGTAGGGCAGGTCTTCAACAGCAAAGAACATGACCTTATCAGATTTGATTGGCCTGAATCGTTGCAGTTATTCTATGCATTCCTTCCCTATAGGTGACTTCCTCCACCTTCAGAACTTCATAAACAGCAGCAGAAGGCAGCACGCAGCAGCTCTAATGAGCTCCCTGTGGTCCCGGCTGCTAAATGCAGGAGTTTAGAACATGTTCTCTTGGTCATGCAGCGCTCTCACATGTTTTTTTAAATAAACCTATAAAATCACCAATTCAAATGATTCATCACTTGTTTTAGTGTATGCGGCAAACAATGTATTTTATTTCATTGTTCTTTAACGTGATCAATCAACATGCAATCAAATCAGTTAAAAAGTGACATATTAGGACTCTAAATGAATAAATAAATAAAACAATTGTAGCGAATTCGAACCTGCTTCACCTATATATAATGTTTTGCTAGAGATTTTAAAAGTTTTTACATAACTTCATGTCTTACTCTCTGCAAAGTCACAGTTCCAATCATTGGAATGGGCTTTTAGATTCAGGGCGATCCCGCTTTACGACCCTCCATTTCTGTTTTGGAAGTGTCGGAGTGCTTTTGATGCACTTGTTAATTTTGTTTGTTTGCAGCGCTAGCATAGATTTACGATACAAATGCAGACCAGTCCATTGGCTTTATTGGGCCCATCTGTGCCGTGTGACTGCAGAATATATGAGCGCACCCATGATTCATGCCTTTGGAGCGCCGTGCGAAGGGCCACCAAGACCTCACCGTGATGGACCAGCAAACTGAGGCGGCGTCTTCTTTCATACATGACATGCACATAAGATGGTTTGCATTTAGTTGTGCGCTTTGATTCTTTTATTGTGCAACTAACAATTATTTTTGGAGCAATTAGTCAGCAGTTTTAATATTTTTTCAATTTGTCAACTAATCGAACATTTCAATATGGTGACTCAAGGCTTCTAAATAGAGAATATTTATAAATAAAGTACATTATTGATGAGAATCCAAAATCGTTTTGTACATTTTTCACATTTTTGATTTAATAATGTCATTTTACACAACGATCAAAATACATCTACGGTTATTTTATCATAATTAGTTGATTCATTGTTGCTGGCCCATAGGCGATTTGTTAAAGAGTGGCTAATGTTTGAAGCACAGCCACTATACTATGATTAACATTACGACATGTCTACAACTTTCCTTGTGAAATATGAGAACCACATTGTCGTTCCCTGCAAGTCGTCAGGGCAATGTGAACGCTCTGTCTGCATTTTGCCTGCTCTGCTGCTTCTCTCCATGAGGATGAATGTGGTGAAACATTCCGATTTTTGCAGCAGTTTGGCCAAGTCACCACATTAATTCAGACTTAGAACCTTAAGGTCTGGTCCGTCTCACTCCATTATGTTTATGAGATTATTATAAATAACTTTAAACTTAAATGTAAACAGTCAAATTAGTCATGATCATTTGGACCAATTCACCAGGAATCCTAGTACCTTTTGACGCCGCAAACCCGGAAGTCGTTTCTTTTTTTTCCTGTGTAACTCGTTTCTAGCTCTCACAAACTCTTTGGCACATTGTTAATATTAACATGCATTCATTTTCGAGCTTGTGCATGGTTATAACTGGCCAAACTGAAACCGCTCAGCCAATCAGAGCGCTGCTTTCAGCTCTTCCTTCAGGCTTGACGAGACTTAAAATGCTTTATTATTAGCTACAGACAGCGCACAGTGAGCTCATTGTTGTCACAAAATGCACTCTTTGGTGGAAAACACTAAATGTACACAGTTACATGAATGTCAGGTACCCCAGCTTTAATAATACACACCTCAGGCTCTAGATATCTTTACACTCGTGGCCTATAATTTCACTTTTCATTAGATGTAGCCTTAAATGTGAAAGGATTTGTTTAGCCTGAAGACTTCGCTGACACTTATCTTTTCTCTAATTTCAATGTCACTGCCTGCACTCTTGATTGTACGGTCTGTGGACATTTAAGAGCTCTAATCTCCTCACCGGCGCTGCTGTAATTGAATATGGCGATAAACAGCCTCGTAGTTTTAATTCGGAGTCTCTCTCTGTCTCTTTATGTTTGCGCGTTGCCGGGATAAAGACGATATGAAGTTCAAGTTGTGATTATTAGAGCTTTATTGTTCCTTGAAGACTTGGGGTTACGAGGCTGAATCATCATGTTTTCTCTGGCGCTCACTTTCTATAGCTTGATAAAGTGTATTTCATTGACTTTGACATTGGCTACAATCTATGTGTTTATATTTTTTCTTCTGCATTTGTCTGTTTTCATGTTCCTCATCAATTTAATTGCTGTAACATGCGCGTCTATTTTAAAACAGAAATACACTTAACTGAATCTCTAATGCCATATGCTGTACTTTTGGTTTTATTGCTAAGTGATTTTAGTTGTAGGATCTGGCAACCCAAAGTGAGGAATCCATTCTGCTTGGATAATCATCTTGAGAAAACAAAACAAAAAAGTGATTTTTAAGGATTTTAGAAACGGTGAAAAGAGTGAAATTCCTTCTATTTTATTTTTAGACTAAAATTAATTTGGCACTTTCGGTAATTTTAGAGGCCGAGCTCATGAAATGGTCCGGCCGGGAGGCTGCAGTCCCGCGGTGTGGCCACTACTCAATTTGGATCGCGGACAGAGGGGGCGTGCCTTATCCAGTTAATATAATACATCCATGGGGCAGCACCCGAGCTTATACAGCAGAGCGAAAGGGGTCTTTATACCTGATGAAGATCTACTGACTGAAACAGTGTACGCATTAATTGGCTCAAGAGTGAGACGTGTGTGGGAGTGTTTTTTTCCTATCGCACCCGTCTCCTGCTAAGGTTCGCAGAGTATATTTGATAGTTAGAAATCAACGTTTGAGAGTGAATATTGGCCTTTGTTGTCATTAGCTCTGTGAAGACGTTAGCTACATTAGCTTAACAGAACATAACTGTGCATTTGATTTATACCGGTAGAAGCTCAAGGAAGATGGATGAACACAGACAGAAGATGGAAAATATGGAGCGACTAAAGGGAAAATAACACAAGTACTATGAAGACTAGTACTATGAAGAGTTTTAAGTTTGCCCAAACGCAGGGCACCGCCATGTTGGCTTTTCTAACTCGGATTCTGAGAAGTTTGTTGAGTTTCGCACTAGGGATTTTGACTTGGAAGGTTGTTCCAGTTTAAATTTAACAGCCGGAACTCGTAAAATCTAACCTCCAAGGACAACTGGAACCTTTGTAAGACTACAGGTTGTGTTCACGTCAGAACATTCTAGAATACCTAATGTTTAAAACTGAGCTGAGACAGGTCAGGGCTCGATGGTTTTATATGTCATATTGCAGATTTGTTGACCCGGTTTATGGTTCAAGTCTCTGTAATTACCTTGCCTAGCCACATGAAAGAAAAACTGGCACAAAGTTCAACGTCTTCTTTGTCAGTGTAAATAAACAAAAAGTGGTTGTTTTTTCACAATAGGCTGAGAAAGTCGTGCCATTATGAAACCCCAAAGATATGTCTTTCCAAAACAGTTACTATCCTATAAAGTTAAAGCCCTCGCCCACCATCTGAGAATATGACTAGATCAAAATCTGCAACGTGAAGGCAGCCTATTGGACATAAGTGACAGTACTAAGTTGATGACACATTTCTCCACACTGTATGTCCCTGAAATCACTTTATTTCTGCAGTTCTTTCAATGCACTGCTTGCTGCCCTTGGTTCTCATTAATGTTTTGTCCAAATACACATGACTCACCGATATCTAACCCAGCCCACAACACTGCTTGCAATTTGTGCCATAGCTCTGATCTCTCATTCACTTTCACTTTGTTGGTCCTATTTTGATTCAAGGCCTCAACCACATCGGCATGTTTTAATGACGCTATGAATAAATAAGCAAATTAATAATGGAACAAAAGTGTAAAGGTGTACGGCTGACTGCACCTGCGATGGATGATGCGCGGTGCTGTAATGAGCGAGGGATTGAGAGAGAAGTGGCAGAATGCTGAATGAAATTGAGTTTGAAGGATTGGCAGGGCAAACAGACAAGTCATATCAATAATTTAGATCAATCACACATTTAGAATTCTCTCTTGTCTGAACAATTGCCTTCATTCCTCTCTACTTTGAAATGGGTTTGCGCTTTTGGAGATTTTACAAAGTGTACATTGGAAATATGATTACAGAAATAAATTGAACATATGGATTGGCATATGTTTCTGTGAGTGTTCTAAATAATTATTAAATGTAGAGACATCTCACTCACTCAGGTTGGCCCTTCAACATACTATACGCATTTATGGTAAAAGAAAATAAAAATAAAAGAAGTACAGGTACAGGAACAAAAAAAATAGTACAAGGATCACATAAAAACAATCTACTTATGCAAACATATTGAAGTATGTACAGTAATTTACACTGACTTTGAGAACTATTAAAGCATAAAATATATAGTGATCGTGATTGAATTGAAGAATTGTACTGATTTTTGCTGAAAAGACTGAATCAATAATTGTTATTGTTGTACCGGTATTTGGCTTCTTAATTACCATTAAAAAATTGTCTATTAAAAGCACACATTACTTCATATCAGTCTGGCATTTCCCATGTCAGGAATTGTGTTGGAGCTCCACCTGAGGGCTGCAAAGGGAATTACCGAGGGGTGATAAACAAACCTAGCTTGCGCTGACATGCTAATACAGATACACAGTTGTAATGAAGGCAATTTGATGCAGAAACGCTCAGAATGAGTCTGGCAAGAAATTATGGACTTAAAACAGCGCTGACGATCTCGAAACTCTACCTATGACATCACAAATCTGGGCAAATTGAAACTGAGAGTTTTTTGAGGTCCTGAAGGAGAGGACTTACTAAACAGGATTCATCAAACAGGCGTGAATGAAGCTAAATACAACTCCAGGTATGTTTTTAATGAGGGAACAATGTTAGAACATGGTTAAAAGCTCAAAAAGTACATTTTGTTTTATGTGTCCTTGATACATACATGTTAGTGGCTTAGTATGAGTGGCAATTCTTACAATTCCGAGAGATTTATAGATTTTTCTAGTCACCCAGTCAACATGCTCTTTCCAATTCAGATTAAATACATTGAATCTGTATATGTTTTTTAAAGTTGTAATAGCATATGCAATTCATTACGAAGCGCTTCAACAATTCAACTAGAGGCACTTTGCACAACATTTCTTTCCCTCTGGTCCACAGGCGATAAGAGTGACACCTCTAAAACTTGTTTATCCTGAAGTTTTGGGCTTTTGGCAGCTCATTTATTGGTTTGCAGAGGCATCTATCAACTCTTTCACTCGGAGCACTGGCCTGATGGCGCAAAAAAACCCCAAAACACCCCCAATCCATTTTACCCGGCCGCTCTTCTGTTGAATTTGATGAGGGAAACTCTGACGTTATTATCATGCAAACTGCGCCTATCCTTCAGCCTCACCTTCTCCTGTCCTGGCTCTCCGGTTGGCCCCTGCACTCCGGTTTTTGCTTCCCCCCCCCCTTTTTCTCTCTTGACATTGACAGGCACAAATTAAGTGTGCGAATGAGTGGCGTGTGTCAGAAGACCAGCCGGAAAGACATACAGTAAATGTTGTTTTGAGATGTCAGACGGGCAAAGGAGGGTATCCACTCGGCCCGATTATTCCCATGAGCCTTTGCTGCAGTGGGGTATGATGACAACCGCAGCCGGACGTTAAAGCACCAATTAGCTGAATTTAATGAGGTGTCATTAGCCAGTACAAACTTTCACTCCATCAGTTCCTTTTTCCAGACTGGTTTTATAAATGCGCTGGACACGTTTGGATAATAAAATGGAGGACGTGTGAGTGACAGCGACTGACACCAGGCTGTAGCGCTCACCATGATATGCAGTGTAATATAGTCTGGTAAATAAACGTGGCGGCGAAAAGATGTCATTGCGAGGTTCAGATAAAGGTACACAATATGGATATGGTGTTTCCTTATCAGGATTTGGTGTAAGCACTCCATCTACTGACAGCAAAGGGTATTACCATGGAGAAATAAACAAATCTATCTTACCCCCGACATGCTAATGTGAGCATGCAGTTATAATGAGCTCAATTTGACATTGAAATGCTCAGAACGTGTTTGCCCGATGATTGATGGACTTAAAAACCTGCGGAAGGTCAGAGTAATAAAGTAAATGAAGAGTGAGAGAGTTTCTTACACATCGGACATAAAAACTGGAACCAGATTTCAATCTATGACGTCACAAAACTGGAAGTGTTTCCTGAGGCTCAAAGGGAAAGGACTTACAAACAGAATGAATGAAATAAGCGTAAATTAAGCTGAATACAACTGTGTGTGTTTTGTTTTTTGTTTTTTTACAAGAGAACGATGCAAACAATGATATGCATTTTAAAATCAAGGATCAACTATGTAAATTATGCTTTAAAACATAACTTTACTTGTCTCTTTGAAGATGTTATTGCTTGGCCTGGAATGCTCCACAGTATGGCATTAATAAATATATCAATTTCGTATTTTTTTCATTTACATTCATTCTTAATTTGCTCAACAATTCCTTGAAAAACATGCGTTCACACTGCGAGCGGGGTCTCCTCTCCACAAAGCTGGCCTGTAACTAGGCCTGATGGCTTGTCTTTGTGGCGATGGATACGTTTAATGTCATACTGTGGATCATTTCAGACAAAGAAAATGCAAAAATTAAAAATCTTGAGCTTATTAAAGAAGGTCTATACGATATTAACATGCATTCATTTATTTGAAGGAATAAACTAACCTGCAACAGTTGAAAAATAAAATAAAATTCAGCTTCAATTCATGTTGCCGTCTGCAGCACAACATCCACACGCAGAGCTCTGTATCATTAAACTGACCCCCTGCCAACACACCTAAACTGAGTGACCCCAGAACAGCCAGTGGTTACCGGGCGAACACCAATTAACATGCAGCAAGCGTGGGGCGTGGAAATAGGGACGTGTTATTACCCAGCTGCCTTCAAAAGACACGCAGCGATGGCATGTAAACGTGTGGGATCAAAAGTACACCACTAGACAACGCTTTGTTTGGACACATTACAGGAATCGGAATCGTAACATGAGTCACAAGGTTTTGAACGTCAGCCTTTGTTGTGGCCTGTGTGGAATTGAGGATGTTAGCATGAATAATAGTGATTTGGAATGAAAAAGAAACCCATTATTGTATACGCTGCATTTCATCCCACTGGAATTTAGACAATCCCCCAGTGTGATTATAACTATCTAATGTTTTATAACGTAATATTAAGAGCTATTTAATAATCATTGTGTTTTGTCAAATTTTGAAAATGGTCATGTCATTATTCCCACTTTGATGACAAAAAAATGCTATAACCTACTTGAGTTCATGGCATTTGTTTTTATTTCATATAGGGCTTAATATAGGCTCTTTCTTAATATTTTATCTATAGCCTGTGCTCATATTTCACGTGTGAGCTTGAAGGGTTTTTGAGGATTTCCTTATTTAGAGTCACGTGCGCGCTGTTGACCACCGCCTGCTTTGACCCGGTGCTGTTCTCCGTCTCTGTGTGTGTGCGCGCGTGTGTCTGTGTGTGTGTGTGTGTGTGCGCGCCTGTTGCCGCTCGCTCAGCAAACACAGAGGAGGAAGATTGAAGTGCAGAGAATAGTTTGTGACTCCGCGTGTGGTCAAAGCTGCGTGGAGCACGTTGCACGGACACAAGCGAGTTTGAGAGGAGACAGGGAGAGGGATTTTTCCACTAGTCATTGGTGCGGGAATGCGGCGCGGGTCTCTCATACACCATGTTCAGGTGGGTGAAGTGTCTTGCCCAATGACAGGACATAATGGCCGTATTAAGGCAATAGTCGACTAAAGAAATTCTTGCTTGACTTGACTGGTTTATGAGATTCAGCTCACAATTCACTCCCAAATGCCCAGGTAACTCATTCCATGCTCCTCCCTTTTTGCTGTTGTGCAGAGAAATACCAAATCCCTACACAATTTTTTGGTCGGCAAAGACACCATTGATCAATTAATTGACTAGACCATGTGCACATTTAGATTCAACTATCAACTTTCCACTTCTGTCGTTGTGTGTTGTAATAGCGCCTCTTGTTTAATTCAAGTAATAAAAAAGACGTTTTTTGCTACGTTTTTGTATATTAACTAAAACTGTAATAGACATACAGTATATCATTATGTGTTACATTTATGAATTGCAAATGTGTATATTATTGCTATTAACCCTCCCACTCTACTGTAGACTATCTGCAGTTGCGTATGTATGACATGTGAACAGTAGCTCAACTACAGCCTAGAGCAGTCCCAGTAATGACTCAAACGGACCAGCGTCTAGTGATTGATCCGATGGTAAAACAGTGTGCTTACATGTGTCCAAACTCAATTTAACCTAGCTGGGCCTTAGTCGAACAGGGATGTCTTTGAGCCCCTGTGGACCTGTTAAACCACTGTTACGTGCTGAGCTTGCCCGTTCCCCTTTAAATGCATTTAGTCTTGAAACAACAACAGCAGGAGTCAAGCGACAAGTGATGTTTGTTGTGCTGCTTTACAGACCATGAAATCTTGCAACGTGAACGATCTGTCGAGCTACGATTGACTTAATTCCATGATCGCTTTCGACCTACGCAAGATTGTTGAAACGTAAAATATGGTGTTTGGAACGGTGGATGAACCGTCAGTCGGAAGTGAGCTGTAGGCTATACGTCCGAGCAGATAAACAACAAAGCTTGGTTTTGTTGTCGAGGAGTTGAAAGATACAGACGGAGGAGCAGAGGAAGATGGGGAATTGTTTAAGACGTTGAGGCCGTCGAGGTGTGTCCCAGTGGGAGATATCTGGACATCACTGGATTCATTATACAACATTAAGTCAGCTTATGATATCAGCAAATGCTTAACAGTTCCAGTGCATTGCTAGAGAATGATAGTATAAAATAATTTCTAATATTCAACAACCATTAGTCTCTAACACATTTTAACAACAAGAAGGGCTCAAGTCTGTTTTGGGGCCCTATGCATGTGCCTTGCTAGCCTGACACATTGACTACGTTTTCTTTTTTCATTTAAATAATAATAATAATAATAATAAAAGGCATCCAGATAAAACTAAGGCACATCAACTCCAAAATGTGTCAAATGTGTCCAAATGTGATAAATATAATAAATATATATCCAGTCCTTGATCGTCGGCGCAATTTGTTGCTATCCATTTTTTTGTGATGGCTTTTTTCCGTGCTGCCCTGAGTGTAATCCAAATATATCCATTCATTGTGTCCATGGCAGGAGTTCTGAGGCCCAAATACACAGTTCTGAAAAATAGAGTCACTACGTTTTCATGCACAAAGTACTCTGAGTGTGCTAAACAACCGCATCAAATCGTCTTTGCCCCCAAAACCACGCAGACCACTCTTTAACTTGGCCAGTTATCCAGTTTTCCTGATGTGCATGTAAAGGTAGTGAGTGATACAAAAGTCCTGTCAATCAATATCTATTTATTGTTTTGTTTGTTTGTTTCTATGATGCTTTGCTCCAACCCTGCACAACTGCAAATAAAATAAATCGACATTTGGGTTTGGTCAGAAAGTGAGGACCAAGTTGCTCTGTTTTAAACGTATAGAGAATTCGAGTGAGTTAAACCAAGCTAGTGTCACCAATTGTGGATAAGGATGACTTTGCATCACTTTTTCCATTCATTTTGTGCTTGATCATGGTCGTACTGCTCCTCTCTGCTGCCTGCTGCAAGTACGTGACTCAGCACCACCTCTGCTGCTTGCTCTGTCATTTCTGTGTGGAGAGAGCGGCGCATTTGTCTAATCGAATCTCCGCTGTTTAGTCTGTAATGATGTCTAACTGTCTGCACGGCTGCACGCATCATTCTTCAACAAAGCATAATCAGAGCGGGCTTTTTCTGTCAGTGATATGGGAATGCTCTGAATATGGCTGCTGTGCGTTTTGGTAGGCCTTTGCAGTCAATCAGATTTATAATCGTGAGTTCAAATATTACTCCAATTCAATTACAAAAATGCTGTAATCAAAAATATAATAAAAGGTGCTGTACCCCATTTTTACTGTCTTTAAAGCGTGAAAACAGAACTACTATGAAACTATGTGCAGTGGTCTAGATTCCTAATGCATTCAGAGCATCGTAATTATTCACCACGATGAGTTTCTAAGTGATTTTCACAACTTTCACAGACCAGAGTTTACTGTCGCGGAAAAGCTAACGAACATTAGCATGCTTGTGGTGCTTTTCCTGGTTTTCAGAGAATAAAATGCTCAATAATTAACCTGGCTCACTTCAGATTGACCTGTGTCTCACTCTGAATTGAGTTCTTCTGGGTCGTGAATCATTGTGGGATGGCTCTCGCTAAAAAACAACAGGACGTTTAAAAAAATACTTGCTGATTGGTCGAAGCGTCACAACAGCAGAAGAAGCAGAAAAATCTAAATTG
Organism: Chaenogobius annularis; assembly: GCA_015082035.1. Lineage (NCBI taxonomy): Eukaryota > Metazoa > Chordata > Actinopteri > Gobiiformes > Gobiidae > Chaenogobius > Chaenogobius annularis. Next base: position 58,853 of record BJKM01000582.1, on the reverse strand, counting down.
TGTTAAATCCAGTGTTCAGAAAAGCAGAGTCCTCTTTCTCCTCCACAAATGTTCAAAGCGCCATTGTTTGCACGTTTTTGAACAACATAGTCTGTGTTTCTCCTAAAATAGAAATAGGCCGACGTACGGTCGTCGGCGCCGCCATGCTTGTTATGGTTCCGTTGTTTTACTTCCGCTCAAACCACAATGCTGTTCTGTGATTGGTTTCAGTTCCATCTGCTGGCCATATGATTGGCCCGTTTACTACTGGACTGTAAACAGATCAGCGGGAGCCTAACATGATGGATTCTCAAGAGTTTGTGAACTCGCTGGCAAGGTTATTGTATAATTAGATGCAGACAACACAGAGCTGTCTTATTTTGACCCTTGTTCAGAATTATATATGCACGTGTTCTGCCACATAAAACCTGGAGCAAAGCCATTTTTGAATATGTTAGACATCTACACTTTCTCTACAGGTTCTCTACAAGAAATCGATTGAAATAATCGTGATTTCAATAATGAGCCAGGTAATTGTAATCATATTTTTGGACATAATCAAGCAGCTTTAGTTCGTGGGATATTAGTATAGTCAACATGACAACGACTGTAAAATATGTAGTGTATTAAACCTAGTTTATGGTTTTCATCCAACAAAATGTCTTTTTAAAAATTTAAAATCATTCAGTCTGCTTTTTCATGAATTATTGTTTTTAAAATATTTCATGTGGAGTAAAAAGTATTTTGCATGGATTAAAGAGGTCGGTGTAATCCCTCATTTGTCCAGGAGTGTTCCATTGTAGAAAAAGATTCAGTTGTAGTCATCTGGACTCTGTTTTGGAGTTACGGATTAAAGAGTATTTTATAAGGAATAAAGGGTATTTTATATGGAGTAAAGCGTCATTTATATGGAGGGAAGTAGGGCTAGGTACTGAAAAGACCCTCGCAATACAATACTTATCCTGATACAAAGGTCACCATACGATATATATCCCGATGTATATTTTGATACAATTCCCTCATTACGATACGTATCCCGATACATTTTTGAAAAAAGGGTCTTAAAAATGTACCAAATGGGCAGTTTTGTTTACTCTGGATAAGAAAATGTATGAAATGTCGTGTTTATCCACAAAGCTTATTTATAAATCAATTATGCTCTAATAACTTCATACTTCCAAACAACTGATCAAAACAGAAATATATAGAACACATTCCCGTAAAGTATTGCATGTTTCTTGCCAAACACTGTCTGAACATGCTGCAGCAGCATCTTCAGGCGAGATCAGCTTCTTCTAAGGTCCACAGCTCCTTCTCACCTCCGCCGAGAGGAGTGGCACAAACAGCCGGCTGCTGCTCCAAGAAGCGCTCGAGCAGATCAAAAGTACTATTCCACCTCGTTTGCACGTCAGTCATTCGCTTGTGTTCCGGCAGATCGAGCAGCTTCTGCTTTCCCTGCAGGACGGTGAACAGCGAGCCCCTCTGTAGGAGTTCGCTTCGAAACAGCTGCCTGGACAATTTATAATAGATTAATGTTGTTTAAAAGTATTGATACTCATATTGATACTGAGTCGATACTAAGTACGTGACGATATATTGCTGTATCGATTTTTTGAACACAACCCTAGAGTAAAGGGTATTTTATAAGGAGTAAAGGGTATTTTTCTGATCTCGAAGAAGAAGCAGTTGTAGTTCAGAACATTATACCTTTTTAAGTAAACTCCGCCCACAACCACATTTCAAATAGAGCTGGTAACCTGGGCTGTGCCTGAAGGAGGGGCGGGGTCTGGAGGTATAAGGAACGTTGTAATTGGTCTAACCAATCTCTTCAAACACTCTTTCCTTTCTCTATGTGTTGATACGCATTTCTGAGCAAGCCCTGTCTCTGCAGTTACAAAATCCTTTGCTGTTGCTAAATCAGGATCGGAAAGTCCAGATTGCCGTTGCTAATCGCGCAATGACTGAGATACTGTCCCTCCAATATCCAACTGAGTTGAATTAGTTCTTGTTTTGTTAATCCTTTATTGTAATGTGCAAAGGTCTTTGGGATTATGGGGAATATGCCTCTAAACTTTTTGGTGCAGTTCAGCTCCTTGTAATAGCCTATGTTAAAGTAAGTAGCATAAAAGTATAAACTATGGTGGTGATTGGATATAGTTTTCTGTTGAGTTCTGAGTACTGGAAAAAGCCAGCGCATTCCAATGATTCCAATGTCCACCCTTTGATAAATTATTCATACAACTAGATTATTAGCATATTTAGCATCAGATACGTAAATAATTGAATAAAGTCATACGTGCGGGCATACATTATTTAGGATGGCTTGGATCAGTGGAGCCCTGTGCAAAGATGGTCAGTTTGCAGATTTTAAATCTTAATGTGGGCAGTGTCTTGATCTGTGAGGCTTTTGCTCTTTATATGTGTGAATTTGAATCAAACATTATGCTAAATCTATTTTAATGAGCTTTTACACCTCGTTACAACAGTTGTTACCTCATCATTAGTTTACTTAAAGTTGTATTTTGATGTATTCCTGTATGTTTGAATAATCCTGTATTGTCCTGCAATTGAAGATAGAGTGCTCAGACAGAAAGTTCCTGTTTTTACCTACCCCCTATCCCCGCCCACATCCCTGTACTTAGTTGTGATTTTTTTAATTATTATTATTAAGACTCCGAGTGACACATGTAGAGTTCTAAAATGTCATGTAGCCTCTTTTAAAAAAGAAAAACATGTAAAGGACAATCTGCTGCTTGTTACTGTGAAATGTCACGATGAAGAGGCGGAGCTTATCAGTTCTGCAGTTTAATACTTCAATTGACCTGTTTTTATTACTAAGCCGTTTTAGATCAATATTGCAGTTTACAAAGAGCAACATTTAAAATGATGATCTACTTATGATATATTTCAATATAAAAACCTGAAAAAGCATAGTATGTCTCCACCCAAAAACTTTTTTTTTTTTTTTTGATTTGTCCATTTGGTCTTTCATTTGTTGGTGCGGAGATTAAATGACGGAACAATTTAGGTATTATAATAATTTCCACAATGGTGCTGATAAAGAGGAGGGGATGGAAAGGCTGAAGAGGCTGATGCTTCGGCTGCTGCGGTGGAGTCAGTCTGGAGACTCAAAACAACACTTCCAGGATTACTTGAATGTGAATGAGACAACCATCCATCTACTTGTTTTTGTTTTGAAGTACATTCTACCTAGTCTCCTTCAATAGTTTCCACTGTTGGTGTTTTATGTCCTAAATACATCTTGTGAGCTAAAACATTAAGTAAATTCGTTACATTACAGGACTGACCAACTCGTAAGATAAACAAATCAATCTGGCATACTATTCCAGAAAAGGAGCTAGCATGACTGATGAGGCTTAGACCACAGAGACGGAAGACACTAAACGATTCCATCCTTTTCTGAGGCTAATGGATTAGCCGCTAGCTGGTCCGTGGTTAGATCTCGGCTCTAATTAGCTCGTTTGTCTCCATTGTGAATGTGACTCCACTGTCTGTGCCAATAGTGGACTTCCTCTGATCAATGGCAGAGCGAGACACGGCCAGGGAACTGTCATTGCTACTGCGCTTTGTAATGTTTGCCAATAGGAGTGTATTGTCATTGGGGAAGCATGATTTGTGTAATAATAATTCGAAGTCTGTGTAGTTCATTTTTAATGCAAACTGGAAATGACATTTAAATTAATGTTTCTTTAATGTTTCTTTTATCTTTTATGTAAAAAAACATATGTATATATATATATATATATATATGGTCAACAAGCAGCATATTTTGAAGCAGCATATTTAAACCTGGCTTTACCCATTTTTTTCAGATTTGTATGTCCCAAATATGTGCAATTTAGGAAAGTTTTTGCTAATAAAATGCCAATAAAATATTTATAGGATGTTTCTTTAAATTACTTTTTTTTTTTCTCATTTACAGTATATAGTGAGGGTCAAAAACAGTTACATTCTGAGATGAGAATGTTGGCTCTGTTGTGCTCTCCACTCTCCTTCTTTTTCAGACAAAAAGCTGCCAAAAATGCATTCACTGTTAAAATCAAACATCTCAGGTTTAACTCTACACAGATGATAGTTGAATTTTTTTATACAGAATAATAATTAATTGTTTGCATTTTCTAAATAGGCTGTAAGGCATGGCTATTAACTGATTCATCTGGAGCGTCCCTTGTGGCCAAACAAGCAGATAAAACTGATTATAATATAACTGAATATACAGTATACAGTATAACAGTATTCCCAAAATAATTCAAATGACACAACAGTTTTCTTTTTTATTTATTTGTTAAACAGTCTTTAGCATATATCTTTTTAGGTATTTAGGTAAATATAGATATTTAAGCGTAATTTGAACATTTCAGACCCTGGTAATATTGCGCCACTACAAAGTTGATTCTTAAACTTCAGCCTGTAAAAGAGTATTTGTCCGAAAGTCTTCTGACAGCTGTAAGTGAAGAAAAGGGCAGATGCATTGGGCAGAGCAGAGCAGCCTCTGTGCGTCCGGCTGTATATCAGAGGTTTGGCCCCAGCTGTGGCATTTTAACAGTCGGACAAATGCACTCAGCGTGTCGTGCAGAGGGGGGCTGACTTTAAGTTAGAGACAGGCCGACAGGCAGGAAGGAGCTTTACAGAGGAGTTTCACGCTGTGCATAGAGGACACTATTATATATGTTTGTGAGGGATCAGTTATAAAAGTGGCAGCAAGCTGTTTTAATGATTTTACGTGCAAAAAGAAAGTAACAATTGCTATAAATGTCTGTAAAACCCTTGTGTAACTGGCCTGGGTCCTCCAGGCCGCTTTACTTTGGAGCGTCTCAGGCCGCTTCTGTTTGGGCTGCTATGTGAGGAGCTGACCTCACCCAAACATAACTAATGTTTTCTTAATAGACAACATCTAAATCATTCAATTCAATTTATTTTTGTAACTAATAAAATCATAATAGCAGCTGCCTCGAGGGGCGACCGTGATCACACCTGAATTATACTTTTTCTTCATGAGGCCGATCTCAGCAATTGACAAAAAGACTTCCAAGTTTGTGGCGCTGTGATATGGCTAAAGCTAGGGTAAACAAAACACAACTTCTGGTTTATCGTCAGATTTTTGGGCATTTATTTCACTTTTCTGCCCTTCAATGCCACATTTTCACGTCTCTTTATGTAATGCATTGGCTTTGGATAATGTAAGATGCATTATGAACCTGAAATCTGGGTCTGGGTCTTGACAGCTGATGCTAACGCGCTTGCTAACTTAGCTTTGCTTTGTTAAGTCTGTCGGCTGGACAAATACAGTTATCACCACTGGGAATACGCTGGTTGGTTACAAGATCTAGTCAGCCAACACGCTCTGGAAGCTAGTGCCTCTCATGGCCCACTTTGGACCCCTCAAACGGGACTCACTCCAAAGCTAACAAGTCAAAGTACTAGCAAGTGCCATACATCTTCATTTGTCATAATGTATTTATTTGACAAGTGCATCACCAGTCGTTGTTCAGTGTTCTGGTGATTCATCCGTTATAGGCAGATTTGACCGCTCTCCGGTTATATATAGGTGTTTGTGTGCATTTCTCCATGGTGTAGCAGAACTAGTCTATATTTATGCCAAACAAGAGGAAAATATTCACCAAGGAGAGTTTTGGATTATACAGTGGACAGCTATATGCAGTATATGTTGTTGGAGCAGCCGTCGACTTACTGATGTTCCTCCGGATGTTACAAAGCTCCTAGATATAGCAGCTGAACAGGCCAGCTCTTATTTGGAGCTCGCTAACTTGCATATTACATATGTACTAAGTCGTGGGTTTTGACCTACTTAAACTCATGGGATAATAAGTGGGAGCGCTTTTTGGAACACTTTAAGTGTCTAGTTTTCAGTTTAAAGAAAACAGCTTGTGTCTCTCTGTTGTGGTTCAAAGATGTGCCCAGTTACCACTAAAATTATATAGGCCTGTTGAATGACATTGTATGGAGTGTTTAAAGTACCGGTATATAAAGTATACACATCCATAACATTGTTTAGTCAATATTAAATGCAGCAATTTTTTTCTGTATTTTTAAATTGCTTTTGTACATATTTTTGATTAGCAACAGCCAGAGAAATAACTTTCGCACAATATGACATTTAAATATTTTGAATACCTTCTCCATTCTCCTCTATTGTTTGCATTTCTCGATCGATTAACATTTGAACATGCAATAAATACACCATTCCCCCATAAAAACCACACGGTGCTGTGCCATGATGCTTTCAGGTGCAATATACAATCCATAGAATCCAATAGTACGAGTGTATTTTGTTTTCACTGCTGCCACGTCTGGTGATAAGCTCAACCTCCTCACTACGAGACACACAATTATCCCATGTGTCCATTCTATATACAGCATGTGGTAGTAGGAAGGAGGATGGTGCATGGAAAGTAATGTACAAAGAAGAGTTGCCTCGTTATTTTCTGACATCCAGATATGGAAAGTCCAATTTCATCAACTATAAGATACCATTCTACCATTCCAATGTATTCAAATAGTGGGATTTTCTGAGTACAAACATGTTTTTTAATTGGAATAGTGAAATGCACTATTGATCATCAGTATTGTATTTCCAATGTCTGAACAAAGATTAAATGATAAACCAATTTAAAGGACACGTGGTATTATGTCAAACTGACTACTTTGAGCTTTTAACCATGACATAACATTGTTCTCTCATCAAAAACATTGAGAGTTATATTTTGCTTCATTCACATTGTTTCATACACGCTCATCTTCTCTGCTCCTTCTCTTGAGCCTTACAAAACACTCGGTTTCAATTTTCCTAGTTTTGTGACGTCATAGATAGAGCCCCAGAGACAAACATAGAAAGTAAGTGTGCTTTTCAACCCATACATTATTTTAAGTTCTTAAAGAGTTGCCAGAGCTAAAGTTTAAGAGCATGTTTAAAAGCCAATAACAATAGCTTCAATAAATGATGCAGAATATGTGTCCTCTAAAGGTGCATGTAACTTTACCAGTGGAAGGTACAAGGATGTGATGCCACTTATTGGCAGGTATAGATTACAGGTCAGATCTTTGGAATTGAATAACTGCAAGAAAAGATGGAATTGTTCAAATGTCCTATTGTGCAACATCTCAGGGAACGCAATAACATCTCCATGGAGTCAAGCGGGTGACAACTGGAAAAGTTACATTGGGCAACTTTAATTTTGTTTATGAAATGAATCATCAATTTAATAAAAAAAATAAAAAATTAAAAAAAAAGGCACAGGGTATTTTTATGAGTACATGTTGATTCTGTTACTGAACATATCCAATGACATGACTTAAACTGGAATGGTACAGAATATAGTCATATCCAGAGTGAAATGAGTCAGTACACAATACACAAGGTCTAGTTTCTTTATTTAAGGGAACAAATTCTCCTCTCATCCTCACTGTCTGATAGTATATTCATATGGGAGTCGTCTGTCTGAGTCTTGGATACACAATAATACACTTACAGTCTCCTCTTAGAAGTGATGGCCTCCAGAAATGTTTTATCGTTATGTTTGAAAAATGAATCAATTTGAACTTCTTACCTGCTTGAGTGGAGTCAAAAAGCAGAGAGAAAAGCACGTTCTAATATGCATTACGTTAAACGAGCGCTGGTGGGGGGCCGGCCACCTGCGTATGGTAATTGGTAAATAGTCACGGAACTCAACACTTTACATCAGGGAACCACTCACCCTTTCACTCACAGAAGCAGACACTCAGGGCAAGGGGGGTTATGTGTCTTGCCTATGGACACAAAATTGCAGAATTGCACCGCCAACCTAGTGGAGCCGACTGCCCACCCAAATGTTTTATGTCGAGACTGAGATTCGAAGCGGCGACCATCGCATCGGAAGACCACCACTCCGCCAACAAAGCCACTGCCTTATCTCCATTGAAATGTTATTGCTTCGCCTGGAATGTTCCAAAGTAGTGCATTTAAGGTATCTATCTCCATGGAGACGAGAATGTGACAAGTCAGGGGTCTCATTTATAAACCGTTATGTGTAGTTCTTACAAAACGAACTCATGGACAAAACACAAACTTCCATAAGCCTCCTCCAATTTGCTCACTTCTCTGAGCTCAGATCTCCTTCTGCCTCATCTCTGAAAGCCCCAACGTGCAACATTTATGGGCTAATTTCTACTACAACTTGTCTTTTAATGTCACAAGCTTTTAATATGGAAAGTCACGTTTGTAAAGTTGCTGTACATGCTTCATAAATATGACCCCAGCTCTGTGGAGAGGCGAGTCTACAAACAGTAAAGGCTCATTTATGCTTGATGTTTCAAACGCTGTGGGTCATTTGGTCCCTCTCCACAGAGCTTATGGACGTTTTGCCCCATTGCAGCTGTACATGTGCGGACCACTGGGGACAGTAGTGAACACAGCACAGCAACAGTAAAGCTAAGAAAAGAACAAGCTGCAAAACAAACAAATGCGTCTCTCATCTCATTTTCTTGACTCCTGTCCAACCAATGTGTATGTATAAAATTGCTGTGTGCGCCTCCATGTTTGTTTTCCTGTTTGCCTTTACTGACTGACCGCCCTCTGGTGGTTATTGATCAGAACACATCCTTGACACTAGAAATGGTTAAAATGCGGTGACAGTAACTCTAACTCTTGAGCGGAGCAAAAATTAAGAAATAATAATATTAATATTAGAAATAATAAAGATAATAGGTGATATTTTGGCCTCATCCTTCATCACTACCTCGGTAAAGACAGTATGTTTGGTTCATTGTTTCACCCACTTCAGCACCACTGTTACCAAACAATCTTCCAAACCAGTGAGTCAAATTGTAGAAACCTCTCATGTTTTGACAAGCCCCGTTCACTGACACCATGTTTGAATTTCTGTTGTGAGTTTAGATCACTCCGACGGCTCCCTCCCACAGGGCCTTTGAGTTTCAACAATAACTTGTACTGCTGTTGTCAGTCGCTCACGTCGTTCGCCATTGTCTCCTACAGCTCGGTGACAGTCTGAAAAGTGCCTCGTTGCACACAGCACAGTGAATAGAAGACTCTTCGCAGAATAGAATGTGTTTTGGTTGATCAGTTGTGTGTTTACAGCTAAGTTGATGTTGTTATCTTGACACTGTTTTGCGGTTCAAGTGTTTAGTTGACAGTTTGGTAAGTAAGAGATGAATAAAACCTACAGGTAAAGTGCTGGGCGATGCAGGAAAAAAAATGCTTTTTTTCTCCACATAGGTCCGTATCTTAATTTCTGAGTCAATAGTTTTCCATTTTGTTGAAAACATAGACAGGTGGGCTTCAAGTATGAATATCAAAGTGCCATTATCACTACATTTGTTTATTTTGTCTTTATATGATCAGTAATCCCTGAGAAATCCACATTTAAAGTTTGGACAGTGTTTAAGTACAATATATTAAGCCTAAATGCATGTGCACGTTACCGAAATAAACTGTGTCATTTAAATTTTCCATAATTTAAATTATAATAAGAGGCTTGAGAAGAGAGAAAGTGAGGAGCTGGATCAGGAAGAGACTTGTTCACATGACAAGGCTAAAGAGACAAGCTGTGGCTTTGACTTGCTTTCTCCTAAACAAGGGAGATTGATAACCAGATCAAACAAAGTTTTGACTGTGATGTATCAAGCTTTACATTTTTGGCACAGAAATGTAATTCCATTCAATAAAATGAGCAGAAGTTTCTTTAAATCTGCTGGTATGTTATATATTTTGAGCCTTCTGGACGCCTGGGGAGGTGTTCCAGGCATGTCCCACTGGGAGGGACCCTCAGGGAAGGACACAGTGGAGGGACTGTGTCCTTCGGCTCGCTTGGCAATGCCTCGTGTTCCTTTGAAAGAGCTGGAGGAAGTCTCTGGGGTGAGGAAAGTCCCTGCTCAGACTGCAGCCCTCCTCGGCCCGGTTAGTGCTCTCGCATCACAGCAAGAAGGTCTTAGTTCTGACACCTGGGCAGCGAGGGGCCTTTCTGTGTGGAGTTTGCAGGTTCTCCCCGTGTTTGTGAAGGTTTCCTCCAGGTGCTCCGGTTGCCCCTCCCACTAAAAACATGTACAATTGTGTGCTGAATGATAGTGTATTTCATGTATGGCCATTTGCATGACCAAATAAATAAACAATCATAAACATGGGTTTTGAGCCAGAACCATGTTTATTTGTGTATTTGTTGAATTTGAATTTGTGAACGATTCCTTCTGGAAAAGTGACAGATATCTGCAGATACTTTTTATGCAATTTGCAATGTTGAAATGTTTTTCCCAGGGACGTTATTACAAAAAATTCTTCAGTGCAAGATTTGAGCCAGAGATCTTTTCATTAGTGGGTGAACGGCTGTCTGATCATTGCACTTTCACCCTCCATGAAATTCTCTAATATGATTTAATGTCTCATAATTCAGATTCCTAACTTTTTTATCATTTTTGCAGACTCTCTCCTTTACAAAACTTAAAGCGAGACATTACCGGTGAATAAAAAAAGTTTCGATATATTTTCTCAAGTTTACTAATATAAATATAGGGGAAAATGCAACGACATGTATTTATGTAATGTCATGTCATGTCATGTTTTCGTACATAAATTAGGTATTTTATGTGTTAAAATGGCAAATAAATTATACCCTTTCACATGTTTGGAACATACAAATGAGGAACATTGGCTTGAATTGCTTTATTTTGTTGAGATATTACATAAATAAATAAATAAATAAATAAAAATATAATATATATAATAATATAAATAAATAAATAAATAAATATTATATCTATATATTATTATATTATATTATATATATATATATATACATACTGAGGGGAAAATTGGCATTCAAAATTTCAAATTTTGCTTGATTTTTTTAAGCAAAATAAAATATAACATAAATCAGGTTTAGAATTAGACATGAACAATTCCTTAAGTACGATCCGTCAAAATCTTTTCAGGCACAAGATTGTAAAGTTTGGTGAGCGTAGGTGCTACTTTAAAGCAGAAAAATGCATTTTGAGAAAATGGCCCTTGAAGATCCCATATAAATCTATGAATCTTAAGGAGAGAGAGAGCGAGAGAGAGTGCAAACTGACTGTAGTGTTGCCTTAGGAAAATATGGTTCTTTAATAACCCTCTCTTTTCCTATCATTTATATATGAAAAAGTATTATTGGCGGTCAGCTGTAAAGGATGGACCTTGTCTCCCTGAAACATTACAAATTCAACTGTGCTGATAGCGTTTGGTTCAATTCATCATCACTGTCCCACCACTCAGGCAAAACAAAACGAAACACAGTGCTTTGCTAATCTGCCTGAATCATCTTTCATGGTGAATGATAGATTTGCTTCAACAAAAGTAAAAACCAGATGCCAATTAGATTTTAAAAAAAGAAAAAAGACAAAAAAAAGAAAATGAGCCAAACGCTAGCTGCTGCGTTTTGAATTGTAAGCCATTAGCGCTAGCCAAGGAAACACATTCATTTGCTAATATCAGATGAATGTGAATTTATTTTGATTTTATGTCTTTTTTGTGACTTTAATGCATTTTTTCCTATTATGTGAATTGCCTTGTGTACGAATTGTGCTCTATAAATAAAACTTGCCTTGCATCGCAAACATTTATGACTTTCTTCTTTTTGGCCATGTCACTGAATATTCTTTCTATGGTGAAGGACTGATCAGCTTCAATAAAAGTAAAAAAACAAGCCGCCACATTTCTGGCAATTAGATAAAAACAAGCTCGCTGCTGCATTTTGAATTGTAAGCCATTAGCACGAGCCAAGGACATGCATTGGTCTGCTAAAGTCAGACATGCTAGCAAACATTTACGGCTTGGCAAATCAACACTTTCTTATTTGCAACTATTACAGCTGTGATTTAGAATTAAGAGGGGCAGTTTTCTCTCAAGTCAATGTTTGTGCTGATATGGGTTTGATCCATCAAAATGATTGTCAGATGGTTGGGATTATTTTGCATTTTTATGTGGACGCAAAACTCCAAACGCTAAATTAAACACTAAATTAAACAAAACGTTTTGGGTGGTTCTCAAAGGTTTTTTGTTAGTAATGCTGAATTATAGTTTTTTTGCTGATACAGTTCCATACAAGAGCTGAAGATCAAAGGGTTGTGTTGTTGTTGTAGTTTAAAGCTACGGAGATTGCCTGTCTATTTCTTGGATAATAACATCATTCATTGAAGGCGGAAAGCGCTGAGAAGAGCAGAATGATCTGGGCAAACAGGAAAAAAGTGGCGATTTAGACAGAATGCAAAATATTATCGAACACCATGGGTGGCTGTTCTCATACTGCTAGTTATGCTAAACTGACGCAGCCAATTCTGTTGCATCAAAAACGTAGAGTTGTGTTTTATCACTGCGCACTACGGCATTTCTTTGATATTTAGTTCATCTTCACAATACTCTCTACCACTTCTGGTTGGCTTTACGTGTTCCGGTTAAGAGCTTCTCTGTGTTTTTAAAGTCCATACTTCTTCTTGTTCACTGCTCAGTTTTCCTCCACTGCTGTTTGTCATTTGTCATTGTCAGAGTAACTACATACTGTACATAGGAACTGCACGACAGAGGGGAAAATAGAAAACAGCTTTTGTGGCGTATGAGTGCGTGAGTGATTTTTTTTTCCTCTCAAATAATATTCTTCTTGTCTTCTTTAGTAGAATAGTTATGTTGTTTCATTTGTCTCTCTCATAGGTCTATATGAAACAACAAAACTAAACTAAACAAAACTCATGTATTTCACACCTTAGGGGAAAGGATTGAGAATACAGTGCTCGGATTGGACCAAGAAATGGACCAAGTTACAAAATATGTTATAATGCAGGTGAAGTATTTATGCTGCGTTCCAGTCGTCCAGTCGGAACTCGGACCTCGGAGCAACGTTTTCTCAGAGTTTCCGTGTCCCAGCGCTCAAATCGGGAAAATGATGGGCATTACATTACAGTTTATGTACTGCAACAACTCAAATCAAATAATACAAACCAAGAAAGTTCTCAAAGCAACCAAAATGTGGATCATATTAAGTTTATTATTACCTTTGTGGTTGAAGGCCGGAATCCAACCCATGAGGCAGCGCAATCACACATGTGCTATGCCCTTATCCCCTGCACCACCGGCGAGCATGATTTTAAGTCTTTCGAATCAAAAAATAAGCAATGATTTGTCAATTCCAGTGCAAAAAATATTATCTTTTCTATTTCAAAAGGATTGAAAAAATACTATTCCTGAAAGTATAAAAAATAAATAAAAGAAAAAATTATAATTGATCAAATGAAAAATTATTTCTCAGCATTTGTGTAAGTATTTGCAGAGTAAAAATAAATCTGTCATCATCTCCTATTCAATGAACAAATGGTTAATCCCAGTTTCTCCTTTGAAATTAAAGTGCGTTTCCTTTTTTTAGGGTCTATTCCTTTTACCTTAGAATACTGACTGAATTACTGCGCGGTGGTCCAATGCCATGCTAGCTTCTTGACTTCGTGCACGCTTTACCTGAGTTTACATAGCGATCGGTCAGTTATAGATGGATCACCTGTTAGTTCGATTTGTACGTTCTCTCTCAACCTTCTGTTTCCGGGCAATCACACAAGCTTTACTTTGCCGATAAAAGGCCATGGTCCCTGGGTATATTTTCCGCTGTAGTGCCTTTCCATCTTGAGGGTTGAGTCCACTTCTAACACTAAGAAAACCAAGGAAAACGGCTCAGAATTTTGTGTTGAAATTTTCCAGCCTGCATGTATAAGTCATTATTCCTACGTGTCCATCGCCAAACATGCGTACTAAAAGTGTCAGGACGGCCGAGTGTTGTTTTGGATATTTCCTTTGAGGCTTTTGAGGCCAAGTGGTGGTCATGTTGTGTTTAAAATTTCACGAGTGAGGAGAGAGGAAAGGAAGCCACTGAGTAGAGAGGTGAGGTGTTAGGAAGTACACAGCAGGCGAACTTTAGGTGAACCGCGAGTGGCTAAGTTACACTGTAACTTAGCCACTAAGTGAGTCTTACTTCGTTCTGATTATGCAATTCAACCATTTCAATCACCCGGACGTGATTTATAGAGATGGTGTTCTGAATAGTTTTTACCACAGGTTTATTTTGTTGGGACGGTGCATGTTCATTTCCGTCCATTGTTCCACTTTAACTCTCATTCGTACGGCAGCGAAAGTGGAGACTGGAGGTGTGTGAAGTGTCTTGTCCCAAGGTAGTGTCAAAAATACTGAAAATCAGATACTAATCAATTCTAAAACTAGTATTAAAACTAGCTACTCAGTTGAGCCAGTATCAATACTAAAAAAAAAAAAATCACATAAAAATGGACCTTTCCTGAAAATGTTTAGAATGATCTTGAATGATCTAGTATTTATAGTTAGAAATTACAGTTTATTGTCAGAAAAAATATCGAACCTATTCCTTAGTATCGTTATCGAGTTTGAAATGTTAGTATCGTGACACACTAGCCAAAGGACACAATGACAGTTTGCACTCGAGCCACTGGCGTCCCATTGTTGTACCTTCTATTCCCACCGGTTTCCCATCCAAGTACTAACATTTTAAATGTTGTTGCCATAAGGTTCTTTTTTTTTTTGTCACAAATGTTTTTCTAATTTTCCTTTAGAAAAAAAAAGAAAAGAACAGAAGATGTTTCCGGCCCGGGGGCTTTATTAGACAGGACAGTTGCTGTGTAAAATGGGGTAAGAGAGCGGGTAGAGACAAGTGATCAGATTTATCCTTTTCAAACATGAAATTAAATTACAATACAAGTTTAAAAAAAAAAAAAAAAAATTCACACACACACACAAAGACTATTTCAACCATTTTTAATTCCATGTTATTTAGAATGTCCAGTTTCTACTGTAGTTTTTTGTTCAAATTCTTTCCAATGCATAAAAAGGGCATCCCAAGCGTTCCTTTCTCCAAGTTGATGAACATTAGTTTAATCCACAGGTCTACTTTGGAATTCTCTGAAATATATTTCCAGTTAAAAGTACTGATATGTTTAACCAGTAATAAACAAAAGAAAAATGACACGTATCTTTTTATTTGTATTCCCTCTAAAGCTGTTGGCAAAGTCCTCGTATGCCGTTTTTCTCTTAACAAAAAGTTTATAATCCATTGACTTTCCCAGAGAGTTCTGAATAATTGTTCAGTGCCATGGTTCAACATTGGAGTAAAAGGAGAGACTAAGTGCGAAGTGCCATTCTTAAACATGCTTCAAAATTGGCCTCTGGTAGGTCTGATTTTAATTTTAACAAATTTGAATTGTATAAACCATGAAATAATCGCTCTGTCTTTACTTTGTGATAAGGAACAGTGAACGCACACACAAAATAGTGGCAACATTTGTGATTCTATCGCAATTTCGCAGTAATCCACAGAGAGAAGAAAATCAAATGATACAAATGACTAAACGAGAGACGGGTGGTTTGGGATCTGTGACTTCATAAGTCGTCTTAACATCATTATCCCATTGTTCGTACGAGGGTTTACATTTCAAATTGACACAAAACAGAAGAACAATCCACTTTTGAGTATTTCTCCTCCCCGGTGGCTTACTTATCTCTACTCTCTTTGCAACCCATTTCAAAACACTCCACATAAAAAAAACATAGATGAATTTCAAGCAGTATTTTATAAAACATAACATCTTCGGCCTTGAATTCGGCTTAGCATTGAATTAATGATGACGCACTGCACATGATTCTACATAAACCCTGGATTTCTTGACAGGTTTTTGTAAAATGTCCCAAAAAAACGAGCCAAATTCTAATATATTAAAGCTATAAATGTGTAAATTCATGCTTGCTCTAAGCTCTTGGGTGTAATTTCTCTTTTCTGTTTGACACCAGTTTCGAATGTAAGATGAGATATTTCTTCGAGAGGCAGGATATGAAAAGGGAAAGCATGATTCATCTGCTATTGCTCGGAAGAAGCCTTGATAGAGTGGTTGGTTAAATAGATTTGAGTATGTTACAGTTACAAGTCTTTAAATCAAATCGAAGCAATGTTGTGTGCAGTCTTTTCAGTGGCAATGTGTTGGTCTGTACAGAAAAAAAACAACCAACAAGATTTTCAGTTAAAATCCAATGCCAAAGACGTTCATCATTTCTTACGTCTTCGAGCACGAATCTGACGATATAGTTATTTATTTTTACATTTAATTTATGTTGTGTTATAATGATGATCTGATGCGGTTTGACGTATGAAGAAGAAAAAAAACACACTTCGTTATCACATTGTCAATAAATACAAATTTCCCAATTCAAGGAAGCTTTGACCTGATTTTATTTATATTTTCAAATCTAAAAAACACTTTTCAAAAGTATTAATAATGCTGCAAAAATGTTTCCAACTTCTGAGCGCTGAACAACGAAGCTCCACTGCAACAAAAACTACACCATCCCGAAAAGATTCCCTGCCTTTGCACAGTCGGCCTTTTCATTTTGAACTATCAGACAGGGGAATTTTCGACTGAAATTGTCAGTAGATATTTATAATTTCACTTACCAAAACTTCCTAGATAATCAACGTTGCCAACATCAGCCAAGTTCAATTGTATTTGTCCACTCATTTTACTGTAAAACGGCACAAGTATTTTTCGTTGGGTAGATTCATCATTTTGTACATGGTCACTGACAAATAAAGACTAAATGAAGCTAAACTAAGTCTCAAGTCGATAAGAAGTCTTTTTTTAAAATGATAATGAGCGTTACACACTCGACAAGCTTTTCATGTCGTTACACCAGTCCATCATTCGTTCACTCTCCGTACATAAGTTTGCATACGTTTCTTCTTGTCACAGCTGCCCTGGGGTGGACTGATAAAAGCACCTACAGCCCCTCCGACCAACACCAACCACTCACGGATGTAACAATGTGAAAGTCTCACAGTACGATGTTATCACAGGATAATATTTTTGGCGAATCATTACTTCATATTCAGTAATTAAGATTAACCACTTAAAATTCTGGCGTACCTGCACCATTTCCTGCATTTATTCCATTTTGTCCACCATCACTGATGAAAAGCAAACTCCTGGGAAGGTAAAATATAAAAAGAATGTTTTAACCCACGTATTTTCAGTCAAATCAACCATTCTGGGATCAGGGACAGGTTGTACTCTAAGCCCACAAATACAAAATAAAATAAAAATAATAAATAAATGAAGGCCTTGTATTTTTACTATTTTATTACAAGTCCTTAAATCTTATTTTTACTTAAATTGGCTTCAGCTTTGTAAAAAAGAATGCCACTGCCCTACTGTCTATCAGTCCGGACCTCCAACAGCAAATCCAGATGAGATTTGAAATCTAATTTTCCCTCTGTGCTGAACTTGTGCGGAGCTTGTTACTCTTATAATGGGTGGATGGTAAATCAGACAAAAGGGGACAGAAGCTGCTAATTTGAAAACGGCCTTTCAGTTTAATTGGGAGAAATTTTAGTCTCAGATGGCGACTCATATATTTTTAATCAGCCGTTGCTATGTACTTGATCAAAGGTGGTCTATCAGTTACCATTGAATGATCCAAAGGTGTTTTCTAACTGTTACTTCTCTTCAGAAAATGATTATGGTCTATGTAGTTCCCTATGGTCGTGTTTTTTATCATGTAACTTTTTCAGACACGGTTATTTGTAATCTTTAATGAGTAGAGAATCGTATTATCCCTGTGGTAAATATTTATCATACGATTTATATACCAGTCAAGTTGCAGATTGTCGAGAAAAATGGAAGTAAAAAACGAAATCCATTTGTGAGTTGCCAGATCAATTGACATGCCGAATCAGACAGATTAAACTTGTCTCTGGAAATACTGTCTCAACCGCACACGCGCACACCGTCATTCATTTAACACTTTGCCTCGATGCTGGAGCGCTCACTAGTGCACGATTAGCACTTTTATACACATCTCTACTGGCTGAAAAATCATTGGACGGTTATCAGCTATACGGGAGCCTGATAATGAAGGACATGCGATGTGACGACCAGAATTGCCGCCCTCATCGACCTTTCACAAATGGCGCTAATGGCTAATGAGCGAGGCAGCCGGCGTTAAATGCAAGGCTCATTGGGTAAGAGTTAGCAATATTAGCCGCTAAGTGCTATATCAGTTCAGAGTTTCAAGGGTTTGATGCAGGTGCGTGCTTTTGATTAAGTACTTCTAAATGGTATACGCGAGCTAGCAACATATAGATGGCCAGACCGTATTAGCTACATAGCTTGGGTTTTGGGAATTCACTGTTCGACTTTGAGCTAATCGAGAAAGTTTGTCTTTCTGCTTTTTTACGCCATGTCCTGATCTGGCCGTTGGGTGTTGCAACGACTTTCGACAGGTGAGACACTATTAAAATTATTGTTATGCTGAAGGTGAATTTGCGGAAAACAAGGATGGATGCCATGTTTGTCAAATGCGGATGGTTGACTTTGCACATGTCTGGTAAATATGCCCGCTGTTGTGTGTAGATAACGTAACATAACAGATGTTAATACCACTTTTGTCCACGGCAGCTGTTGGCTCCATTACTTGGAAAATACATTTTCATAACAGAGACTAGACTTAATTTTTAAAATCAGGCGTTTGGTGGAAGGATATTGAAATGAATTTAAGTAAAAAATCAAGGTCATAGCAAGGGTCAAATCTACCGTATATATATATCATAGTTTGTATGGGCAAGTATTACCAGATAATAAACGTTTGCTTGCTTTCCGAGTACTAGCAGATGTCCAAAACGAGGTCGCTATAAGTTGAGGACTATTTCAGGTCTTAATTGGAGCTAAAAACAGGTTTAAATGGAGACTACATTATAGTGCTAAGAAAAAAATAACTTAGATAAATAGACCCTGGTATAGACCCTTCCAGCAGTGATGTGCTTTTAGAACAGCTGTGCACGCAACCTGTTACTTATGTTAAACATTCTATCCCATCTATTTTAATAAGAAATGACAGCAACATGAAGACATTAATTATGACGCTTGTAGTGAAACAGCGCAGGCAAAAATTATTGTTGTCTACATGTTCACTTTTACATTTGCGTCTGAGTACCATCCATATCAGCCCCTTTATACCTGAGGTCACTAAAGGATTTGTGGCTCTTGGTTGAAACTAAAATGTGATTGTCAGAAACTGTTGTGGCCCGCTATGCAATTTTGGCCCATCATTATCCAGCAGAAGCATACACTTTAAGAAATGCTTATTACACGTGATTCTTAGCAAGTATGCTAATTTCGGCAACCAAATTGCTAAGTTGAGTACTGATTCTAACAAAATCTACGCAAAGTGGTCCAGCACGTGGTACTTTGTTTTCTAATGAGATATCGTTCTGGTGTTACTTATGTTTGGCACCGAGTAATTGTCAGTCACCAAAACAGACCTGGATTGTCAGAGTTTGTGACGTTTGGAGGCTAACGTTCTACTCTAGTACGCTAACTCACCCTTTTTAAATATATTGATGCGCTAATGAGTAAAGAAAATCCGTCCCAGCCTGTTTGTGAAAATACTGGAAGGAACGATTGAAGACATTGCAGAGATTTTAGACAGTTGACGAATGATGTATATTTGACACTATCGCATTATATAGTTTTAAGTTTTTGTTGGAAAACTTTTTGTGAAACATTTTCTTCCCAATGTTTTTGTTAAGCAAGATATTGCAGAACATGACTTTTGACTAGAGTTAGCTTCATATGCAGTAAACATTACGATTTCTCTCAGACTCAGACCTGTTCCGATGAAAAATTGAAGAGAATTCTCAGCCCTCTATCTGTGTGTTGCTACATATACCGTCTGCATTCACACATGAAAAGCTATGAACAAAAGATAGAAGTGAATAAAAGACTAGGATTTTGTCGTTTTCCTTTCTCTTGGAACTTGCGTGGGACTCCTCTGTCCCTTCGAGTCTCTAGTAAGAATGATAAATCTAATCATTTTGCGCGTTGGCGGTAATCACTGACAGTCTACAGCCGTGAGCTCATCATGGTATCAAGGTTTCGCTTTTATTAATCTTAGGGCTGAAAATAAATATACCCGCTCGAGACCGTGAAGAATGGCGTGTGTACAAACTCGACTTTCGCTTCACAAAGGAAATGAAAAATGCGCCTTGTAAACAGTGAAAGAAACTACGGGAGATGTGCAAAAATGTAAGTACATTTATGAAATTATGTAAATCTATTATTTTAGCCTTTTGTAAACTGGCTGTGGCAAGAAAATAAGAGACGCTAAGATAAGACCACAAGACTACAGGAAACTTTGTCGATGGAGTTGCAACAAACGCATTGAATCTACAAACAACTACTCATAATCAACAGTCCTTTATTTTGGGGTGAAAAATCTAACAAAAAAATCAAATAGACAAAATAAAAACGTCAGATTAAATCGATGCCAAATCTCATACCAGGTAACTCACCACATGCCTTCTCATTTCTGCAGATGCTTTGTCTCCTTTAAAATGTTTAAAAAGGCAAAACAATTAGAAATGAGTCACATTTCTGAAGTGTCAAGTCCTGAAGCCTTGTTAAATACTAGTAATTGGAAAAACTGATATACTGTCAGGTAACGCTCCAGAACTATAGAGTAAAATAATGTGGTACTTGCCAGCATTAAGTTTGCGGGAGAATGCTTCTGAAAGCTATTTGGCATTAGATTTTTGGTTGTTTAACGGGGATGCTTCTGAAAGTAATAATTTCGGGCTTAGCCTGATTTTGTGATTTATTGACATGTGCAATAGAAGTCAGCATATTTGTAGTGATTGGAGTTTTAGTTGCATTAAATGTAGTCACAATAGTGCCTCCAGTATGTAAAATCATTGCGCTTGTACTATTGTTTGTAACAAATTCAGTCTGTATGTTGGAGATGTAGGACACATTTCAATAGTACATTTGAAGCAATTTTTGATATATTTACAGTTTTCAGTTTTCTTTTTATTCAGTCTTGAAGTGCTACTTTTTTTCTTTATTTGATTCAGTCAAGGGTTCTGCATCTTGATGTGTTTTGTTGAGTTCCACCTCTGCTATTTTGGGCAACATCTCCTAGTTCTTTTCTTCTTTTTCATACCTTTCAAAACAGTGCGGGGAATATAAGCAGACTGCAAGTCAGAAACTATTTGCGGATAAAGCTCTCCGATTTGTTTAATTTCTAGGGACAATTATTGCTAGGGCACTTGTAAGTAAAGCTACTCAAAAAATTAGTAAACACCCATTGCTCAGCTTGAGGCTCGGGAATCCCTTGATCGAATTATCTTCCAGAGATTACTGACTTAGTGAGTAATGTTCATCTTTATACTCAGACGTCAAATCCTCATGTCCCAGGGGAGAAACGAAGGAGGACTTATGTGCACGGAGACATTGGGTCGTCCTGGTGGTTTGTTTGTGATGGGGACAAGGAATGTTTGGGGAGTTAATGGGAGGTTATTTATGCCCTGTTATTTGTCACAATGGGAGCAGTTTCGGGTCTTGTGTTTATTTTTGCGAGTATGTTTTATGACAAAAGACTTTTTGGAAGACTTTGGAACAGCTGAAAAAGTTTGGAAGTTTGGAAGTTTGGAAGTTTCATAAGTAAAGTGATGCAGGGTTGGATTTGGACAGTCATTGTATTTTTTGATTGGGAAGCAAGATGTTTCTGTCGGCAAGACATCAAAACGTTGAGAGTAAGCATCACTTTGAATAGAACGTAAGATGTCTTGCAAGGAAATAGTTTTTGTATTAGAAATACGCAAAGGGCATATAATAATAATAATACATAACACTTGTATTGCCTTTTTTTGTTGGGACGTAGGTTTTTGACTAAGATACCCAAAGACGCTTTCAACATAGAGGAGACTTGTGTTTTAGTCTGATTTTGTGCATGTTAAGTTAAGAAGCAAATAATGGGGGGGTTAAAGTAAGAAAAGCTTTGGGAAACCATTTATGCCTTTACGTTTTAGAACCAATCGGTTAAAACTAAAATTGCTTATTTAATTTTTTTTTTACAAGAAAATTGCGTAACACTCTAATAAAGCGTAAACTAAGAACTTTCATTCATAAAGAACACATCAGTTATTAGGAATGATTTTGGCTTAAGCCTAACCCATTAATGAAGTAGTTACTAAAAGCGTGCCTGAATCACTCTTAATAAATAAAAGAACAAATAGTGTATTAAGTCTTTGTTTCATGCTTTATTAAGGCTAATTAAGTTCGTTTAGTTTAGCTTATTTTATTAAGTATGGTACAAATGTTTTTGTAGATTGTTCCTTATTGTAGCCATTGGTCTACTAGTGGGCATTTTATATTTAAGTTGATACATGTATTCATATTAAACAACCACAATGTCTGCCAAATATATTAATCCATATTCATAATCATATATCACATCATTAGCACCATACACATCGAGAACGGCGTGTTCACTAACGACTTCTGTGCATTCTCGGCTCCACATTTAGCTCTACAATAACAAGGCTCGCTGACATGGACGTGACACAGCTGTGACTATTCTGGGATGTATGACAAAAGCTCGCCATGGCAGAACGCACATGTGCTAAGGAAGGCTACAGTATATAAATTCATTACACGGAACGTGCTGTACAAATGCTTGCGACAGTGTACGGAGGAGGAATTAACGTAGTCTATCTTTTCTATATTTCATGAATAACGATTACTTTTTGCACAGTGCTGTTCTATAGTTAAGAATAAAACTGACTTTTTGAGACGGATGGTATGCCATGCCTACTTCTCTCTACATAAAGCAATGGAGAATCAGAGTCAAGGAGGAAAAGTGTAACAATTCCTTACATAAAAGACAAAAACTGGTAGCACACCCACATGGTCCATGCTAACAAACTGTAATGTGGTCTAAGGGCTCCATTCAGTTTTTTAGTGAAGACTGCAATAAAAATGTTACATAGGTTGTAGTCCAAACTACGCCTTGCCAAGCCAAATCTCTGGGGTCAGTCCCCCTGCGATACTGCATCGACGACTTAGATTGTTCAGGCTCTAGAGAATTTTGCTATACAGTTTGCAATCCATTGCATCGGCGAGAGAGATACAGCAGCTAGCAGAAATGACAGTAGTATCATTAATCTGCAGTGTATGTTTATTCATCTGGGCGTTCATCTCATACAAGCAACTAATAATGGCCTCCACTGCACACTGCCCGTAGCCTTGGCTAGCGATCCACTCTTGTTTTCACTCTAAGGTGACCACAAATCTTAGGGGTGAGGTTCGACAGATTGGCTACTTCTAAATTAGGCAAGGACCACGCAACTGCGAAAACGAAGATGTGCAAATAACAATTTTATTTATGAATGCAGCGACCTGGAAAAAACACGCTGATGATCCATGGCGGCGGTGGTCGGTTTCTAAATTCTGACTACGCAGACGGTCTTTCACGGGCAAAGAACTAATAATTATGCTTTTTACATTGGGACGGAGAGGGTCGATTGAGAACAGAGTTTCATCAGGGGTTTGATACTGAGGCGTGGTTTGTGGTAGCCTCTCTGTTTTATATGGGACGCGATTTAAGAATTGGCTCCTGCGCGTATATATTTAGACGTGTTTGTAATGGCGGTGGGATCCTGGCATTTTCTATTGAACCCTCATGTTAAGATATTGCTTGGAAACACTTAATTTCACGTCTTCCGTCAAGGGGGTCAGCGTTTGCATGACTCTGTGTTTTTTCTGTTTTCTCAAAAGACTTTGAACCCATCTTGTCGCCACCCGACTTAATTCACTTAACATATTGTTGGAAACACTTAACACGCCGTTGACCACCGTCTGCTTTTTGTCCATGCTTACCCATTTCGGTGGTCGTTGACCCGGCGCAGAGTAATTTGATGCGTGTGTCGGCATTTTGTGCTCGGTTCCGATTCAGTGCCAACTGTCACCTATTTACAACTCCTTCCTCAGGCCTAAACGACAAAGGAAACAATATGGTGCTTAATCGGAGTATGATACTAATAGTAGGATGATTATGCTAATGACTCATGGGGTCAGTTTCACACCTTGGAGTAAATAGATAGACTTAACTAACAACAGATACTCCTGAGTGTAAACAACTATAGCGTGTAGATTAAGAATGTTCATCTTGTCTTTTTTAGTAGTAAATGGTTATTGTTGCTTCTTCTATATCAGACAATAGGTACGAGGGTGTCATTATTCCCCCTTGACATAGATAGTATACAGTGTCATCTCTTACCTATTGTCTGATATAGAAGAAACAATAATCGTTAGTTTTTAGTGTGGTTAGCTCCTCCCTTCAGACAGATATAAAGCACAGTGACTCTTCAGTTCTCTGTCAAATGACTTGAAGAAGCTACTTGGATGAGTGTCAAAACATCTTCACTCTTTATCAGCTTTTTGTCCAGCTGACAGAATTCAATGTTCTTTTGCTTCAAAAAGCCCTTTCAAGGAGGAAATATCTCCTGTCTGTCTCGCTGCACTGGTTAATGTATCGGAAAAGGCAAAGTATCAATATGGGAAACGATCAAATCCAGTGGAGTTGAAAGTGGTGCTTAGCTCTGCAGTAGCTAGAAAACCGTAATATAGTGTGTGTACAGTCAGGCTGAGAAATAGCTGTTTTTTTAATAAATGCCTACATCTCGAGGGTGACTTTGCAGTGTAACACATACTATTACATCATCCGCTGTAGCTCCAGTGTTTGTCCCGCCCCTCTCCTTCTTCACCCAGGCTGCACCCGCTGGGCCAATTTGTCAGCGTAAACAGCGGGCAGGTGGAGTTCTTTGGAAAGAGCGCTTTTTCAGAGAGCCTGACAGATTCTGCTTTTTGTGCTAAGTGTTTGTCGTGAATGGACCATTTAGACATAGCAGGCCCAAACGCTAACAGGCCTAGCATGACTGCGGCCTAAGCTCTGGGACAGGGAGCACAGCTGGAAGGCCTTACCCGGCTCCAAATATGCTTTCCAGGCTCAAAAAAGGCTGGTTAACAGGAGAAGCCCTGGGGAAAGATAATCATCCTACATGCTCCGGAGGATTTTTTTGTATAGATTGGTTACCGGCTTTTAAAGCCTTAAATGAAGGTCATTATTGTGTCATAGTTTAGGCCTATAATGTGACTAGGTTTATCGTGGCGTGGAAGATTATAACACATGGATCTTTAAGATGCTGATCATAAAGAACATGTTTTAGTTTCACTTAGGGCCAGATTTACTGAGGCTGGTGCTAAAATGTGAGTAGTACGTAACATTTTCACATGTTAATTTGTGGGTGTGTTGCGCATATATATGTATATAGATATATATCGTGTGTGTGTGTGTGTGTGTGTACATATATATATACATATATACACATATACATACCCAGCATATATACACACACACATATATAATACATAACTATATACACATATATACACATATGTCAATTATACACATTATAATCATACATATATACACATATACATATATATACACATATATACATTACATACATACATACATACATATACACATATACATAATATACATACATATACATACATATCTACATATACATACATATATACATACATATATTATACATATATACATACATATATACATATATACATTACATACATATATACATACATACATCATTACCATGTATACACATACATATATACATACATATACATGTATACACACATACATACATATACATACATATATCATACATATACATGTATACACATACTACATATACATGTATACACTACATACATACATACATATATACATACATATATACATACATATACATGTATACACATACATACATATATAACATACATATACATGTATACACATACATCATATACACATACATATATATACATATATACATTTAATACATATATATACATATATACATTTACATACATATATATACATATATACATTACATACATATATATACATATATACATTTACATACATTATATACATATATGCATTTACATTACATATATATACATATATGCATTTACAATACATATACATATATACATTTACATACATATATACATATATACATCTTACATACATATATCATACTATTACATTTACATACATTACATATACATACACTTACATACATATATATACATATACATACATCATATATATACATATATACACAACATATATATACACATATACACATTATACACACATATATATACACATAATACATATAACACCATATACATATATATATACACATACATAACATATATATATAACAACATACATACATATATATTATACAAATACATACATATTATATATACATTAGATACAACACATATATACACATATATACATACATATATTACACATATATATATACACACAAAAATACACACATATATACATACATATATATACACATATATATATATACACACACACACACATATATATACATATTATATACACATATATATATACACACACACACAATATATACATACATATATACACACATATATATACACACATATATATACACACACACACACACACACATATATATACATATATATTCACATACATATATATACATCACATATATTAACACACATATATTACATACATATATATAACAACATATATATATACACACACACCATATATACATACATATATATAACACAATATATATAACACACACATATATAATACATATATACATCACATATATACATATAATATATATACACACACATATATATACATACACACATATATATAGTATAATACACACATATATATCATCTACACACACATATATTACACATACATATATATATATATATACACACTATATATTCACACATATACATATATAATATACATATATTATACAATATATATATATATACACATACATATATTATAAATACATAATATATATATACAATACATATATATAATATATATATATATATATACATATATATATATATATATATACACATATATATATATATATATACATATATATATATATATATATATATCAAATCAATGTTTTTAGAGATGAGATTTAAATTACAGCCTTCTCGAAGACAAAGTTTGAAACAGGACAGCATGGAAGCGTGAACGGCTTTGGAGGCTCCCGGTATGAGAGGAAGTTTAGGAAGCGTGAACAGACATGTCTTGTGTCATCAATACTCCATGTACTGACCTCACGGTCTTTACAACGGACTTAAGTTGGACATGGAGCAGACTCCTGAAATCCGTTTGAGGGACAGCTTATCAGCTGTTTCAGTTCAATGCCGTACAAATGAGAATCCAGGCCAAAGTATCGCTGGTAGTGCGATTTAAACCTCCCCGCCATCAAATGTAAATGAGCCTTACACAAGCATCTGAAATCCTTTTTAATGTCACACGGACGTGTAAACTGTAATAGTCTGTTGTGTGCAGAAGTTTAACACCTGGTTTTCAGAAGCGCTAAATTCTCATGCAGTTTTGCTCCTTGTCGTCTTGCTAAATCAGACACATCAAACATTGTTATTTGCATTTTCTCCAACTCACATTTTCCGCGTTGAGGCAAAATTGCCCTGTTTTGTATATTCCTTAGGTCCCATGTGCTAAATGTGTGCTG
Organism: Chaenogobius annularis; assembly: GCA_015082035.1. NCBI lineage: Eukaryota > Metazoa > Chordata > Actinopteri > Gobiiformes > Gobiidae > Chaenogobius > Chaenogobius annularis. The sequence goes on along the minus strand of BJKM01000582.1, from coordinate 31,293 downwards.
CGGCCTGTGAGAGACACAAAGCTCAACTGCACATGCTTTTTTTCTCCAGTTTAGCACACGCCAACCCCTTTTGCACCTGTGCAAACGCTTAGTAAATCTGGCCCTTAGCTCCTTCTCTCACTTAATAATATGACAGACGCACAGCTGTCTGGGATATTCACACCCAGTTGTTTCCACATGGTTCTCATCACGACCAAGCTCACTTCATTTTTTTTCTCTCAGTTTGATATTGCACCATGACAGATGAGCAGCTATTTGGAACAGTAACAGTTGTCTCATCCAACTGCACTCCTGATTGGACTTAATGGTGACTCTAACAGTTGCTTCTACATGGTTATTACTTATTACTCAACAGAATGTCATTAAAAATTCATAGGTGATGTCTCTTTCTCACTGGCGGAAAGTTGGCTAGCACTCATGCTTCACAGCAAGAAGCTCCTGGGCCGGACCAGGCCTTTCTGTGTGGAGTGTGCATGTTTCTCCCTGTATGTGGGTGAGTTTCCAGGTTGTCTGGTTTCCATCATCAACCCAAAACATGTCCATTAGGTAAAATCCCTCAGCTACAGTAGTCCTGACCCAAGCGCTGTACGGCAGCTGCTCTCTGCTCTGATTGGTTCCCCCAGTGGCATTAAAGGATGGGTCAAACGCAGAGAATGAATTTCCCGCATGAAGGCTTTATAAAGAATAACTTACTTACTTAAGCAGCCATTTTTACATTACATTGCATAATGTGAAGGCCATTCACCTGAACTAGTGGATTGTCAATATAATAAATATGGACTTTATATAACAGCAATGAAAATGTACACATTTTGCATTAATATTTATATACAGTATTTAATTTATATTTTACACCAGATTTTCTTATTGTGCTCAATTACATTAAGAAAAGTACATTAAAACTCAAAACAAACATTGTTGAATATGTTTACATAAAGTAAGAAATATTTTGTGACAACTAGCGGTGAGCATGCTTAGCTTAGATTGAAATCAATCAGTCCATGTCACTTAATTTGTCACTGACTGATTCAAGCACATTGAGGAGGCAAATACAATAATAATAGAAAAGCTCAAGCAAAGTGTTCAAACATTAATATGCTATTGCTTTTTTATTTTTTTAGAACAATTGCATTAATTCAGAAAACTAAAAACTGTTGGGATCAGAGTTAGGTCACTTCTCCAAGTAGTGACCTAATACTACACATTTATCTCCTCTGCCATTAAGCATACAATTATTCTTACATTGGACTTTAAAGATCTATAAGCGCAAATTAATAAAAATAAAAAAATCTCTTCTCTCTAAACAGCACTTAGACCATTCTCATCACAGACTTGTTTGCATTTCTTGCCCCCTTTCTGCCATCAGGCCTGTTTAGCCCTCCATTGATCTCCTCCTCCTCCCATAGACCTGTTACCACGGTGATCGATACGCGGTAAATTCGTCGCCGGCCACGAGACGCAGCGAGGTGAGCGAGGGCAATTACGGCAGAGGCGGCGGAGTCATTTTTACAGCCAGTTTCGGATCATAAAGTGTATCATCTGCAAAGCCATCTCTTATCTCATTAGCTTTAGAGTGCCGAGCTGTGGAGCGCCGCTTTATGTGCAAAGTATTACAACGTTTTGAAATAGATACGCTACTGTAGTGTTTGAAAACAAAAGCTTATGTACTTTTAATTGGGAGTGCATTTAACCACCGTTGAACATAAGTCATTGGATAATAGTATGATCTTGATATGGTTGTGATTTTGCTTTACTTAGCTAGTTGCACATCAAACTCCAAAGGAAAAGGGTTGTTTCAAAACAATCCATCAGACACACAAATGTAACAATCGAAGACGAAGAAAAATTATTGAGTTGTCAAAAATGTGACTTCATATTCATACCTTTCATGTGATGTCAACATTAGCTGAGGCTGTGAAGCTAACCGGAGGCACTGCTCTGTCTGAAGCTCTGTGACTCAAATTAGACTTTAATCTGAGTTTTGTTTTAAAATAATCTGACTGTAAAAAATTGACTAAAATGAAAAACCCTAAACATATCCATGAACGCTTGTATTGATCTCCTGAAAATCTGTTGTTTAATTCCATTTTGTATTTTTGTTTTTCATACGTTTTGGGATTTAAAAACTCATCTGTAAACGTATCATGCTGTGTTTGTTACTCTGCTCATTGTGTTAGAACTTTTCTCCATCATTTTCTGTTTACTTTCCTCTATCATAGATGGAGTTCCCAATCGGCTTGGTCACTACAACACATCAATGGCTACAAAAATACAGAATCTTCCTGTTATAAATCAGCAAAATGCTGTTTGCTTGATCCAGTATTGTGTTGACTACCCCAATAGCTGAAAAAGTGATTAATCTACTGAAAATGCAAATTATACATTGAAAAAGATCATTTAACACATTATTTGAAGCCACAAATGTGTTTTTAAATAATATTAAGTATTCTCAATAGAAAAACCACCATGCATAATTATAAGCTTTGTTTTTCCTGCAAGGATTTTGAACAAAATCGGTAATTGCTGTTCTTTTAGCTGCAAAATACATCTTTTTATCCCAATTTTCTTGCTGTGTAATTTGGAATTACATCATTCCAACAGTAATCTATTGTCCCTGTTATTAGCTAATACCTTATCTTGCGTTCCTGCTCCGAAATAATTGCAATTTAACTACACAGCTGGATTTAGCACAGATTAACTCATAGTCATTTCCTACAATATGCTGCACGCACATTACTATAATCCCAAATACAACATTTAATCTTCACCATAAATATCACTATTATTAAAATGTATTCAGATTTGTACCTTCCATTCACACCTGTCGTTTAAAGGGATTTTGGATGATTAAAGGCTAAACTCTGTATTTTGATTTGTAAGCATAAATAAATTGACAAAGTGTGTGCGATTGCATGCGTTCATTGTCATTACACGCGTGACAAGCACACCTGCCTGAATCCATGTCCAGCAATTAGACAAGGCTGACTACACTGCTTTAGATAATGCATGTTTGGAGCTGTCAAACAAAAAACACATTTTGAAAACACATCATATTCATATTAAATCTTTCAATTGTGTTTAACAAAATGAAAATTGAAATGCGATTGAGGCCATTACAAGATACACCTGTGTTAGTTATGAACAAAACACATGAGCATACGCTATGAGCAAACCGTTTTCAAAGAATTATGGAAAACAGTGTGATTTGAGGTTTTTTGTTGTTTTTTTTACTGCTTTTCCTGTTTGTTTCTTTTCTGTTTATTCGTGAGTTAGTTGCCGTAACGGCAACATGCTTTCTTCCACATTGTTGTACAGTCCATATTATTGTACTGTCCACCTGTTTGCACTGTCCACATTATTGCACTGTCCACATTGTTGTACAGTCCACATTATTGCACTGTCCACATTGTTGTACAGTCCACATTGTTGTACAGTCCACATTATTGCACTGTCCGCATTGTTGTACAGTCCGCATTATTGCACTGTCCGCATTGTTGTACAGTCCACATTACTGCACTGTCCACATTACTGTACAGTCCACATTAATATACTGTCCACATTGTTGTACAGTCCACATTATTGCACTGTCCACATTGTTGTACAGTCCACATTATTGCACTGTCCACATTGTTGCACAGTCCACATTGTTGCACAGTCCACATTGTTGCACAGTCCACATTGTTGCACAGTCCACATTGTTGCACAGTCCACATTTGTTGTACAGTCCACATTGTTGTACAGTCCACATTATTGCACTGTCCACATTATTGCACTGTCCACATTATTGCACTGTCCACATTGTTGTACAGTCCACATTATTGCACTGTCCACATTATTGGACCGTCTACATTATTGCACTCACCAGATTATTGCACTGTCCACATGAATGGATTATGAAACAAGTTTGAATGAAGCTAAATACAACACCAGGTATGTTGTTGACGAGGGAACAATGTTTAACACCTCCTTTAAAGCACTTTCCTGGTGGAAGGTCTTCACCTGGCTTGTCTCTGAGATGTTATTGCTTTACCTCGATTGTTCGACAGGATGGCATTACATGATATATCCAGGGAAACTTTTTCAAGACTTGTTTGCAATTAAAAGACCTGTAATTTAATACACGCATTATAAATAAGTGCAATGCCCTGCTGAAAACGCCAGGCAAAACAAAAACATTTCCATGAAGGCGAGGCTCTCATCAGAACAGATGCACCTTTAACTCATGAACCACATCAGACTGGAATGTGTGCCTTATTTTATCTCTTCTTCAGGAGCGAACAAAACACCAAACTTGACCTTTGAATTACATACTACAAGTGCTTATCCTCTGCCAACCTTGAACGAGAATAAAAGGCCTAATTCAGCGCATGTGTGTGTAAACATGGATTATAGATCATTCTGATGGAAACACTAACCCCAGTAAAGCTCACTGACCTTGATCTTCAGACACCACAGGATTAGAGAATCTCTCCAGTGAGTCAAAGTCTGAACCATTCCAATTACAACAAACACATATGTAAGAGACCTGACCTTTGAACTTTAACCTACATTTGACGTACTGTTATGTCCGAGTTTAACTGACATGATAAAGCGCAATACTAAACAGTTAAACACAATTTGAAAACCTAAGTTAAAGTAAAGGTAAACTTCAAAACAACTTAAAAATGACTTAAATGGTTTGCAGTGGTTCAAACTTATTTCTGATGAGTTGATAAGTGCTTTTCACAACTTGTGGTAACATGCTAACATGCTAACAGAGCACTTCCTGGTTCTTAGACAATGAAAGCGCTTTAATATTTGATGCAGACAGCACACAGCAGTCTAGGTTTGACCACAACAGCTCTCACAGGTTATGTTTTTTTAGTTCTCGTTTTCATTTTAGCCACTAATATTGTCAATAACACTATTGTGATGTCACGTCTAACATTTTCAGTTAGCCTGATGCCCAAGTCGTTTTGAAATGCTAAACTTTGCTGTCTCTTTTGTTCCACAGAATAGTCTCTAGCGGCCATCACTTACACTCAACAATCGGGTTTAGAGTCTTGAATATTGTCCAATTTCCCACAGTAAACCTTCCCCTTTTTCCCACAACTGTATCCACTCCAGGCTCCTGCAGTAGTAGCTTGTCTCGTTCACACCACCATCACTAAACCGTCCCTGCTGCTTCTCACAATGAAATACCCAGACACTTCTCAACAGTCGTGACTTCAGTCTTCTGTTTCCTCCACTGCCAAATATAACAGACAGGATTACACAGAGGACGGAGGATGGGGGGAGGTTTAGGGTAGGTCACGGTTGACTTTATTAAAACATGGCCGCTTATTAATCTAAGGGCCACATCGGGCCTGAAGAGACGAGACGGGCTGAGGGAATGAGATGGAATAAGAGACTGGAGCTGAGAAAATGAAAAATTAAAATGTAATAATGTAACTCCGTGTGAAATGTGGGGACCCAATATTCATCCCCATCTGCCAATAGAAATCTGGTATTCACCTCGGCAACGTTTCTATTAATTATAATAGGAAAGTTCAGCTTTGTCGTCAAATCTAATTTAATTTTAATACATAATTTTTGACTAACATCATACTACAGGGACATATTATATTGTATTGTATAATCTGTTTTAAAGGTGTGCTATGTAACTTTTCTGGTGGGTGTCCATCACTTGCTTTTGACCACTTGTATCCGCGATCTTGTCCTTTCGGTCACTACCCAAAGCTCATGACCATAGGTGAGGGTAGGAACGTAGATTGACCCGTAAATCGAGAGCTTTGTCTTTCGACTCAGCTCCTTCTTCACCACAACGGTCCGATGCAGCGACCGCATCACTGCAGACGCTGCACCGATCCTGCACTGAGTCATCCTGCTGCACCGATCCGCCTGTCAATCTCACGCTCCATCCTTCCCTCACTCATGAACAAGACCCCGAGATACTTGAACTCCTCCACTTGGGGCAAGGACTCCCCACCCACCTGGAGGGGGCAAGACACCTTTCTCCGTGGGCTCGGATTTGGAGGTGCTGATCCTCATCGCAGCTGCTTCACACCAAAAGTAACACGTTACAGTAATATTATATTATATTTTTTTTTTCAGTAACGCAATAATATAACTTTACTGAGAGTATAATCGGTAATTAATATATTGCCCATTTACAACTCAGTTACAAGGGCAATGTCCCTTGTAACAAGGACATTTTCTAATGGTCTACTACATGAACATCTCACCGGGGCAGTACCAGAGCTTCTTCAGGCCTGTGCGAGTGGGGCTCGTGCCATCGGAGCGCCACACTGCTCATCATTCAAGCCCACCTCAGCACCTCGGCACCTCACAGCGCCCTTTACGCACACACGCTCCCTCTCCCACATCCCACCGACAGTTCCGCTCAGATTATGGAGTGCTTAGTCCAAAATTAAATGTCCACAATTGTCCCTTCTTCATCAAGTACCAATTATCAGTACTCAACCTGGTTCTCCCTTCTGTTTGTACTGTATGTTAATAACCCTGACAGTTGAATATGAGATGTTTTCTGTTGAAATGAGGAGCAGATGTGGAGTGTCACTAAACAAGAGCACACGGGCCAATCTGCTATAACGACTGTGTGATGATGCCCTGCTTTAATTATCATTCAGACTTATGGATCCATGAAGGTAATTGTAGGAGGCAGACTGTAACAGGAGTGTAGGGAGGACGGAGCCAGGGGAGATGTGTAAAAGGGACAATGGATGGGAGGAGTTATGCAGGACATTAGGAAGAAATAAATAGATAGTAACGCTTGTGAAACGTGAAAATAATCATAGTGTAAGTTATTTAGGTTTATTTTTGTATGCAAAATATTTCTCATAGATGTATTTTATTATAGAAAAGTGCATTCATTTGCATTTTGATTACCACATTATAAAGATCATTAAACTCTGCTGACACTGTCTCTTTTTGGTTTGGGCTAACAATGTTCACGTCAACGTTATGTCGTCCATGTGTTATTGATGTCTAATATTATATGTAAATTAGCTGCATCATGCTTTATTTATGATGGTCAGTATAGTGCAAAAAGTAAACCACAATATTGATCTAAAATGGCTTATTAATAATCAAAACGGGTCCATTGACCTCCCGTTTAAAGCAGCAGATTGTCATTTATGTGTTTTTATCTTTGAAAAAGGGGCTACAGGACATTTTTGAACCCCTACATATTTTGAATAATCACAACTAAGTACAGGGGAGTGGGCGGGGATAGGGGGAAGGAGAAAGCAGGAATTTTCTTAGCATTTGAGTCAAAATGCAACTTTAAGCAAACAAATAATGCAAGAAAACCATTCTAACAGAAGCTCATGCTCCATTCAGTTTTAGGTACGTATTCCACTAATGTTTCTGCTTTGATAAGTAAATGCCCGCATAATTGACTCCCACTGCCCTGTTCAGCCGTGTGGCAGCTCCTCTCGCCTGTTACCGCTGCGGCAGGTCTTGCAGGTGTTGCAGTTTTGTGCCCACTTATCGCTATTGATTCTGAGTAATCCACTAACTACTGTTTACTGTTGCACAGGCTTTACTTAAATCTCCTCTCTCACACACCCGGCCAGAAATGACAGCTTTTAGGTCAGTCAGCGAGAAAAAGTCAGGAAGTAATATTAGATTGGAAGCTGTTTGAATATCGGATTGTATTTACCAATCTATGGAATTGTTCAAATAGCTGGTTGGTTGGTTCTGACTTTCATGTTGTCTTGCTGAAATAAAGATAAATCTAGAGACTTTAAAAGTGCATTATGTAATTGTTTGAATGTTATTGCTTTGCCTGGAATGTTCAATGCTATTAAAAGGGGCGGTTAACCAAAATAAAGTAAAATGTGTTAAGCTCCTGTACATATATACACACTAATTTCTAATATATATATATATAATATTATAAAATCTTCTATTGTTAGGAATAAGATGGGAAGACCCAAAAAGGCCGAATCAAAGTTTAATGAGACAGAAAACAAAATAGTCTTGGGACGGGGAGTTGGTTCCAGGAGGGGGCTGAGTGGATCCAACGGGACAGCAGAGGAGTAGGTGGTGGCAGGCTGATAGGTGGGCCGGGGTTGACTGGAATGGGAGCTGGTCGCACGAGAGGCACTGGAGCAACCGGGAAACAAATGCAGGTAAGTATCAAGAATGACAAAAATAGCAAAAATGGCCAAAAGTTGCCTTAGCGAATATGCACCACACAACATGACGGAACGATCTGGCGCTGGAGACTGGTCAGCTTGCTTGTGAAGTAGTAGGTGGTGATTGGAGATGGGTTGCAGGTGTGTAACTCAGCAGGAGAGAATGAAGGATCCACCCAGGAACTGACAAATAAGGAGATAACAGGGGGAGGAGGGGGAGCAGGGAGAGGAGGAGGAAGGAGCAGCAGGGAAGGATCATCTATTTGGGTGAAATCATACCACAGCGCTTTCTCGATATCTGTTTATAAAGCGTTTAATTCTCAAAGTGTGCCGTTAGCATGCTAATGTTTGTTAGCTTTACCCAAGACGGCAAAACCTGCTCTGAGCTCTGAGAGTTGTGAAAAGCGCTTATAAAGTCATCACAGTGAATATTTAGGATGCTGGGATTAGGTAAGTGAGTGTTACATGGATCTGTAAAAAATTTAATTAAACTAGTTCTATTTTTCACATTTCGAAACAGTAAAAATCAGGTACAGCCCCTTTAAACATATTTATCTTAATAGGATTAGTTTTACCAAGAGACATCTGTAAAATTGAAATGACCCCATGACGTGCAAATGCAATATTCTTGTTTTTACAGACTTTTTTTCCTGGAAATGGACTGATAATCGCACTGAAATACGACAATAACCTTTGAATTCATTCTCATGTCACAATTTTCGGTTTGTTTTTTTGTTTCAGTACCTTTAGCCATCAGTACTATTATTTTTGATCTCCTCGCAAAACGACGTCATATAGGTTTACCATCATGGGTCAAAGTTCAGAGGTCACACCAAAGAGGCTTAAGATTTACTTAAACATAGACAGAATTATTATTGTGCACAAGTTTGGTTAATTAATAGCATTAAAGCAAATAAGTAAAAATAAATAAACAAATTAGAAATATTTAATGAAGAGCCCTTTTGGCTTTGTTTTTAGCTGTTTTTCTGTAGTAGAAACTGTATAGCCTTTATAAATAATAGTATTAGTGCATAATGGTTTTAACAATCCTAAGCTTTTAGGAGTATTTTTAATTACATGTTCAACTAGGCGATATTGAATGTTGGCAGAAACGCAAAGTCCAAGTATCGTATCAAAACTAAAAAAGCCGGATTGTGCATCTCTAATTCTAACCTGTCGTATGCGCTTTGGGGCCCCTGGTGAAATAGAAACGGTCTTGTTCTGGCTGTCCCGCCCGACACCTGTCTTGTGTCTTATGTCTCCACTTTCTTCTCCCACTGTCCCGGTCGGCCCACTCCCATCTGTTTACAGGCTCACGTGCTTTCTGTTATGCTCTGCTATTGTTCGCACACGTAACGCCCCTGGACTCTTTGTTTTTTGGGAAGAGTGAGCTGCTCCAGCGTTGGTTGAAAGTAAAATGCACTCGGGATCGCTCACTCCAAACTGGAAGTGCGTCTCGATGCGTGATCTCATTGTCCTGGGCTGGCCTTGGCGGGACTGCAGAACACAAAGAGAGAGAGAGATGGAACTGCATGAGTAAAAATGCATAGTGGGAAAAAGGTGTACATTGTTTACAAATGTAGATCGATTTAGCTCACTTTAGAAGTTACAGGTCAGATCTGTGGAGAGGGCGTGCCCGTGCACAAGTTAGGTTTGAGCAATAAAAACACCAGTTCTGGGATAAATACAAAATAAGTTTCATGCAATACTGTGGAGAATTCCAGGTAAAGCTTTAATATCTTCATGGAGACAAGCAGGTCACTGACACGTGAGTCGGAATCTGGTTCCGACAATTTGTTGCAAGTCCTTCCCCAGTCTCATCCCCATTTCTATACTGTCCCGTCTAATAAAGCCTTCTGTCCAAAAGATCCTTTAAAAATGTGTGTCACTCTGAATTGAGTTCGATAGATTTATCAGTCAGGAAAGTTTAGCACGAAGAGGCATCATGACAAATATTTGAAGCTGACTGGTCGGAGCATCACAAAAGTGGGACAAGCCGAGAAATCAAACTTCAATTAGTTAGATAAAAACGAGCATCAACTTTCCCGTCCACAAACGTACAAACGTTTCAATGTGCGCATTTTAAAAGCAAAATAGTCTGTTTTTCTCCTAAAAAAGGCCGAAGCACGTCCGTTGGCGTCGGCATGTTTGTTTTTGTTCATTTGTAGTCTTCACCTTTGGCTTCTGCTCAAACCACTGGTGCTTCAGACCCAACGGCCAACAGCAGGAGTCAGTCTAGATGGATTCGCAAGAGTTATCCTGGCCAGGGTACAGAAAATGTATATAATTACATTGATTTTCCAGAAATACTATGAAACAAGCCCAAAGATGTAAACAAAACAGACCTGAAAAGAGGGTCAAACAATTGGTACTGAGAGGTACTAAGAGGTACTGCAATTCTGTCTCATTTGGACAAAGTGAATAAAAGTGTCTGGAGCTTTCACATGCCAAGTATACACATATATCTCAAACATTATATCTCTTGTACATTTTGGAAAGTGTAAGTTGGAGCGTACATAGAGCTTCCACAACCCATTTCCTCCAAAATAACCATCACAAACTCAATTTCCCATGAGTCCAGAGATGATACAGACATGAAATAGAATATGACTCTCAACCAAAGGGTCAGCAAACACATATTCGATCCAAAAGTACCTTACAAGCACCTTAGCTAACAACATGCCCTTCCATGTTGCTAATGTCAGCTAATTCCCCAGTGTCACCACTGCGCACATGCTTTCCCTGTTCACCCACAATGTTCCTTCTCTGACCCACAAATCCGGGTTGTATAAAATCCTGGTTGTTTGTTCAGCCATGGAGAAAAGCGTAAAAGCGTTTGAAACACATACCCATCATGCATTGTGTCCGTCTGCATAATGATGCCAGTTTAGAGCGGCAGAATGGTGAGAATGTTTAGCAGGCAGCTTGTTAGGGCCAGTTAGTTCGAGCTGCAGCCATGGTTTGTGTTTTATCATCGGCAGATGTGGAAGACACGGTAATAAGCTGGACAGAAATGGAGCTGGTTTGGGAGGAAAAATATAGTTTTATGGACGATTTTATTCAGGAAATAGTTTACTAAAGTGCAAGAATTATGTTGAACATGATCTCTTTGAGTCCACTCAATTATCAATGCGGGGCAGAAAACATATAACAAAACAATTTTTAATATCTATGAACAAGGTATCAAGTGTAATAAACAGTAGGTATGACGCTACACATTCAGTTAGCCAAAAACTATGTTGTTTTAATATCAAGCATGTCAATTGGCTGCTGCGATTTGTCCCTCCTCTTACCAAATATCGACAGGCTACTGCTCCTGACAGGTTTAACCCCAGCGCCATTGAAGGATGGGTCAAATGCAATGGACAAATTCACTTACAAAGTGTACCTTAACTTTAACCCCAAAACTGAAAGGTATCCATCCTTTGTGTCTGAAAGAGTGCTATATGACCAGACCTAAGTGAAACAATCATCAGTAGGGCAACAATGACTGGTAGTAGATCTTGAGGTCAGCTATTCAATCCCAAATCTAATCAGTTCATACTGCAGTGCCATTGGTTCCTTCACGCAGATTGCCTTTGTGAATACGTTACGTGCATGTGAGCGTGACTGGTGATAGTAAGAGAAGCTCTAGGTGTTCATAGGTAGCCACATTTCCATGAGTTTGCCCCAGGACAGGTGCGGTTACCACCACCAAGTGCGAGGAATCAACTGATGGAAAGAGTTTATATAAATCCAAGCCTTATTTTGTTGTACTGTTGTGTCCTTAAGGCGCTTCACCAGTCACCAGGCAGTGCAAGAGCAGGTATGCTACAAAATCTGCAGGTTTGGGCCCTTCTTGAATATACGGCTCTCTGCATTTGAATAGTTTATTGCCAGAGACAGCTCAGATGACTGCATATTATCAACAACTCTAAAACTAGCCAAACGCACAGATCTTTAGTTTACCTTTGGGCATCCTTGAACAACTAACCAGTGCTGCTAGCTGAATTCCAAATCTATATACTCGCTACTTATTTATTCATGCAGGTCGGCATTAGTTGCATCCAGGGTTGTATGAAAACTCATTAAAAGTCAGTGTGGTGCCTCTCACCTTTATATATGTGATCCCCTCCACTTCCACCTTCACTGTGGGTCTAATAATTCCACTCCAGCCTCTGCAAGTACTGAACAAACAGCCAGGCGAAATATCACCTCAATCAAACACAGCACACAGTCAAAGGAGGATGTTCAGATCAGAGCTATAAATCAAATTAAAGATTATATTATTAGGAATGAGTTTTCAATAAACTGTTAACTGTTAAAAGTCCTGTATTAAAGTTAATTTGGTATTTTGATCATTAATGCTAAAGCCTTATTAGAATGGGATTCATTTTACATATGGACCTCTGGAAAATGTTAATAATTACGAACATTGTCTGTGTTTCTAGTACAGTGCCTGCAAACATTCCCCCAAAACCTGACCTCTTGTTTTAAATTTTAAATATAGATTTGAACCAACAATTTGCCATGGAACATTCTTCAGTCTAATTTTGTTTTAAACAATTCAAATGAAGAAAGAGAAAAACACACACACAAACAAAACAAACTGTGGTAAACCAATAACCCGGACGTACAACCCTGTTGTCGTGGCAGCTGATGACCAATCAGCATGGAGGCTCTTTGTGAAAGTTTGGATCAGGGGGTTGTGTAAGCATAAATGGATTGAAAGAGAAATACTCCTACTATTTCAAAAGAAAAATGATTGCAAGTATCTTGTCATTCTGATGACATTCTGAGAGCAACAAAGTTTTAAGGAAAACATTTTGACCCTAAAAACAAAGCTAATAACATGAATTAAAGTTAATAAAGTAGTTATTAAGTACATTACTAACATTCTTATCCCATCCAAAAGCTCACGAAACAAAAAAAACATAGACTGTAGGGTTCCTTCAATCATACAGATGTCCGGATTAGTAAAACTAATCCCATCCAGATTATTTTTCCAGAGTTTGTTTGTTTTTCATACCGGACAGTTTCGACTGTTCACTACCAGGCTTCTTCAGAGTAGTCACATGATGTTGCTGTGTGTCTTGTCTTACTTACACTGACATAACCGTCAGGACAGTATCCCAGGCGTGCCACAAGGGCGTTTGTTGTCCTCTGAAGAATTGTGTTTGTTACTGAACCATCAGTTGCAATGTGGTTCGAATTTTGGAGTTTATTCAGATTTTCTGTTTTTGGCCTTATATTTCTACAGAAATCTGATAATCACATATACTTGTTTGATAACAGCATCACAAAAATATATATATTAAAACCAAATAATTCCAAAAGTCCATGTTTTGCTATTTTCTGTCTGATGGAAAGTATCTTGTATGAGTATTTTCTATTACCAGAATTCCATTTCATGACTCAAACAATGAGTCACAAATCTTTCTCCAAAGTGTATGTTTATAAAACAGGATTATATTTGGAACATTGATGGCTCCCAGCATGGAAACCTTTGTATGTTTTAAACTGGGAGCTGCTTGGGTACAGGCGCTTGAAGGTATACTTTTGTTATGACATGGAAACCAGAGAAAGGACCAGCTGTAGATTGTAATGAGGAATTACTCATTTGACAATTCTGCATCATTATTGCAGTCCGCTGAATTATAGACCCTTCCGGGAGTGACGTGTTTTGAATATCTCTGCATGCAGTTTGGTACTGATAAATGTGATCCATTCCATTCATTTTCATGAGGCAGAAAAAAAGCCTCTGTGCAGCAAATGAAGCCTCCGCGTAGCAGGTGAAGCCCCCGCGTAGCCGGTGAAGCCCCCGCGTAGCCGGTGAAGCCCCCGCGTAGCCGGTGAAGCCCCCGCGTAGCAGGTGAAGCCCCCGCGTAGCAGGTGAAGCCCCCGCGTAGCAGGTGAAGCCTCCGCGTAGCAGGTGAAGCCCCCGCGTAGCAGGTGAAGCCTCCGTGTAGCAGGTGAAGTCTCTGCGTAGCCGGTGAAGCCCCCGCGTAGCAGGTGAAGCCCCCGCGTAGCCGGTGAAACCCCCGCGTAGCCGCGTAGCAGGTGAAGCCTCCGCGTAGCAGGTGAAGCCCCCGCGTAGCAGGTGAAGCCCCCGCGTAGCAGGTGAAGCCTACGCGTAGCAGGTGAAGCCCCCGCGTAGCAGGTGAAGCCCCCGCGTAGCAGGTGAACTTTCTAAAATGTAATTCTGCTGATGCTTTAGTCAGTTCCAGCTCAATGTGAAATGTAATTTCTTTCATAACTTTGGAGAACAATATAAATTCCTTTATTTGATCACAATCTGAAGTCCTCCTGCTCTTCTGCTGCTGTTCTGTCCTTCTTTCAAGTGAATATAAGCCTGATTTAGTCATATTACAGACAGTAAAACATGAATAAAACAATCTGAAAAGTCTGCGCGTGGCCGTTATCGATCACTAATTAGGCTTGCGGTGAATTAATCTGCTGGATTTAACATTATTAACGGGTTGAAATTTCAGCCCTTTGTATTCAAATGATCCCAGAACTGACTGAAATGAAATAAAAACTCCCAAAGAGATAATAATCTGCTCTGTGTGTCTGGAGTCATGCTGTGTGTCTCTGCTTCCTCCTCTGCCCTGCGCACTGACCACAAGAGCTGCAGCTCTGCTTCTTCTGCACGGATATTTATTACCATTATTTATTACAAGCAAAGCAATGTTCCTATTCAAGTTTGACTTTGAATTGTTTGTTTGGTTCCATGAAACTTTCTCCCCAAATTTACGCCAAGAGCTGGAAGAGCAACCAAATGATTTTTCTTTGTTCAAACGTCTCTCTCACTTATGGTTATGGTTAATTAAACTTTTTGCCCTCTAGTATTCATCCGAACTTATTTCATTTTTTAACAGTGAAGCTACACGAATATGCACCCACTGGACTACAAATCATCAAAAATGTCAATATGCATTTTTAAAATGTAAGGTGCTAAAAATTACATTAGTTTCTATCATCATAGGTGATTGATTTTCACCTCTGTACGTTGTCTTCAAAATCAATAACACATGGAACAGCAGTGTTTAAAGATTGGGCTAATGTTTTACGCAGACTGTATCAAACCTCTCCAATGCTTAAGCTTAGTCTGAACCCAGAGTACCTTTAGGAAACAGCAGTACACAGAGTTCTCTTGTCACAATGTCTACGTTATTATAATAATGTAAAATACCAAAATAATATTGTGAAAGCCAACCTGAACCATTGCTCTCTGCTATTACTATTTGCATTATCAATCATGGTTAAATTATTATACTTGATATATTATATAATATTATATTATATTTTATGAAATATGTATCTATATGTAAATAAAGAAAATGTGAAATATCTATAACATTATAGTTCAGGTCAGCTAAATATGACTTAAAATAACATTTGTAGTCAACTAAAGTCAATTTTATAATAATTATTTTTATCAGTTTGTATTGTGATTTTAATGCAATTTTTCCTGTTCTGTTTAGCACTTAGACATACTTTGTGTACGAATTGTGTTCTACAATTAAACTTGCCTTGCCTAATCCATTCTTGTTCAGATTATAAAAAAATGTATAATGACCAAGACAGAAAAGAGAGTCGTGAGCTTAATCTGCCTATTTTACATATGGAGACCTTGTTTACCAGTACTTCTTTGAATACATAGGTGTTTTTGTGTATTCATAGAGAATAGTTTTGTGAGCTTTTTCGAGTTCTACACCTCACCTGCATTTAATTCTTGCACAGGGGATGTTAAGTAAGATTTCTACTATAGGAACCTCTTCAACAGCAATAAAATGCATTTCCAACATCTGAAAAATGTGAAACCAGTCTTTCGCCAACTAAAAGTCGTCTTTCTCTGTATTGCATCATTGATAGTGTATTTTTCATTTTACCCAGTCTTTGTGCTATGTTGTTTCCCCAATGACGACGAGGCATAATTGAATTCCAGGGGTGACGCTGGTCTTCTCTGTTTGGCCATGTTTGTTACTGCGAATGAGATATGAGCGCTGACAGTGATAAGTGCTAATTGAACGCTTCTGTCAGAGTGATGGGGCAGTCGGGCGGTCAGGAGCTGCATAAATACACATAAATAAAATCCGCTGTTTAGGCAACACATTTTTGATCCAGTGGAATCTCTTGCTGTCAATCAAAACCGTAAGAAACTGGTCGAGGATTTGCAACAAGAAATATAGGCTATACATACAAAAATGAAACTGGCAAGTTAGTATAAAATGTGAAAATGTCTTTGATTAAAAAGGTATAGAAAGCAAATATAATGGGCCTGAGTAGTGAACCTTGAGGTACTCCCAAATTGTTAGATTTATTAATTTACAAACTTCAGTCATGTTGTCCCATAACTATAAGGTTTGTTGAAATCATAAACTCTCTAAAGTTGATTTGCCTATAACAAAATATGCAAATGTAATTAAACATATATTTCAATGTTCAATACAGGCATAAAAAGTTGTCCAATTCATATTTATTTTATTTAGAAAATCCACGTAAAATGCTGGGCCAAAGTTTGCTAAATTTTGCTTCAGGAGTGAGAATTTGAAATATTCCCACAACACTTTTATAATACAATTGAACTTGCACTTTCTCTCTTATCAATGGGTCTATCGTCCTTGGCAGCCTCAGACAATCATTGATTCTTTTTTTAATAATGAACTGTATTTTAAATTAAACCTAACACACTCTCATTCAAAAGTTCAGGAGTTTTCCATCAACATTTCATTGTCAGCCCATCATTTATTATACATTATGCAACACTGCCACAAGATTTTACAACGGACTGGCTGAGATTGCCTTTTCCTTGCAGCATAGGTAGAACTTTTTTTCCGCCTTCTCGATCTAATTAAGTCTTGAGTAATTGCCGCAAGCCTCCTTTTCTTCCCTGTAATTAAAACAGGCCTGCCCGTTTCCCTTTGGTTTGATCATTGTCTATCATCCTGGCTTTGAAGAGATGGGAGGAGATAGCGGTAGCGATAGAGACATCCATTAGGGAGGAGCTGAGAGGTGACGGCTGAAGCTAGCACAAGGGCTATATAGACAAAAGATGGATAGATCAGAGAAAATGCACATCAGCGAGAAGAGAGCAAAGATTTAAAGCTCTCTTTTTTTTTCAAATAGGAGGAGATACAGGCAGATAATGCTATTACCCAAGTGGTTCTCAAGGGGTGGTGCGGGTACATCTACGGGTACTCAAAAGTTATGTAGAGATGTATTAGTTTTTTGTTTACCAGCTTTGATTGAACGATGGCGGAGTCCTGGTTTGGTAGCGTAGCCAGCCAGATAAGACATCAATTCGGTATCTTTAAAGGTGCACTATGTAACTTTTCTGATGATTGTAAACAATACAATTTTAAGACCAGAGAAATGGCCATGGATAGGGAAATTATCTTGCTATTTTAAACTGGGGTACCTGATTTTCAAACCGCGAAAGGAGGAAGTAGGTGTTTGAATCTATCTAACTTTGTATTCACATGCATTCATTTTCAGGCGAGTACACGGCTTTAGAACAGCTTTTTCAAACCGAAAAATGAAGCTGGGGTGGACCAACCAAGCACAGCCAGCTTTACTTTTTATTTCAACTCTCGAGTTCAAGTCTCGAGTTCTCAGACTTGTTTCACAGATTGAGAATGACTCTTGGATGAGAGTCGAAACGTTTCGTTTTTTCTAAAACAGAGTCCAGATGACTACAACTGAATCTTTTTTTGGAACACTCCTGGACGAATGAGGGTAACGACACTTTTGTCAATATTCCACCAATCCAGATTACCACTAAACGCAGACATTTATGAAGCCTATTTGTACCTCGTTGATTACATATTTACAACCTTATTCCAGATCGAGTCGATTTTTACAGTCAATTGTTTGTTGCCAATGAATTTCTTGGAACAAAAAACCGATCAAAAGGAAATAAAGTTTGGGAACTAACTTTCAAATCTTGTTCTTTGTCAACCACCCATGCCAGTTCTCTCCACATAGCTTCTGGTGACGCTAACACTGGCATGAGTCACTTACTTCTTCTCATTCACATCAATTGAATAACCTTCATGATATTATTCCTTATATTACCGGAAACTGACTTTGCTTGGATTAAAATGCACTATTGTTTTCATAGTTAGCATTTTTAATTGTTCCTCTGTGAGTCGCATTGCGCAGCATCATTGTTGCGCATTGCCCTCGCGGAGTATTTTGGACAAAACGAAGAAGACACGAAGGGATTGCTGGTGCTTGTCCTTTCTTTCCTTTTTTCTTTCTTTCCATCTTTCTTTCTTCTTGTCTGTCAGTCAGTGTCTGGCGGAGGAGAGAGGGAGAGGAGGAGAGGAGAGCCCAGATAACGGGAGCCATTGCTGGGCATCATGGTGGAGACATCCCTCCTCTCTGGAGATCCATTCCACCTGTCAATCAACAGCACATAACGCACACACAGGCCACCGCTGTCTGCTGGTGAGGAATCCTAATGCGAAACAGAAATTAAGACTGCCTTTATTAATTCAAGGAGTTTAATAATGCATTTTGAGAAAATAAAAAAGAGGAGAAATTAAGACGGCCGTGGACTTTAATTAAGTGATGATAGAGGGCTCTATAAGTACAAGGGGGAATTGTTTTTTGTTGTTTGTTGGTCGTTCTAGATTGCATGATTCAACTCCAAAATATTCATCAATATTATGTCATCAAAATTCAGTGACTTATAGGCCTCGGTTTGCAACTACATTACATGCTAAATTGACATGATATACTATGTTTTCCTCATAAAAAAAAACGTTTTGTTTTGTTCTACACGTTTGTGATCCTGTGTGTTCAGCCTGTCTCAAAATGCTTTGTTCCCTGATGAATGTCATAAGATGTAAAATCGGCTACATGTTTTTAGAATTTATACAACTTGTTCTTCTTAATTATTTTAGTCTGGCGATAAGCTTTTGTTTTAAGCCTTAAATGAATTGCCTTCCCTCATTTCTGGCAAATGAAGGCGTTTGAATGTCCACCACAATTAAATCTGAATCATTTTATACTGTGTACTGGTGTGGCATAATTGTGGAGCATATTTAAGTCATGAGAATAGTGTAAATGCCTGGAATATAGACAGATATAGAAACAGTACATATTCATAGTAAGACAAAGTGCACATTGTAGAAAAAGATTCAGTTGTGGTCATCTGGACTCTGTTTTAGAGAAAACACAAACGTTTCGACTCTCATCCAAGAGTCATTCTCAATCAGTGAAACAAGTCTGAGAACTCTTGTTTATATCCTAACTATTGTGAGAGCCCTGCATCCTATTGTTTTCCTGACTTTTGGCTCCCTCTCCTTGAGTGCCTGTTTAGCATCAGAATGCCTCGGCGGTCGTCCAGGGTTTCAGCAGACCATTATAAACAACTGGGAAGGTTGAATCTTAAACCTCCATTCCGATTTAATGAAGGATTCTCTTTTTTAACAAAGATTGCCTCCTTAACTCTCTTTCAAACCATCTTTTTCTCCTGCTCAGAATCTCCACCTCACTGTCTTCAATAGAGTGGTTTGTGGCTTTAAGATGAAAGATGCACAGCGCTCTGGGTCCTGAACTTGCGTGTCTTCTGTGCTGATAAATCCTCTTTGTGAAGTGGCTGTTTAGTCTCCCCTATGTACCGCTCTTTACAACTTTCTTCACTGCATTGGATAGAATACACTACATTGCTCTGTTTTTGTGTCGGCATCTTGTCCTTAGGGTGAACCAGTTTTTGTCTTAACGTGTTGCCTGGTTTGAAATAAACTGGACAAACTTCGTGTTGTCAAAAAATTCTTTGCAGTTTTTCTGACAGTCCCGAGACATAAGGGATAGAGACACCCCTTTCTTCTTGGTTCTGTTTCCCTTTTGTCCCTTTTGTCCTGCTTTTTGGTTCTCTTCACTTTGTCAAGAGCCGGGTATCCAGAGGCTGAGAGAGCATTCCGGACATGACAGAGTAGGATATAAACAGGAGTTCTCAGACTTGTTTCACTGATTGAGAATGACTCTTGGATGAGAGTCGAAATGGATCGTTTTTCTAAAACAGAGTCCAGATGACTACAACTGAACCTTTTTCTATAATGGAACACTCCTGGACGAATGAGGGATTACACCGACACAAAGTGACATTATTAATTCAAAATGTAAAAAAATAAATAGAATTTTCATAACTAAAAAAAAACCCTATTTATTTTTATTAACCTTTATTTAACCAGGTAAGAACCAATTGAGACTGAGGCCTTTTTCAAGGCTGACCTGGAGCAAAGGAAAGACAGCACATTAAAAGACATTGAAGAAAAGAACAGAAAATCTATTTAAAAACACAACCATTTTAAAAGAATTTGGTTCGGTTGCAACAGAAATAATCATTTGATTTGTAAACTAATCAGAAAAATGATCGATGGCTAGTCGACTACTAAAATAGTTAGTGACAGCCCTAATATTGTACTAAAAACAGACAAGAAGACATGGAGCAGAACAAAGTAATCCGACAGCCCAAATGTATTTAAGAATGCTAACTGTAGCTGCGGGCTGCATGCTGCTTTTGTGCTAGCATTGCCGAATGTATTCTAACATCTCCAGAACAATCCATTTCTGAGGCCAACAATCGCTTAAGACTCAGTTGTGACGTGACTTGAATTAGTTGTGCTTGAATTACACAACATTCTAGAGGAAACATCTTAAAAGAGACAAAGAGAGTGTTTCCAATGAGTCTATTTTCCTCCACCGTGACGCTCTGCCGTTTCCCGGATCGAGAATCATGACCAATCCGAGTGCTCCTTTGACAAAGACGTTCCGCCCCGATTACACTAGGGCTTTATATGGAATAACGGCAAAAACGAGACGACATGGAATGAGTTATCTGAAGATTTGGGAGTGAATCATGAGTTTTAATCTGCTTTTTTACACATAAATACACAGTTTCCTTTTACTTTTCTTTATAAATAGTTGTTTTTGCATAAACTCAACCTATCGATCGGCGGGGCATCAAGAATTCCTTAATGGACTACAGCCTTGGACTACACATTCAGTAACTTCTCCTGCAAGACAGAACGCTCTCCAGATCCACGGTGACGACGGTGCCTTGCTTTTTTGCCGGCGTCGTACGGCTGCCGAAAAGGGAACTCTTTCTTTGGTTCTTTGGTTCGAAAGCCAAACCCTTCTGCTCTTTCTTCTGAGGTCTACGTATATAACTTCTCCTAACTTCTCCTAGAGCGGAGTTTGCTCATATCCATAATTCATGCGTGCGCGTCTCTAATGCGTTATCCCTGTCAAGCCCTTTGCGATACACCTTCACGTACAAAGTGTTCTAGAGCCATTCTCCTCTCACCACACACTTAAACCTGTGCAGATCACTCCTCACCTGCTGCACAACGCCTTTCCATGCAGTGTAGGGATGAAAAATATATTCACACATCAAATATGCAAGCAGGTTTTCACGGAATTTGAAACAGAATCAAATTAGCGCATCCGCAATTAAGTGCTAGTTCAGAAATACAGTAGAACAGGCGGGTTTAGATGTCCCAATTCTAGTTGTCGTAATGTTTAGGCTTGAATGGCGTTATTATAGGAAATAAGGTGTGTTAGATATATATTTTGGGACGAAACTGTGGAAATAGAACGCAATTGTTTTCGTCCCAGAGCTTTTGAAACCTCAGATGGCAAACGTTTTGGAGTAGGGGTCAAATAAACCACGCGTTAAAATCCCTCGTCAGCTAAAAAGAGTCAGAGATTTGATGTAGAATTGGAAGTCATTTTTGGAAAGAAATACAGTTCATATGTCCATAGTTGTATCTTTAACAAACTGGAATACTGTGTAACTTCTCATTCTGATTTGTGGATCATTATAATGGCAGTTTTACATAATCTGAGGCCGATTATACTTTCTGAATGTATGATGTTTGCATTATTTTACATGAAATGAGTCATTCTCTTGTGAAAAACATCAAGGCACATTTTAGCTATCCCGAGGATCTGTATTTTATATTCTGGACATTACACTATTGATCTACGACTTTTTAAAAAAACCAAGACTTCTGGACCATGCCGAGCTGCCGTTCTTCTGAATTCACTGTATATCACAAATTAAGAACAAAACAAAACAAAGTAAAAGGTAGTTTCGAATAAGGATCTTTGTAGACTATTTATATACATTATATTATACTAGTTATTTGTTTATAAGCACTTATCGGGTATATGTACTAGCATTACCACTTGGTATTGAATATTGTTTAAAGAGGATCTATTGTTCTTTTGTTTTTTATATAGTTCTAATCTAATCTAATCCCCTTCACGTTATGTCGTCTTTGGAGAGCTGCTGTTCACAAAAACGAGCAGAGGAATTTTTTTCATTTCTCAAAATGGCTACGTGACACAGCCGAATCCTACGTGTGTCACCTTTTCAGAAAATAAAATCGCAGAACGAAGTGAAGTGAAGAGCAGTGGGCGTGACACGGGGAGCGGTGAAGACCTGGACTGTCAGCGCACAGGAGAATAAAGATTACTCAAATATGCATGAATCTAAATGTAACTTTTGAGAATGGAAAGCAATTATAACACTCATAAGTCAATTTAGCATAATATGTCCCCTTTAAATATATTCTTATTCTTCGATATTACCTGCATGCTAATCCTCCTAATAACACGTTATATAAAACCTCCTACATCACACAGTCTATACATTATGTAACGCAGCCTTGCTTCAGCAGTTATTGTCACGACTTTGCAACTAACTTTCCAAACCTGCACCACACACATCCCGTTTAGAGGTAATCCTGGTTTAATCTTATCATTGTGCATGCGCCAGTTCCTGTAACAGGTGCGTGCGAGAAACGCCAGTAGTAGTTCTAAATGTAGAACCTTTCTCTGTTCCTTCATCCCGAGCGAGTGGTCCCAGAGCAGCGCTCAGACATGCAAACACACACAGTCACAGTCTCACAGAGTCACGCACAGACTCACACAGTCACGCACAGTCTGACACAGTCTGACACAGTCATACACAGTTACGCACAGTCTCACACAGTTACGCACAGACTCACACAGTCACGCACAGTCTGACACAGTCACACACAGTCTCACACAGTTACACACAGTCTCACACAGTCACACACAGACTCACACAGTTACACACAGCCCCACACAGTCATACACAGTCACACACAGTTACGCACAGTCTCACACAGTTACACACAGTCACGCACAGACTCACACAGTCACACACAGTCTCACACAGTCACGCACAGTCTCGCTCAGTCTCACACAGTTACGCACAGACTCACACAGACTCACACAGTCTCACACACACAGTAACACACAGTCTCACACAGTCACACACAGACTCACACAGTTACACAGTCACACCCAGTCACACCCAGTCACACACAGTCACACACAGTCTCACACAGTCTCACACAGCCCCACACAGTCATACACAGTAACACACAGTTACGCACAGTCTCACACAGTTACACACAGTCTCACACAGTCACACACAGTCACACACAGTCTCACACAGCCCCACACAGTCATCACACGGTTTCACACTGCACTAGTCACACACACACAGTCACACACAGTCACACACAGTCACTCACAGTCACTCACAGTCTCGCACAGTCACACACAGTCACTCACAGTAACACACAGTCTCACACAGTCACACACAGTCACACACAGTCACACACACACACAGTCACACAGTCACACACAGTCACACACAGTCACACACAGTCTCACACAGTCACACACAGTCACACAGTCACACACAGTCACACACAGTCACACAGTCACACAGTCACTCACACACAGTCACACACAGTCTCACACAGTCTCACACAGTCTCACACACAGTCACACACAGTCTCACACAGTCACACACAGTCACACACAGTCACTCACACAGTCTCACACAGTCACACAGTCTCACACAGTGTCACACACAGTCTCACACAGTCTCACACAGTCTCACACACAGTCTCACACAGTCTCACACAGTCACACACACAGTCTCACACAGTCTCACACAGTTTCACACAGTCACACAGTTCACACAGTCACACAGTACAGTCCACACAGTCACACACTCACACACAGTCTCACACAGTCTCACACAGTCACACAGTCAGTCTCACACAGTCACACACAGTCTCACACAGTCCCACACAGTCCCACACAGTCCCACACAGTCACCACAGTCACACAGTCTCACACAGTCTCACACAGTCACACACAGTCACACACACACAGTCACACAGTCTCACAGCAGTCACACAGTCTCACCAGTCAGTCTCACACAGTCTCACACAGTCTCACACAGTCACACACAGTCTCACACAGTCACACACAGTCACACACAGTCTCACACAGTCACACACACAGTCACACACAGTCACACACAGTCTCTCACAGTCTCTCACAGTCTCTCACACAGTCTCTCACACAGTCTCACACAGTCTCACACACAGTCACACACAGTCACACACAGTCACACACACACAGTCTCACACAGTCTCACACAGTCTCACACAGTCTCACACAGTCAGTCACACAGTCACACACAGTCTCACACAGACTCACAGTTACACACAGTCTCACACAGTCTCACACAGTTCTCACACAGTCACACAGTCTCACACGTCACACACAGTCTCTCACAGTCTCACACAGTCAGTCACACACAGTCACACACAGTCTCACACACACACACAGTCTCACACAGTACACAGTCACACAGTCTCACACAGTCACACACAGTCTCACCACAGTCACACACAGTCACACTCACACAGTCCACACAGTCACACACAGTCCCACACAGTCACACACAGTCACACACAGTCTCACACAGTCACACACAGTCACACACAGCCTCACACAGTCACACACACAGTCACACACAGTCACACACAGTCTCACACAGTCACACCACAGTCTCACACAGTCACACACACAGTCACACACAGTCACACACAGTCACACACAGTCTCACACAGTCTCACACAGTCTCACACAGTCACACAGTCTCACACAGTCACACACAGTCACACACAGTCTCACACAGTCACACACAGTCACACACAGTCTCACACAGTCACACACAGTCACACACAGTCACACACACAGTCACACACAGTCACACACAGTCACACACAGTCTCTCACAGTCTCTCACAAAAGTCACACACACAGTCCACACAGTCACTCACAGTCTCACACCACACAGTCTCACACAGTCTCACACACACACACACAGTCTCACACAGTCTCACACAGTCTCACACAGTCACTCACAGTCACTCACAGTCTCGCACAGTCTCGCACAGTCTCGCACAGTCTCGCACAGTCTCGCACAGTCACACACAGTCTCACACAGTCACACACAGTCTCACACAGTCACACACAGTCAGTCACACAGTCTCACACAGTCACACACAGTCTCACACAGTCTCACACAGTCTCACACAGTCTCACACAGTCACCACACACAGTCTCACACAGTCACACACAGTCTCACACAGTCACACACAGTCACACACAGTCACACACAGTCACACACAGTCACACACAGTCTCACACAGTCACACACAGTCACACACAGTCACACAGTCTCACACAGTCACACACAGTCACACACAGTCACACACAGTCCACACAGTCACACAGTCACACACAGTCTCACACAGTCACACACAGTCTCACACAGTCCACACAGTCACACACAGTCCCACACACAGTCACACACAGTCACACACAGTCACCACACAGTCTCACACAGTCTCACACAGTCTCACACAGTCTCACACAGTCTCACACAGTCACACACAGTCTCACACAGTCCCACACAGTCACACACAGTCACCACACAGTCACACACACAGTCACACACAGTCTCACACAGTCACACACAGTCACACACAGTCTCACACAGTCTCACACAGTCACACACAGTCACACACAGTCACACACACACACAGTCTCACACAGTCACACACAGTCACACACAGTCACACACAGTCACACACAGTCACACACAGTCACACACAGTCTCACACAGTCTCACACAGTCACACACAGTCTCACCCAGTCTCACACAGTCACACACAGTCTCACACAGTCTCACACAGTCACACACAGTCTCACACAGTCACACACAGTCACACACACAGTCTCACATAGTCACACACAGTCACACACAGTCACACACAGTCTCTCACAGTCTCTCACAAAAGTCACACACAGTCACACACAGTCTCACACAGTCTCACACAGTCACACACAGTCTCTCACAGTCTCACACAGTCTCACACAGTCTCACACAGTCTCACACAGTCACACACAGTCTCACACAGTCTCACACAGTCACACACAGTCTCACACACACACACAGTCTCACACAGTCTCACACAGTCACTCACAGTCTCACACACACACACACAGTCTCACACAGTCTCACACAGTCTCACACAGTCACTCACAGTCACTCACAGTCTCACACAGTCTCACACAGTCTCACACAGTCTCACACAGTCTCACATCACACACAGTCTCACACAGTCACACACAGTCTCACACAGTTCTCACACACACACACAGTCACACACAGTCTCACACACACACACACAGTCTCACACAGTCTCACACAGTCACTCACAGTCTCACACAGTCACAGTCTCACACAGTCTCACACACACACACACACAGTCTCACACAGTCTCACACAGTCTCACACAGTCTCACACAGTCACAGTCTCACACAGTCTCACACACACACCGCACAGTCTCGCACAGTCTCGCACAGTCTCGCACAGTCTCAGTCTCACACAGCTCACAGTCTCACACAGTCTCACACAGTCTCACACAGTCACACACAGTCACACACAGTCTCACACAAGTCTCACACAGTCTCACACAGTCTCACACAGTCACACACAGTCACACACAGTCACACACAGTCACACACAGTCTCACACAGTCTCACACAGTCACACACAGTCTCACACAGTCACACACGTCACACAGTCACACACACAGTCACACACACAGTCCACACAGTCACACAGTCACTCACACAGTCTCACACAGTCACACACAGTCACACACAGTCTCACACACACAGTCACACACAGTCACACAGTCTCACACAGTCACACACAGTCTCACACAGTCACACACAGTCACACAGTCACACAGTCTCACAGTCTCACACAGTCACACACAGTCACACATCACACACAGTCTCACACAGTCTCACACAGTCTCACACAGTCTCACACAGTCACACACAGTCTCACACAGTCTCACACAGTCAGTCACACAGTCACACACAGTCACACACAGTCTCACACAGTCACACACAGTCACACACAGTCTCACATAGTCACACACAGTCACACACCAGTCACACACAGTCACACACTCACACAGTCTCTTCACACACAAAAGTCACACACAGTCACACACAGTCTCACACAGTCTCACACAGTCTCACACAGTCTCACACAGTCTCAGTCTCACACAGTCAGTCACACAGTCTCACACAGTCTCACACAGTCACACAGTCACACACAGTCACACACAGTCACACACAGTCACACACAGTTCTCACACAGTCACACACCACAGTCACACACAGTCACACACAGTCTCTCACACACAGTCTCTCACACAGTCACACAGTCACACAGTCTCACACAGTCTCACACAGTCTCACACAGTCTCACACAGTCACACACAGTCTCACACAGTCTCACACAGTCCACACACAGTCCACACACACACACAGTCTCACACAGTCTCACACAGTCACTCACAGTCTCACACACACACACAGTCTCACACAGTCTCACACAGTCTCACACAGTCACTCACAGTCACTCACAGTCTCACACAGTCTCACACAGTCTCACACAGTCTCACACAGTCACACAGTCTCACACAGTCACACACAGTCTCACACAGTCTCACACACACACACAGTCACACACAGTCTCACACACACACACAGTCTCACACAGTCTCACACAGTCACTCACAGTCTCACACACACACAGTCTCACACAGTCTCACACACACACCACAGTCTCACACAGTCTCACACAGTCTCACCACAGTCACTCACAGTCACGCACAGTCTCGCACCAGTCTCGCACAGTCTCGCACAGTCTCGCACAGTCCGCACAGTCCACAGTCACACACAGTCTCACACAGTCTCACACAGTCACACACAGTCACACACACACACAGTCACACAGTCTCACACAGTCTCACACAGTCACACACAGTCTCACACTCACACACAGTCTCACACAGTCACACACACACACCAGTCACACACAGTTCTCACACAGTCACAGTCACACAGTCACACACAGTCACACACAGCTCACACAGTCTCACACAGTCTCACACAGTCTCACACAGTCACACACAGTCACACACAGTCTCACACAGTCACACACAGTCTCACACAGTCACACACAGTCTCACACAGTCTCACACAGTCACACACAGTTCTCACACAGTCACACAGTCACACACAGTCACACTTCACACAGTCTCACACAGTCTCACACAGTCTCACACACAGTCTCACACAGTCTCACACAGTCACACACAGTCTCACACAGTCACACACAGTCCCACACAGTCACACAGTCCCACACAGTCACACACAGTCCCACACAGTCACACACAGTCACACACAGTCTCACACAGTCACACACAGTCACACACAGTCTCACACAGTCTCACACAGTCACACACAGTCACACACAGTCACACACAGTCTCACACAGTCACACACAGTCACACAGTCACACACAGTCACACACAGTCACACACAGTCTCACACAGTTCACACAGTCTCACACTCTCACCAGTCAGTCCACACAGTCACACAGTCACACAGTCTTCACACAGTCACACACAGTCACACAGTCACACACAGTCACACACAGTCAGTCCACACAGTCTCTCACAGTCTCTCACAAAAGTCACACACAGTCACACACAGTCTCACACAGTCTCACACAGTCACACACAGTCTCTCACAGTCTCACACAGTCTCACACAGTCTCACACAGTCTCACACAGTCACACAGTCTCACACGTCACACACACACACAGTCACACACAGTCTCACACACACACACAGTCTCACACAGTCTCACACAGTCACTCACAGTCTCACACACACACACACAGTCTCACACAGTCTCACACAGTCTCACACAGTCACTCACAGTCACTCACAGTCTCACACAGTCTCAACACAGTCTCACACAGTCTCACACAGTCTCACACAGTCACACACACACAGTCTCACACAGTCACACACAGTCTCACACAGTCTCACACACACACACAGTCACACACAGTCTCACACACACCACACAGTCTCACACAGTCTCACACAGTCACTCACAGTCTCACACAGTCACAGTCTCACCAGTCTCACACACACACACACACACACAGTCTCACACAGTCTCACACAGTCTCACACACAGTCACTCAGTCTCACAGTCTCGCACAGTCTCGCACAGTCTCGCACAGTCTCGCACAGTCTCGCACAGTCTCACACAGTCTCACACAGTCTCACACAGTCACACACAGTCACACACAGTCTCACACAGTCTCACACAGTCTCACACAGTCTCACACAGTCCACACACGACACACAGTCACAACAGTCACACACAGTTCACACACAGTCACACAGTCTCACACAGTCCACACACAGTCACACACAGTCACACACAGTCACAGTCACACACAGTCTCACACAGTCACACACAGTCACACACAGTCTCACACAGTCACACACAGTCTCACACAGTCTCACACAGTCACACAGTCTCACACAGTCACACACAGTCTCACACAGTCACACACAGTCACACACAGTCTCACACAGTCTCACACAGTCTCTCACACACAGTCACACAGTCACACAGTCACACAGTCACACAGTCTCACACACAGTCTCACACAGTCTCACACAGTCTCACACAGTCTCACACAGTCTCACACAGTCACACCACACACAGTCACACAGTCACACACAGTCTCACACAGTCACACACAGTCTCACACAGTCACACACAGTCAGTCTCACACAGTCTCACACAGTCTCACACAGTCACACAGTCTCACACAGTCACACACAGTCACACACAGTCTCACACAGTCAGTCTCACACAGTCTCACACAGTCTCACACAGTCTCACACAGTCTCACACAGTCTCACACAGTCCACACAGTCACACACAGTCTCTCACAGTCTCACACAGTCTCACACAGTCTCTCACAAAAGTCACACACAGTCACACACAGTCTACACAGTCTCACACAGTCACCACACAGTCTCACACAGTCTCACACAGTCTCACACAGTCTCACACAGTCAGTCACACACAGTCACACACAGTCTCACACACACACAGTCTCACCACAGTCACACACAGTCTCACACACACACACAGTCTCACACAGTTCACACAGTCACTCACAGTCACACACACACACACACAGTCTCACACAGTCTCACACACAGTCTCACACAGTCAGTCTCACACAGCACACACAGTCACACACAGTCTCACACAGTCTCACACAGTCTCACACAGTCAGTCTCACCACTCACAGTCTCACACAGTCAGTCTCACACAGTCTCACACAGTCTCAGTCACACACACACAGTCACACACAGTCTCACACACACACACACAGTCTCACACACAGTCTCACACAGTCAGTCACACAGTCTCACACAGTCTCAACAGTCTCACACAGTCACACACACACACAGTCACACACAGTCTCTCACACAGTCTCACACAGTCACACACAGTCACACACAGTCTCACACAGTCTCACACACAGTCTCACACAGTCTCACACAGTCTCAGTCTCACACAGTCTCACACAGTCTCTCACACAGTCTCACACAGTCACACACAGTCTCACACACACACAGTCACACACAGTCACACACAGTCACACACAGTCTCACACAGTCTCACACACTCACACAGCTCACACACACACAGTCTCACACAGTTCACACACAGTCACACACAGTCTCACCACAGTCTCACACACAGTCTCACACAGTCACACACAGTCTCACACAGTCTCACACAGTCTCACACAGTCTCACACAGTCCACACACTCACACACAGTCACA